>VDFB02373365.1:290338749-290715791 GCA_007258455.2 Sequoia sempervirens
ATCTGTCATAAAAATGGTTCCTAATCTCTACGTGGTGGCACCAATGGATAGGAAACCTCTTTGCATTGAGGGTGAGATTTTGATTTGTTTTAGGGTCAGTGAATAGAGAGCACAAATAGCCTTTAGTAATCTTTAAATCTTTAACTTGTTTATATGATAATTTATCTGCATAATATGCCCTTGATGTTTGCCTCCTATAATGCCATCCAGATATTTGTTGGGTAATTGCATCCACATTTTTTAACAAATCCTTCAATGAATCTGCTAGATGTATCCTTTTTGTGGTTGAAGAATTTTGATCACTCAACCAACCTACTAATAAGATCCCTCAACTTCTTTTTATTGTTTTCAATTCCCCACCTCAAATTTTCTCGAAAGTGCCGAGGGTATTGAGAGAATGGTGGGGTAGGTTGGTTTTGTTGAGGTTGATTTTGTTGAGGTTGATTTGGCTGAGGATTTTCCTCCTCCTATTGAGGATTTCCTACAAATTAAAAAAAAAATCATTCATTTCTAAACTAAAACAAACAAAATCAATTTAAAACAAAAAAATTCATTACAAATACCAAACAAAACTTACCTCTTGCATCTCTTCGTCGTCGGGGTGCCATATTTCTGAAGAAAATTGAACTCAAGTTGATCAAATGTGAAGAAGTCACCTCCTCAACAACGTGAGCACGTAGTGCAGGGTTTTTGGCCGCGGGCAGAAATGAAAACCAGTAAAAAACAAATGATGAATGTTCACTTTTTTTTTTCTTTTAAAAAGCCAAAACGCGTTCGCGTTATAACGCGAACGCGTTTTGGCTCATTTTTCACTTTTGTGGCCACAAAAGTGCGACCATCTTGGTGCACTTACCCTGCATAAATAGAACACTAAATAAATTGTTCATTTGTTAAAGACAAAAAAAAAAAAGAAAAAGAAATTATTACATTTATTTTTAAAACATAATGAGCTTGAATAAATAGTATAAGCACTCTATAACCTCAAGCATCATCCAAATTTCATATATAGGGAAAATTCATGTGTACACAACATGTAAGAGATAATTAACATGAGCCACACATTGGATTATTGTCTAGTATCTTTGTATTGGTCCATAAAAAATATAACATGTAAACATTTAGATAAAAATAAAGAAAAGACAAAAAAAATAGGTCTTAACTAATTATGATATTGAAAGAATTCAAGTTCCCAAGAATATTACAACCATATTATCATCATACTAAAAATTTTAATTTGATTGAATTTGAATATAATGGTCCCACATTACTTATGTTACATTTATCTAGTGATATATAGGATCAAAAGGTTCATTAATTAAAATTTATTTAAATACATGTATAAATTGTACAATAAAGGTTCATCAATTAAAATTTCTTTAAATACATAAATGACAAACATATCATGAGCATATTTGGTATATATCACTTGAAAATATTTAGCATGTAACTAGATGTACACTAGATCATGATATCACTTACTATATCACCACTAAATGCATCAATATGTTGATCATTTTAATAAAATGAGTACTATAAAACATAGAAAGAGAAACATCATGCTCGATATACGTAAATGTGTACATTACCAATTATAATTTATACATAATCAATTCAAGTGAACCTAAGACATTTTCCAACCTAATGCAAGAGCATGGGAAATATTGGACACACATAAGGTTTGGAAAGATCTCTAAGTCATTTTTTGAGGATAAAATATAGATGGACAAGGTAGTCACATGTGAAGGAGAGGATTTATATAAAGGCATCAACATTATTTTCAATAAAATCCAATTGAGTGAGTGGGCATGCAAAAAATAGAGAATGCAAGAAGATCCTCAACAAAGAGAAATGAGGAAGGAGAATGGAACACATAAGTGCTACAAGAAATACTAGAATTTCACTAACATAGAGGAGGCTCTACATAAAGAAGGTATGTAAAGGTGTCCACAAAATACATCAAAGAGAAAAAAGTTATATAAGTGAAGTGTTCAAACACTAGTAAAGTAGGCTGGACAAAGGAAGGAGTAAGGATGGAGAGGAAGGTCAAAGGGGAGAAAACAATTTCAATATGATCTCATAGCTCAAAAAGTTGAGAACAATTAAAGGAAATGGACTTGGATAGAGGCTCAGTTAGTGCATGCCATGTAGGTGAGGTTGAGGAAAAAAAATTAAGGAAAAAAACATATTAATCACGCTAAAGTATGTGTGTCTAGGGAAGGATGAGACAATCTTGATGAACTTTGAATCTACCATGAAACTACCACTTCATCTGATTTTTTTTCAAATAAGGATTCATGTACATTATTTAACACCTAAGGAGTTTGATGTAAGGGCACAATAGGTCGGATAAGGACCATTATATAAAAGGATAGTGTGAACACATGAGAGTAGATCATGTTACAAGGAAGGAGTTATGCATATGAATAAATGATGTAACCCACAAATGATAAATAAATGAATAGTAGAGAAGAGAAGAGGTGCAAGGGAAAACATGATTGTGCAAAACCACATAAAATGAGGACATGACTATTTCCTCAAGAAGATAGTTATCTAAAATTTATAATGATTATCTAAAACACACTAGGTGAAGTTAAGTATATTTTTATAAATTTCATAGCACAAGTTTTTAGGTGCACTTGAATGATCCAAAATTATGGGTCGTGGGTATGTGCAGGATCATCATGGAAAAAATAGGCCCTTAAGTGGCAAAATTTTTTTAAAAATCAGAGTTAGGCAACTTGACATAAAAATTTGAATAAGTTATCTATATTATTTCAAAAATATGTAAGAATAGAATCTATAGAAAATTGAATGTATTTGCTAAACTACTATGTTTGTTTAAAAAACTAAAAAATCTATTTGGTGAAAATTTGAAATTTCAATGCAATGGTACTTAAATTTTAGGAAAAATAAGAAGTAGGTGTTTGTCTGACCACCCTAACCAAAATAAAATGATAATATTTTTTATAAGATTTTAGATATAAGTAGAGGACTCATGCCTAGATGTGATGCATATTTTTTTGTAATTTTTTTCCAAGTAAATAATTAATTATGAATTTTTTATTACAATTTTTTTAAAAATATAAAAACTCGTATGTCTGACCACCTTTAAAACTTGGTCAAAACTTTATGAAATTCAATTTTTTTTTTTAATCCTATAGTATGTGAAGCATAGAATGTGACGCATGTTTTGGATTCAAAAAAAATGATACCGTTTGAAAGCTATAGATGTTTTTCAACCAGCCTATCAATCAGGACTTTAGTCATAATTTGAATAGAAAATGAATAATAATTACTTATTAAATTCAAAGTAAAGCATAATTTATATCAATGGAAATATGAGAATCTCCTTTAAAAATCCTTTTCATTTCACCAATTTTGGGTAAGAAAATAGTCACTAGCCACATACCCATCATATTGCCACTTTTTGGCCCATCATGATCCTGCATATACCCTCATTGTATATATGTACACCATAACCTAAAAATAGTGAAAAATAGTGAAAACTAACTTCAAATGCACCCATGAAAAGAGTGACATAATCAATTATAATTTGAAGATCAGTGTACCTTCAAAAATAGCTCTTCTATTGTCAAAATACATCTTCTTTTGTCGAAATAAGTCTTCTATTGTTGAAATACATCTTTTTTCGAAATAAGTCTTCTATTGATGAAATAAGTCTTCCTTTGCATTTTTGCATATTTTCCTGAATTGAAAAAATCTAAAAAAGTTATATATATTTATATGGATGGTTTTTAGCCTAACAAATTTTGGTCAACCACTTATCGACCAAGCATGTTTCAGATGAACAGTTTTTGGTTGAAACCCTCTCGACCAAAATGTGCTTGGCCAAAAATGGTCCAACCAAAAATATCTAGTTGGCATCCTACTTAGTAGCCAACTCAACTTTTTTTAGAGGTTTCTAAAACATATAACTTCAATAGAGTATTTCTTTAGTCAAAATTATTTTTCTAATAAAAAGAAAAATACCCTTTTGTAGAGCTCAGAGTGGTGAATCCAAATATGTATTTTTTTATATTTTGATTAGTTTCTATATATTTTATTTTTAAAGTAATGTAAGTAGGTTGTTAAAGTTTAAAATAGAGGTTGATTAGAAATAAAACAAAAATAATAAAACATTTTTATTTTTTTGAAAAATATATGGTGCAGTAGAGGAGAGAGTCCTCTTCAAAATGGTATAATTTGTTTTTTGAAAATGATTAGAAAAATAGACAATAGTTGATGTCCAATAAAAACCATCAAATTCTGACAAGTTTGACTTTAAAATGTTATTACGAGAAAAATATACATCAAAAATTGATTTTTTTTCCATGCACTAGATATTGAAGTTACCTATTTGAAGAAAAAATAGGGGAAAATAAAGTTTTTTTCAATTTGTTTCTTGATGTCAACTGAAAGTCACTTTTTCCTAAAATTTTTAGCATTCCAAAATTTGTTCTTAAATTGATAAAAAATAACAAATATATATATATATATATATATGAAAAAATTACAAGTATAAACTTCATCAAGATTTCTACATTTCATTAGTTTACATCATTTTGAAATTCAAAACATAAAGATCACTTTTATGTGGTCGAAGTTCAGAATTTGTTCCGCTATTGGTTGATTCCTTTATAAAGTGTGACACAAGTTTGAGCTTTTACCCAGGTAAGGTACCCTTTAAGTGTTTCAATTGTGGAAAGATAGGTCATTATGCTTCTAAATGTCCAATCAAAGTTGCAAATGACAAACATAAGGACCATAAAGGTAAATATATCAAGAAGAGTTATTATGTAGAAAAAGACAATGGTGTATTTGATGATGTGAAATATGACTATCATGATAAGGATATTCATGAATGCTTGTTCATGGATCTAAATGTGGGAACTAATTCTACTAATTCTGAAAGATGTGTGAAGGAAAGTGCTTCAAAAAAAGGTCACAATATTGAAGGAACTATGTTGACTACTTTTCATGCAAGAGAGGAGAGAAATTACTAGATAATTGATAGTGGATGCTCAAATCATATGACAGGTGACAAGAGAAAGTTTGTTAAAATTCAGAAGTATGATAGTGGTCTTGTTTAGTTTGGTGATGATACATCTGCTAAGATATATGGAAAATGTTCAATTAGCTTTGATGGAAAGCATAAAATAGATGATATTTATTTCAAGGGTCTCTAGCATAATCTTGTTACTGTATGACATATATGCAGTAGAGGATACAATTTCATGTTTTGGGATGATGGTTGTAAAATAAGAAAAGGAAGCTTTGGAACTTTGGTGGCAGTAGGAACAAGGAAATAAGGAAATGTTTATCATCTCAAAGGTGGTGGTCTTAAATTATTTGCATAAAAAACCAATGAAATCTAGCTATGACATCTAGAAGAATCGGTCACGTTAACTTTGATAGCCTAGTAAAGATCAATTCTACATATGTTGTGAGTGATTTGCTAAGGATTTCAAAAAAAATCAGTGTAATTTGCAAAGAGTGTCATTTTGGAAAGAAAACAACAAAGAGGTTTAGAACTAAATAATAGTCTATTATAGGACCTTTAGTGTTGGTGCATACAAACCTATGTAGACCCACTAGAATAAGAAGTTCTTAAGGTGACATGCATTTCAAGTTATTTATAGATTATTATTCTAGAATGACTTGGGTGACATTTCTCAAAGAAAAAATAGAATCCCTACATAAGTTTAAATTCTGTAAATATATGGTTGAGAATTAAATGGATTTGAAAATAAAGTGCTTGAGGTCTAACAAAGGTGGTGATTTCACCTCCAATGAGTTTAATAGTTTTTATGAAGATCATAGAATAAAGAGATAGTTATCAACTCCTAGGACTCTTCAATAGAATGATGTTGAGGAGAGGAAGAACATGACATTTCAGGAAGCAACAAGAACCATGATGAAGGAATCAAATCTACCCTATGTCTATTGGAGAGAAGCAATTCATACTGTAGTATACATACTTAACAAAAGAAATGCAAGAGTGAACAATTCAAAGACTCCTTATGAATTATGGTATGGAAAACGTCCTACTGCGAAATATTTCAAAGTGTTTCGAAGCAAATGCTATATCAAGAGATGAAATGAAGAGAAATGGATGATATTTCATGTTTAACCAAAAAGGAATGATGATCTAGGGAACCCTCATTTTTCCCTAATTTCATTAGAAAAATAGATCTCCCAAGGGTAGGATTGACTTTCAACTTTGAGATGAGTCAATCCTATTATGAGGATTTTTTGATTCCTTATGACAAAAAATGAAAAAAATGACTAGAATGCACTTTGGGGAGATAAAAATAAAATACTTAATGAACTCAATTATGTGATGTAAAATATGAAATGAAAATATTAAGGATAGCACAAACAAAAACAACTTTTAGGTAGATTTGTGAAGTGCATAATAGATTGCACCTAATTTGAAAACTTTCTTTTATAGTATGAAGTAGGACACATTCGCCCTAGGGTGAATGGGTCCCTACAGCCTTTTCTAGAACTTCAAAAGATTATTCTAGAGTCCTTTGTCTACACTTTCTTCTTGTACTTGTAAATCATGGCTTCCAGATATGGACTTGTAGAAAATCTATAAAAGAAAATGATATTTTGTGTGGATAGAGGTTTTCCTTGGTCAAACCCAAAGTTTCGTAATTAAAAATTGATGAAATGGTGTACATCTGATAAATGAAAATGGTTGAAATCCATATCCTTAAGTGCATACAAGGTTCTTAAGAGATAATGGTGCAGGAGCACCTGTCTAAGTGCTTAGTTACAACCTTATCTAGAAGGTTTTTGTTTTAAATTTATTTTTGATGTTTTGGAAAGGTCTCAAACACCTTTAATAATGTGTATGAGGACCTTTTGGAGCTTAGGTAAAAATTAGAATAAATTAGGAAATGTTTTGGTGGCCATTTCCTATGTTTTTGTAAAAAGTTCGAAAACACACTGTGTTTTCAAACCGTGTGTTTTTTTGCCATTCTTGGTTAAAAACGTGAAACCTAATGAAACCTAACGGTTTTGGAGGCATGAAAAAGACTCTTTCTCGACCTGGGAAGAGGTTAGAAGTTTTTATGTTGGCAGTTTCAAGAGGAAATAAAGAAAAAAGAGCAATTTTGGCGTGGAAAACCCTGTTTTCTGTTTTGTTTTCTGTAGCAGCAGCTTGCATGGATTAAATGAGGCATTTTGTGGATTCTTTCAGCATGTATTAAGCCTCTGGAAGTTCTATTTGCACCATTTGAATAGTTGTTACATCGCTTTCTTTATTTCTTGTAAATTCTGTATTTTATCTTATTTGTTGTTTGGATTGGTAAATGGAATAAAGAAGGAGCTTTAGCCCGCACTCCCACCGTACCAAGAAGCATGGGAACATTGGGAATGTGGCTAAGCTCCTTTAGTGTACATAGGTTAGTATTAGGAGTCAATAGAGTTCCAAAAAGCATGCTAAATGACTTTTCCTAGGCGAGACAGTGAGAACCCGGCTAGGAAAAGCTTGAGGACAGCGTGAATAATTTGCAGGGGAGTGAAGATTTTTAAAAGATTCTTTTTTGAGGATTTAGGGGAGTGTCTTGGCTCTACATGGTGACAAGGAAGAGCCCGTAACAGTCCGTTTTCATGAAGAACTTTTCACCAGTCCTAAACTGGTTCTGAACAGTTTTGAAACCCTAGTATTCTTGGTTCCTTTTGCATTTGGATGGAGTACGGCCTGTACAGTGCTGAAACCCTAGAAATCTTAAAGGTATAGCATGTGCAAGACATTCCCTAAGCAAAGAGGATAGGTCCTTTGGTGGGTTTAGATCAAAATTGCATTTTGACTCTGTTTCAAAGACCTAATTGTGGCTTAAGTCTACTAGCCTTTCAAAACCAAGAAAAGCATTTTCTTGAAAGAGATGGAGAGTTTGTGAAGGGAGGTTGATCAGGAGCTTTAGGAAAATGATTTTGGAAGCCATGGAAGCTTTTCACACCCCTGCAACAAGGTTGGCAGAATGGAAGAGTGACTAGTCTTTAGAGGAATAAGGGCTAGTTTGTGCACGTGAAGAAGGAGTACCAAATGGCACTTGGTAACAGAAAATTTGCAACGATAGCAGGGTTGATAAAATGAACCAGGGGTGCCTCAAAGGTAAGAGGACCTATAGGTTGTAGGGTGAAAGAAATATCACCTTAGGAGTTCTCAGATCAAGGACTCAAAGCAGTGAGATAGCATTTTCTCATATCAACCCTTGTTCTATCAGATAATATACAAAGAAACACTACTCAAGTGCATTAGAGCATGATTCCTATATGACTATGACAAATGATAAAGACCCAATTAGGGAGAAGTGAAAATATCCTAATAGATCTGAAATATGATAATACCTTGATTTAGGTAGCTTTTTAGAATGAAGCTTGAAGATGAGATCACTAGAAAATAAGTCATTAGGTTAAGGAAAATAACCAAACGCATCTCCCAAATCTAGAATCCATCATGATCCACCATAGGCATCAACCTTCAATCATGAAGAATGCTTGATCAAATCTTTGAGAAAATGAGCTTGAAGACCTACAAAAATAATAAAATTCTACTCCAAGACTTCAAATTTTCTTTCTTGAGTTCTTTACTCCTTGCTCTTCAAAAGTTCTCTTTTCGTGCTTGTCCAAAAATCTAGTTTGAAATCATGAAAAGACTAGGCTTTATAGGCTTCTTCTCTAATTTCCCGAATATTAGATCCTGATAGATAACATTTGAAACTTGAATCTAGGACTTTAAAATAGCATAAAAAACATGTTTAAATTCTAATTTTGGATCTTAAATGGGACCCATTCACCCAGGGGAAAATGGATCCTGGCCTAAAAATCCAAGATCAATGTGTTTTAGGATATTAAATTAATCAAATGCATTTATTCAATACATGTTGCCATGTAAAAAATTTGATAAAAATAGGCCTTGAGATGCATAATAAAGGGCATTAGGGGCCTATTTATGAAGGGTAAAAATACATAGATGTAAGGTCGCCAAAATAGATCTAGATTAAGTGTAAAAGTGTACTATCAATTATAAAGGGGTATAATTTTCTACACTATAGTAGCTAGATGAAGAAAACTTGGGAAATTTTAAGGTAAGATAAAATGAAGGAATATTCCTTTGATACTCTACAAAATCAAGGCACACAGATGCTATAATAAAAGGTTGAAGAAGATTGTTGAAAGTGCAAGTGTAAAAGTAGATGAAGAACCACATAAAATTTCTATGTTGATATAATGATATGAATCTAAGGAACCCCCTTGCAATAAAGAGGAAAAAGAAGAAGATAAAGAAAAAGAGATGAAATTGGAAGAGGAAGAAGCTCCATAATTTAAGATCCCAAATACTCCTAATTATATGTTGAAGAATCATTATGAAGATAAAATCATTGTAGATAAGAGCAAAGGTGCGTTAACAAGGAGAAAAGCTATTATGATAGAGAAATGGGTAAAATTTTGTTTACTTTAAGAAGTAGAACCTAAAACAATTAGTGAAGCATGCAAAGATGAGAGTTGGATCAAAGCTATGGAAGAAGAGTTGAGATAGATTGAGAAAAATAAAACTTGGGAATTGGTCCAAGATCAACAAACAAGAATGTGATAGGAACTAAATAGGTTTTCAAGAAAAAACTGAATGAGGATGGAAAGGTTGTTATAAACAAGGCTAGAATTGTGTGTAAAGGCTAATCACAAGTTGAAGGAATGGATTTTGAAGAGAATTTTTCTCTTGTGGAAAGAATGGAAGAAATTAGAACATTTTTGGCTTTTACAATACAAAGACTTCAAGGTGTATTACATGGATGTCAAGTCTTCCTTCTTGAATGGTGAGTTAGAAGAAGAGGTTTACATTGAACAATTGGAAGGTTTTTCATTGTCACAAGATGCTAATATGGTTTGTAGATTAAAAAGGGATTGTATGGACTCAAACTAGATCCTAGAGCTTGGTATGGAAGATTGGATAGATACTTATTGCAGGAAGGATTCAAAAAGGGTACTACAGATAGTAATATTTACTTCAAAGTTGAGGGAGATCAGATCCTGATTGTGGTTGTGTATGTTGATGACATTATATTTCAAGGAAATGAAGGTACATGTAAGAGATTTGTAGAGAAGATACAAAACCATTTTTAGATGTCATTGTTTGGGGAGATGATTTTCTTCCTTGGATTACAAATCTATTAGTCAAAAAAAGGAATTTTCATTTGATATTCAAAGTATGTCAAGGAAATGTTAAAGAAATTTGGAATGAAGGATTCTAAACTAGTGTGTAATCCCATGGTAATTGGTTGGCAAGTTGAAAAAAAATGATAAATCTCCTAAGATATATTAGAGCAAGTTGCCACAATAATGGGTTACACTTTCTGGGACATACTATTCATTTTGTTGAAATCACATATTTTTAGAAAATATGATGATTTAAGCATTCAAAGGTTCCATTTAAAGGATTTTAATTAATGAGGGTTTGATCAAACCCCCTTAGATCAAACCCCCTTGGATAGAACCCTGCTAGTTTTAAACCATACCTATAATAGAGTCTCCTCTAAACCTATCAAAATGTTGATAAACAACCACTTTTGATTTACCTTTTGGGGGATCAAATGATTTAATTTAAAATTTATGTTTTGTATGTAGTACTTATTATAAGCTTCCAAAAAAGTATAATTTTCAATATATTTAATTTCATTATTATATTTGTTTTTATTTCTTGTGAATGTAGGTTTTTCACTGAAAATAAAGCTCTATACTCTACATGTGGAAAAATAGTAGATTGCCATTTTTTTAAAAAATATATATGCTCTTGGTATTGATGTCCTTGATCCAACAAAACAAAAAAAATTGATGCATACAATTTTTTTTGTGTTATACATTAAACCTGTGTCTAAATTGTAAATGGTTTCACTTCAAAACTTAATTAAGAAAAAAAAAATCAATAAAATACTATGAAACCAAGTGAAGGAGCTAGATATTGTAGTTACTATTGGCATATAGTTGTCATTGATGTCAAAAGGGAAAATCTGGCAAAGGAGATCATTGGCATGATGACAAAGGATGAGTGTGAGAGTAGTGGATCAGATGGATGATTCAGATTTGGTTTCTCGAGAGCTTTCTAGAAAGGTATTGTATAGGACAAGAAAGTGAAGGATGCACCCAGAAATGTTTTATTTATGCTCTCAGGTGTTAGGGTTTATTAGTTAAACCCTAAGGATACTTGCAGTCATGGCACTCAGAACATATTTCTATTGTGATGTTGACCTGGTATCGATGGTTGTCAGTTGCATTAGGTGCCACTTATGTCTTTATAGTCATGAGGGTGACTGCCCCCTCTTCCTAGAGTTTTAAGGTTTTACATCTTCTTGAGATCGGAGGGACACTAGTGTATCACCTGGAGTTAAGCAGGAGTCTCTCTGATGTCTTTATGGTCACTTTGTTGGTGTGACCATGTGTGATCAGCGAGAGAATGGGAGATGTCTCTTCGATGGGTTGATGTTCATCTTATCGGCGAGACACTAGTATGTCAGCAAGAGTCATCCTAGTGTCTCTTCGACAACCCAATAGTTATATATCTACAAGTCATCAGTTTTCATAACTTAGTAGCCTCCGAAAAAAGGTTGTAACGTTCAAGTTTTTAGCAACTTAGCAATTGAGTGATAAGGGGTGTGGTAGTTTCATCGACAAGAGTGGATGGCATCGGTGAGACCTTTTGTTGTGTCTATCCAATAGAGTGATGAGAATGTAGTGTTCAGTGTGGGACCCACTCGTAATGACGTGGGTGACAAAGATGATGAAGTAGACGCATGGTGTGACAAGATTGGGAGAATTTTAATCCACATCCTTTTTATGGATTACAATGTAGTGACATGGCGATGAGGTGGAAAGCTGACATCATCAAGTGTTTTCATCAATATGACTCTCGAGGAAGTCCCTCTAACTGATGCATCAACGATCTTCCCATCGGCATGACAAAGTGTTGTCGGTAAGAAATTGAAGGATGTCTCCTCGATAACCCAATGAACTACCCATCGGTGAGACAATATGATATTGCTAGGACTATGGAGCTAGTCCCAATGATAGGGTGATAGGAGTGTGATGTCGGTTGTGGGACCTAGTAGGGTAAGGATGATGTGCAGTCATAAAGAAAATGAAAAGATGACATGTGGTAGGTACTGATAGGATGATGTCTATGGTGGGTGGTGGTGTCAGAGGTGTACACACAATAGTAGCCCACTAGCCCCATTGAGATGTTGGTCCAGGGCCCAAGCAAGACCTGTGAGGTTAGTAGGGAATGGTGCAGATTGCATGAGATAGATCGAATGATGCTCATGAAAGGATTCTTTATTGGAGTGACATTACTGTATCGACAGGACCTTGAAGCATGTCTCTCTAACAAAGTGATATGATAGATCAATGATGAATATTTCAATGACCGCTTATCTGACGGTTGAGATGTTAAGACATGATAGTGAATGAGGATCATAGGATTAGGGCATGAAAGGAGGACATCTACGATTACAATTAAAATGCAGAGATCTGAAATGGCTATGACAAGTGTGAATGAGGGTAGTGACTACAAACTGACACAGGAGAAATAATTATTTTTTCCAAATACCTCAGTGAACAAGAAAATGAAGATTTGATCTTGAAGGAAATGGAATAGATTGCAGATGTGATTGAGATCAAAATAAGATTGAAGGATCAAAAGAGAGAATTAAATGCATAATCATATTTTAGGATTTGACAGAGAGAACAAAGGGAAATTATTTGAAATAGAATTTAATGTTGTATGGATCGATGAAAGGTATGGAAATATCTAGTAAATCCTATCATATGTCTTAATGTTGAGTTGGACAGTGGTGTGTGGCTCGATGGAGAGGAAACTTGCTGAAGAAGGTAGCAAGTGAAAAACCCTAACATAGATTTCGTTATGAAAGAGCTAAAAAAGGAAAGGAAAATAGAGAACTATTGTGTATGAGAAAAAAAATTTGAAGACAAGGTGTTTGCAAGTTGAAGCAGATAACTGTAACAAAAAAGAAAAAATCTGAAAACACATGAAGTTGGTTACAATGGAGTAAGAGAAAATAGAAAGAGAGAGCTTATGTACTAAACTGATGCATTGTAGGTTGTGAAAAACCATATTATGCATAGTTGATTGCAAAACTTTGTAAGAGGTTTTAGCCTCCATTTGGACTGAGTTATGTCTCATATTAGAGTATTGTAGCATTCTTGAAGTTGTTGCTTCTAAAACAGGGAGTTGAAGCTTCCTTGGGGTTATAGCCCTTAAAAATTGTAACTAAACTTTGGAGCTTCTGAGGATGGATTAGGATAGTAGATCCTAGCAGCATTTATCACTGTGGTTTTTCCCATCTTGGGTTTTCCATGTATATCTATTGTTATGTGTTGATCTCTCTTGTTCTTGTGGATTTTATGTCTATTCATGTTTCAATATGCACATCTGAGTTTAAGGTTGAATCTGCAAAAGTTTTTAAGGACTAAAAGCATTAATATCTATTGATTCACCCCCCTCTTAGTATATCATTTTGTTCTAACAATTGGTATTAGAGCACTAGGTTCCCTAGGAGAAGCTTAATAAGCTTAGGTAGATCTTGGATAAGCAAACACAATGACATGTCAGGAAGGTTATAGCAAGCCACCTAGATTTGATGGAACAAACTATGCTAAGTGGAGCTCTCTAATGAAAGGATACTTAGGTTCTCTTGGACTTGATGTTTGGATGTCAGTTAAGAACAAATATGTTCCTCCTACTACTCCTCCTACTAATGTTAAAGGAAAGAAGGACTATGAGAATAATGAGAAGGCTTGGTTCACCATTATGAACAACTCGTTTGATTCTATGCATAGCAAGGTTATGCATTTTGAAACTACTTATGATGTCTGGGAAAAACTGAATAATATTTATGAAGGAGACTTGAAGGTGAAGCTAGCAAAGCTAAAAATATTGAGAGATAAATTCGAAACCTTGTTTGAACGCCACTTAAACTCAAAAAACACCTATCTTTGAGAGAAATGTCGTGTACTTATTATCTTGGCCTATTTCTATCTTATCGTATCCTATCCTCTGATTTCATACATAAGGCTATAGTTTTGAAGTCAGAAGATCATAGCCATAACAACCACAACTGCATCACGAGAAGAAATTAAATGAACATTTAATGGTGGACCTAAAGCAAGGGAGGGCAGTGGTAGGTTTAGACAATCATTATGTAGTTTGAAACTCCAGTTATTTACTTTTCTATCATTTCATCAACTGACAAGGGGATGGGGATCACTGTTAAAGGGGAGTTTCTAAGAAAATTCTAAAGGAGATTCGGTAGAAAGAAGGCTTGAAATTGAATGAGTCTTTAATAGGAAATATGTGTGAATCACATTATGTAGAAAGCCATAAATTTTGGCAGCAAGCCTCAATGGCAGGTCCATTGTAGGCATACTAACAATCATTGTAGGGGAGGGGAGTCATTGTGAGGATGCTATCAAATATTGAGGAACTTGGCTCTATACCTAGGAGTTGTGAGTTGTGTTGCTTAAAAGTGGGTAAGGCCTTTTCAACGAATCCATTTTTTTAACATATCCTGCAATCATGGCAGTCCATGATATGACATCTTTTTGAGGCATTATGTAAAGCATTTCCTAGGCCTTCTCTATGCTTCCACATTTTGCGTATAGTCTATGAGAGCAGTTGCAATCACAAGGTATGGAAAATAAATCCCCCCTGTGATGTATTCATAAACCATCATGGCCTTGATACAAGAAAATGCTGGCCACATCTATCTAAGACAATCATTCTTGTGTTTTTCAATGTTGATATCCGTGATAACCATGGGATAAAGGGAACCTATGCTAAATAAATTTCTAAGCTTCAAGGCAAGGGAAAATATCATTATGAAAATCTAGTGGATTGGGGGTCGGTGCTGCAAAAGGTTTCATATCTTAACAACTACACAGTCAAGAATGAGGAGTATGTAACGAATACCGTTTTCCTTTTTATCGCATGTTATGATACATATATTTCATAATACAATATAGTTGTTGTCCAATGGAATCTATTCTTTTTTTAAAATGGATTGGAAATATTTACCATCATCAAATCTGATTGAAGTTCCCTCACAGTGTACTTATTATAACATTGTCTACACCTTTGCAATCATTTCCACCTATGAGATGACCTTTATTTTGTGAGGCAGTATGTCAAATAGTTCTTTGCATTGTCTTTGTGTCCTCTTGTTTGCTACGTGCCTAATATAGTGGTTTGCATTCTTTGCATCTCACAAATTATTTGCAAGTTCCATTTTAGTGCAGATAAAGGCTTAAGAATTTGTCTTTATACTTGTCCATCACTCAGTTCACATGCTTGACTATCATTTCACCTTTTTTTTTCAACCATGTCTACCAGCGTGGATACAACTATAATATCTAAGACAATATGCTCCTTTTGTTGTTTGATAGATATCCCTATCTAGTTTCAAGCTACCATGATGGCAGGAACAGGCAGGATGTTGGCCAAAATTGTTGAATCTGGCTTAGTAGTTGCCTTTCATGAGGCCAAACTTTCTTGAGGCATTTTGTCAAACAGTTCATCCACCTTTCTTATGCTACCTAAACTCATGTTCTCACCGTTGTATTGATGTGTCATTTGTATATTATTTTAATTCTTTTAATAGATGGTCATACATGTTTTAAGTTGGGTAGGGCATAAAAATGAAAAAAAACTCAAAGATAAATTTTGAAAAAAAAAAAAAAAAAAACTCACACTTTTATAGTTTGTCAGTATGACTATGTGTATATAGGAAACCTCTCCTAGATAACTTGGATCCCCGCCCTCACCACTACAATTTCCTCATTTTTCCTGGTTCATCCCTTTTCTACCCAAAATCGTATTCTTCATTCTTACCATATGCAACACCAATCATTTATTGTTTGTGACCAAACTCTAAAACAATACTAAGGAAGCTTGAATGCATGTCGGGCTACCCCTGTAGCTACCCTGTATTTTTCATATGAGGAATGTCTTTTATTGTTGTGCTACTTGTGAATGAACTTTAGGTTCATCTTCCCGTGATTCCTTACTTTTAGCTTAAAAAAAATAAGAAAGAGGAAAGCTTTTCTTTTAAAGCCTAAAGACTTGGGAATAAAATTGCATCCCCACTTAATCTTTCTTAAGAAAAAGTACTTAATTTTTAACTAAGGAAAAAGAGGGTTAGATATTCTTACTTTTTTTAGATGATTTTTTTAATTGTTTTTTTAAGAGAATATTTATTGGATAAATTATTATGTGAAGGATAGTTTATTTTATTTATGTTATTTAGTAATTATATGAGTAATTTAAAATGAATGAATATTTTTCTTTTTTATAATTATTAAATATTTATGTAATAACATTTTAAGAAAAATAATTAGTAAAGTAAAGAAATTAAATTTAAGTTGAAAAGTAAATATTAATTATATTTAATTTTAATATATATTTTTGGGATTTATATAGAAGGACGAAAATAAAATAATTTGAATATAAAAAATTGAGATATTATATGATATTAGACTAGTATTTCAACCTTTGACAATACATTGGTAGCGGTAGAACAATAACATATATTTAGCAACATGTTAAATTTCGATAGCTCACTGTGAGCATAAGCATTTCCACAATTACATTACCTTGATTTTATTCCTTGTCTTAGTTAATAATATTAAAGTTATCTTAAAAAATAAATAAATCAATGTGTTGTTATAATTTCCCTAGTTATCAAAATGGTTTTCTCATTAGTGTTTATACTATATCTATGGATTCTCTAATCATTATTGTTCATGCTTATTGATATGATAAGTATTATTAAATAGTTATTGTTAGATATGAAAACCAAATAGAAAATATGTTTCATGAATGTAATAGGGTCTTATGTGTCAATGGTAACTCCAACTTAAGGAAAATATTCTAATTTGTGTGTATTTAAAACTACCTTCAATGTATTCTTTATTAAAATATCACTTAAGGTATGGTTAATTGGGAAGTCAACCATTGGTGTTAGCCAATATTTATAATCGAGGTCTATTTGTTTGAGAGTCTTCCTTTGAGTTGTTAACACTATCATTGTTGTGTGAGTTGATGTTACGAATAAGATTGATGTTAGGACATCTTTTTTAATCTAGTGTTTTATTTCCCTTGCTATCCAACCATGTATGAGATGGTTGAAGTCCAATCGTTGAACTACGGTTCCTCTGTGAAGTATATACGTAGGAAAGGCTGTCAAAGAGGAGCCCCCAAGGAATTAGGTCTGGCCCCTAGGGTTTGTTCTCTTTTCTTTACTCTGAGTTAATGCTAATACATTGTATTTGTGTAACTTGTGACTTGAACCAAGTCTGTGATTATTGATGAGTTCGTGGAACTAATCAAGCCTACCTTGGTGATATGGATCCCATATCACCATATGAAACCCAACCATGATTGTTAAAACAAATGTGTAGATGGTTGAGTTCTTATAATTTATAGGTCAAATTTTATTATGTTTTTTACGAATTATGTGTTTTAGAAACAAAATTTTGTGAGTTATTGATGTGTTGTAAGTGAAATTTGAAATTTGTGTTTTGTCTTTAACTCTATTTTGGTAGAAATTTTTAGGCATCACATTTGGTATCAGAGCTCGGTTGCAACACTAGGATCTCTAGTTAGTGATGTTGCCCATGTGGTGTTGCTTGTGTGAAGTT
This sequence comes from Sequoia sempervirens, assembly GCA_007258455.2. NCBI lineage: Eukaryota > Viridiplantae > Streptophyta > Pinopsida > Cupressales > Cupressaceae > Sequoia > Sequoia sempervirens. The sequence continues at coordinate 290,356,468 of VDFB02373365.1, forward strand.
TCGTTGTGTGCTTTCCTCCTTGTTGTGATTGATAGTTGAAATGACCTTATGGGATCTTGAGTCGTTTTCGTCATTCTTTGATGATTTTGATTGTGAAATAGTTAATTAAAAAGATAATAACTATGTTATTAAATTGAATGAGCATTATTTAACCTCATGTGAATGATGCATTTTATTGTGAAAAATTTTAAGTCGCTCAGTTATAGATTTTGATTTGCTAAGATTTAAATATAAATGAACCTATGTATCCTTTTGTAGGACACGTAAGTGTTTAAGATGAACAATATTAGGACAATTAAATGTGTGAATTGAATGTTCCCTTCATGCTGGTTAGCATGTTAGGGTGAACTATCCTTATGAAGACCAAGTCAATCTATGATGAAAATAGAAATGAAAACAAAGTGAATGGCTAGAAAATAACTAGTGCATTTAATGGATATTATTATTATAAAATCCACCCTCGTGTTATCCTATAACCTTGAACCTTATGGAGATGAAAGATGATTCTTAAGACATGATTATTGTGTAGACAATACAACCTTACTAAAGTAAACAACATTTAATGCAAGTGAATAACTAAGTGTAAAACACTATAATTAATAATTCTTATTTCAAAACCTATGTGTCTATGTGTCTTGAGGTGATTTGAAAATGCAACTCCTTTCTTGTGTGAAGAGGAATGAAGTACTTCGTGATAGTGAATATTGCCTTAAAATCAATTAAATGCATGTTTTGTGTAAGCTATCTTCCAGAATCAAAAGAAATATGTTTGCTTGGGTAAGAGATCTTGGTCCCAACATTGCATTCTTACCTTAGGAGGTATGAATGAACTAGTGTATGAAGTAAATTAGAATTAAGATAAAAGGGAATAGTGAAACTGTGTGCATAGTAAATAAATAATAATGGTGAAGAGAGAATGGATGCAGTAGTAAAGCTTGCATTGTTAAATTCTAAATTAAGTTGTTCTTTCATTACATGGCATGTTTGGGATATAGAATGGTGTGTGCATCATAACAACATTGCTTGGGTGAGACTTAAGGTCCCCAATTGCACTATTAGTCATAGAAATCCATATAATTGTTAACTCATTAGAGATGCAAATGTTAAGTGCATGAGTAAGTGAATTTTGAGTAAAAAGGAATGTTGTGCTTATGGTGCTAACCAGCTAGGCTGTGTTGTCCTTATCATGTGTTGAGTATTGGGTAGCCTTGTTTGAGAAGATGTTTTTATCATGAATGTGTATGTCACTTGTAGAATAGAATATTTTGTGATTTAACTATGTGCAAGGAAATGAGTTGTTGCTTTAAAAGATGAAAACTAGAAAAAAAGAAAAAGAAAAAGAGAAGTTAATTTGTATTTTCGGTATATGTGTGAATACCCCATAATGGTGTTTATGTTGTGTATTGTGGCCATTGTTGTGATTATACCAAGTTGTAAAAGTAAGTGCATGTTGTGCATCTTTGCCTCATATGGAATGGAGTGATAGAGTTCTTGACAGTTATGTCATTTGTCATGTGGAAACCAGTATATGTAATGTGCCCCAAGTATGAGATATAGGGTATCTAACTTGGGATAAGGGTGGTGGACGTCTAGTACGATCCCCTATGTGTACCCTTCATGATTATCTTGTGTAGTTGAATTGTTGTGAAATGGAGTGAGCATGAAATGTGTGGATGTGTATCTATTAAATGAAATGTGATGTATTCATGTGTGTTAGTCTTATTTGTATGTTAAATGTGTACCTCTAGTGATTGGTTCCCCCCTTACGGGAGTGTGATGCCAACTAGTGTAAATAGGGGTTGATAGGCACATGCTCTCCCATCAAATAAATTACGAGCTCAGGGTGGTGTCCCTAATCCTGATAAAGGATCTATTTCGAGTCGTCGTATTTTTCCCATGGATGTTGACCATAGCCTCCTCCCCCACATATGAGAGCCACACTTGTTGGTTCATAATGGAAACCTATTCCTTGTTGTTTATAACCCATGGGTAAAGGATGGAATTACATGGACCACCACTAATTTATATTTATGTGGTCAAGGACCACTAGAGTATTCATATTCATGTGGTCAAGGACCACCAGTTATTCATATTTATGTGGTTAGGGACCACCAGTTATTGCATGCTATTATACTTATGTGGTTAGAAAAACACTATTCCCCTCGTCCCCTTAGGTGGCTTATCAAGTCACATGGTGCTCGTGATGTGCAAATTTTATTGTTTTTGAAAAGGAAAAAATAGGTTTTACAGGGACCTGAAACTGCAGAGTTTAAACAACAAAAGATAACAAAATAAGTCCAAACAAGTAGACGGCTGTCCCAAAAAGGAAACGACAGCACAAAGAGACAACAGGGTCCAAAAAAGGACCGCCCAAAAAGCCAGAAACAAACACCACCACACTACTCCAAGGTGTTCAACAACTCCTCAGCCTCTTTTTCAACATCCTTCATATCCCGTAAGCCCTGCTTGAGGATTTGAGCCGTATGTGACAAAATCGGGGTCTTCCTCTTATTGTTAGCCTGGGTACGAGTCAAAATCCCTTCATCAGCAGATCTGCAGCATCCTCTGTCCACATCCAAATCCACGACCAGCGAACCCTTTTGATTTTTTTTGAGCTTTTCCACCATTGCATTGATGATGATGGTGTTATGCCTGCAAATTTTGTGATTGTTCGCCATCGTGGCCCTAATATTTTGGCCTATCTTGGACATATTGCACTCAATACTAGTCAATCTTTCCTCATGCAAATGTTATATTTTCCTTGGTAAGGGGGTTTCCTGTCCTTCATTCTCTTTACGACTCCAGCTAATCTTCTGCTCCAAATCCATGACCCTGTTGCTTAGATCTATATTCTTATTGATGCTTTATTTTATCATGCACCAGCAATGCAAAATTTTATACTTATTCTATTAAACTATTTAGCCATTTGAAGGTTGTTATAGTCTGATTTGCCTCAAGGACTTTGTAACACCCCTCCATTTTGTGCTTTGTTGATCAGACAATATTTTTCTATGTTATGCCTTGTTTCTGTTAACACTTGAATTAAGGTGCTTGGTTGCTATTTGATCGCCGACTGTTAAGCGATGTAAACATTATATTTTGATGTGATGGGATTGTATTTAGATGTTATCATTATGGCATGTTTTGTATTTGCATAAGAAATTATTTAATTTAAATGATTTATGCTTTAATTATATTGTGGTTGTTAGACTCGTCAGTTTTAGAGCCTGTATTGGTGAAGGGGATGGGATTGTATCACTCGCTTGAAAGCGCCCTACGATTTTGAGATTTCTGCTTCACGGTGTGTCTTATTATATATATATTTGCATGTTCAATATGCTCTTTGGTTGCAGGTTAACAGGTACAGGACATCGACTCTACCTGACTTCACAAGTTCGAACGTTTCCATTGACCAACGATAATCGATTGGGAGATAGTAGCTAGGCTTTCTATGCCAAGTCGTCACCCTAGCCATAGTTGTCGTCCGGTTTAGCGGTTTTGATTGGTTCATTCCTCCCTGGTTAGCTATTTCAATTCGTATTTTAAAGGCTATTAAATGGTGGGTAAGGTTAAAGTGATGATTTAGCATATCTAGTTTCAATGTTGAATATTATTTTATTTCATTGACTATGTTGATTTAATTAATAAAATAAATTTTAGTTTATTGGTTAACTAGGCAAATGGTCCTAAATTAAATGAAATAGTTATTTTGCCATTATTGTATATTTAGATTTAAAATTTAAAATGTAAGAGGAAATCATGTTAGATAGTTAAGTTAAATGATAATAAAAATAGAAATGTGTTAAATCTCACTTTTTGGAAATGTTTGATAAAATATACATTGTTTGCAACTTTGGGAATTTTAGTTTTAAAGGAAATTATGCAAACTTGAAATGTCATTCTTTGAAATTAAATTGTTTTAAAATTTTAAAAAATAGGAATTATCCTCCAAAAGCTCAATAAATTTAGTGGGTGGGATATTTTAGGGGTTTGACCAAATTTGGGGAAGCTCTTTGTCAAGAAATGAAATTTCATTTGTTATTCAAATTTTTATTTTGGTGGAGAGTTGGTTTTGCTGTGGCTAAATTTGGAGTTGAAGAGGAGATTGGAATCACCATTGTTGGAGTCTTCAAAGCTTGGGGAGAAAACACCAGGTTCATCTTCATTTCTTGTTTCCTTTTTGAAATAATCTTCAAAATTCTTGTTTGTTGTTTGAAAACTCTTGAATGTTATCTAGATGCAAAGAAAACCATGAGAAAATGATTCCAAATCTTGCAAAAAGCTGTTGGATTAGGAGAGAAAACTAAAACAACAATCACAATGGAAATTAGAAAGAAAACCCAAAAGAAAATCTTCATTCAAACTGAAACTTTTAAACCCTTTGTTGTTTTGGCAATTTATTTATGTTATTGCAAGCTATGTTGATCATTTGCACAATTTAAACTGGGAATTAAAATCTGGGTATATATATTTGTAAATATACCTATGCATATGCACACACATATATTTACAAATATATAGTTTGTTCTTTTTAATTTTGTTTCTGGGAAAAATTTATGTCTTTTAAGATACATAGGGGACTACCCTGTTCTGGCGTTTTTATTGACTAGTTTTTTGTTTATAAAAAAAAAATTATATTTTAGGCATGGAGGGGAGGGCCGTAGCCATGCACCCCCCATAGGGCCTCTCAGGGAGGTGCTGCTCCCACGCAGCACCCCCTAGTGGGAGGCGTTGTGTGGAAGCAACACCGCTGCCTACAGGCAACACCGCTGCCTACAGGCAACAGCGCTGCCTACAGGCAGCAACGCTGCCCACACAGCACCCCCTATATGGGGGAGGCTGTGTGGCAACCTGGCCTTTCCCATGTGGGAGGGGTCCGCACCCATTTTATTTTTTTATTTTTAAATATTAATTTAATATTATTTATATTATATATATAATAATATATATATATATATATTATATATATAATATATATATATTATATATATAATATATATATATTATATTATATATATAATATATATATGTTATATGTATATATATATATATATATATCATATACTTTAGTGTGTATGTGCATATATATAAGGTGTATATGTATATTTGATATATTTTTTGATAAATTGTTTAGTTGAATTAAACTGTTTTATTTCAATGAGTTTAGAAATTTAAATATATATACCAAGTGTATACTTTATGCGTATATATTTCGTTTATAATTGTACTCATGTCTAGATAAAATCTAGTTGCTTAATTTATTCGATGTTGAAATAAAGACTAATTTATTTTAATTAAATGTTTATTTGTCAAGTGATTTTGATTATGGAATATAATTGCGAAACTTAGAGTAAATGATTTGTGTTTAAATATTTCAACGTTGTGAAATGAACTGAGTATATTTAATTGGATAAATGTAAGTAATGGATACTAAGATTGACTGGATTTAGGAAATCCTAAAATAGGTGATTAATCATCAATTTGTCTTTCTTTATGCATTCTCCCTCATTCGTGTCGATGTGCAAATAGAGTAAATGTTTTGAAGTCTTCCAGATTGGGTTTCTTTTAATTTTGTGGGTGTCGTAAAGTGTTAGTCAACCTTGGGTTTGTTTTGGGTAATGTGTATAGCCATATTCCGTTGTTTTACCCGATTTTCACGAATGGGGATAGTTTGTGTCTCCTTGGATTAAAAGTGGTTTATGTGGTTTGTGCCTCCTTTGGAAGGAGTGAATTATGTGTTTTGTTGCCTCTAGTGTTTTGGAGAGTGTTTTGACCTTTGTTGCCTCCAGTGTTTGGAGAGGGTTTTGACCTTTGTTGCCTCCAGTGTTTAGAGATTTTTTTGACCTTTGTTGCCTCCAGTATTTGGAGAGAGTTTTGACTTTTGTTGTCTCCAGTGTTTGGAGTGAGTTTTATTTATCTATTCCTCCTAGAGTTGGAGTGGTTTTATCGTATTGGTATACACTTGGGATTCTCTTGGTGATTGGTTTCGTGTTGGTTTTTTGTCAAGTAGAAGAGTGGCTTCTGTTAGGGGCCAGAGCCCAAAGAGGTAAACTAGGAAACCTTCAAAAGTGGTTTAATCAAGTGATAACTAAATTAATGTACTTAGAAGTTAGGTAGTATTTCACACTAATTAAGATAATTGAGCCTCGCTCATGGACGCAAGGGCTTATATAGACTTGGGATGAGTCGGGAAGGCCTGGAATGGCAATATCATCTATCTTGTCCTTACGAGAGGTATTTGATTCCACATGAGTGAGCATGGGTGTCGGGATTTGGTAAAGGCCACCAGGATAACCCATAGTGGGGGTCGGAGCCTAGGAAGATTCCCAGAGGAGATCCCATGACGAGCTGTGTGATGACACTCTTTCTACGACAACTGTTGGTATTTGGTATTCTTATCATACTCGATCTATTTTATTTCTGGAAGCAATGTGACCTCTGTCAGTAATGTTGGAGTTGTACTTGAGTTATCTTTATGGATGTTTGGTTCATGTGTTGCGTTGTGTCAGTGTGAGTAAGCCTGTGTCTAGGAGTGGATGGTCTTGTATAGGAATTCCTTGTTACTATCTCCTAGCACGGGGGGTAAGCCTTTGGGTATCACATGGTTGGGTGGAACATGCACCTTCATCCATTGGGTTGGCCTTTTGTTCGTTTGGATGAGATTTCTAGTTGGAGAGCTCGTGGGATCTGGTTCTTCATGCTTTATTCTTTCAGTTATTAATGTAATTTTATACCCCTCTTTGTATCGAGGTGGAAGATGTAATTTGTAACCTTGTATATTGGAATTATCTCATTCGGGGAATGAGGGTTGTAATCATATTGTAAAGATTATCATTGGGAACATGTGGTATTCCTTATGCCTTTGTTGTAATTTTATTATGTATGGAATGTATGAGTATTTATTTTGTTAAGAAATTATATGTATTGGTTTTAATTCATGTTTCTTGTTTGGGTTTTAAGTAATCTCAGTCTCGTAGCCTTAGAGGTTGTTGGCAATGGATAGTGATCTTGCATGTTATTTGTACTTCAAAAAAAAAAAATAGTATGTTTGAGTAGTAAATTGCAACTTCCTCTAGGATTGTGTGGCGGGGGTGTTATAGACTTGTTTAAATTTTGTTTTTGAATTAAAATTGAAATGTTACAATGTAGCTACAATTGATCTTTATTTTTTTTCTCTCTTGAATTTATAGTTTCCTCTTTGGGAGCTTTGTTGAAACTTTGGTTTATGATCTTATGTTACTCAGTTTGAGGCTTCCTCTTGGTTTGAAAATTGCTGGCATGTGTGGTGTAATGTGAAATTTGTAAACTGTCATATCCTAGGGGGTTCCTTGGCAGGTCGTATAGGGGAATAGATGTGCTTGGGAATTATTTTTGAAAGGGGTTGTAAATGGGACTGGTATGGGATAGTCATTGATCCATTCTTCCCCTCGTTCTATAATTGTTCTTATCTATATGGAGGATTCCTTAGAGAATGGCCCCAAGACCATATTCCTGATTTGTTGTGGTATCCAAGAATATCCATCCTTGTAAACCCCATTGTGTGAGCCTTGTGTTGTACATGATGTTTGCATATTGTGATGTATGTTTGAAATTGTAAATAAATGTGATGTGATATACCTATGAACTATGTGAAAATGATAGTAACAAATGATGCAATTTAATATTGATTGAGATATGGTATGGGTGCCATAATTGAGATATGGTATGAGTCCATTGATTAGAAGGTAAACTTTAATTTTACTTGAACATATTTGGACAAAATGCGAAGCTAATAAATCTTGAGACATGTTTGGGACATTTGAGAAAATACATTTTCTAACAACATGAGTGCTATTCATGGTAAAAAGTATTTTGAGATGTATTAAAGGATGCTTATTTATTGATATACTATAGTAACTTAGTTGAAGATAGTTGCATGGGTAATAATTTATAACTGCATGGATAGTTGATAAAATTATTATATTGAGAGTATACCAGATAAATATTCTATCGTGAAAATTTATCTTGAAAAAATTGGATGAGTAATTCATAGAGATGATGCCTCTAATGTGTGCTTATAGTTAAACATTTTGATTATTTAATCAAAAAAGGGGGTCTAATCTAAACAAACTTAAAATGTAAAATGTATTTTTAAGAACATATTTAAACAAACTTGAACAACGAGTGATTGCTATGGAAAGATATTATGTTAAATGATAAAGGTATTAGTGTGTTTATATATATATATATATACTTGTGTAACCTTATTTAAAATGACACATTGCTAAATTAAGAGCTAGTTGACTATTGTTAAAAACTCTTGTATTAAAATATTTGGATCAAAGCATTGTGTGTGACTCTTCCTTAACTTTTTCAAGACTCTTATGGTGTAGGAGAGTTACTATAATATAATAGTTGGTTTATAATATAATTCTCCATTAGTATAGTGAGTAATAATCATAGTTTCATTAAGGTATGTATGATATGGTGTGGGATTTTTATTCTCAACCTGTAAGGACTTCCAGGAGGAAGTCTATACAAGGGGGGGAGAATGTAGGGCCACTAGGTCAACTCCCCATAGTATATGTAGGGATTTTCTAACACGTGGCAACAATGCGCCTCACGACATAAAATTCATATGGCATATAGTAGATTCATTTGTTAATTATGTTATTTTAACTGCATTACGATAATGTTCTAAAAGATATTAGATATTATAAATGGATGACTTTTGATCAGGTTGTATTTGGGCTTAATGGTACTTTTAGATGTCTAACGTCATATAGATTATGTGGATGCTAATTATATGTCATGGGGTAATTCTTTTAATGAAAATTTTATTCACACACTCATCATTTACATGGTGCAAGAATGGGTGTGCTAATAAGATGCTATGAATATTCAGTAATATGATTATTGGAGAATAATGAAGTAGAGAGACCCCATAACCTATATATATACTTGGTTGAGTTACAATACTATGTCTAATCACTAGTAATGGAAATAATCAAAGGTGGCATAATAATTCTTATGATAAATATAATTATCTTTAAATTTAGTGAAATATGCAAGGTAAATATAGATGTATCACCTTGTCCTTAATTAGATTGTACTTATAAATTGGAATTCAATCTTTTATAAAAATAATAATAATAATCTTGTGGACATAGTTGGCAATAGTTGTATGTGATGAGGTGACAATTTTATGATAACTTTGTGTAATGGATGGTATCAATGACATGTTAACTACAGATGTAGAAACCATTGGTTTATTAACAAATATCACTATTATTAGTAAATGTCTATTGTGTGGAACTAATGCTATGCTACTTATAGTGTCAACTAATTTGGTGTACCTCTATTAACGATAAGATATTTGTTTGATTGATGATTCTATACGCAACAATTAGTAAATTATTATGTACCATTAGAGGATAATTGTTTGGCCACATGACTTATGAAAATAGTCAATAATTAAATAAAGATGGAAATCATACTTTAGACAAGTGTACAATCATATATCTAGTGCGCATTTCTTGCCTCTACAAATGCATCCCAAGCTCTATGAAATGAGCCCACACCTTTCATTTTTGGAAATGAATTTCACTTTTATATGTATGCACCAATAAATCAATAATATTAAATATCATTACCTCTTAATAGTAATGAGGCATACAATCAATATATAATAAATGATATATTAATTAATAGACATATTAGAGTCTTTTATTTATATATTTAAAGAATATCTCAAAGAATAAAATAAAATAAATGCATTAGTACTATATTTATTATTTATGTAAAACTGATAATATATTATAATACTTAAATGTGAATGAAACCTTGTTTGAAGGCCACCTAAACTCAACAAACACCTATCTTTGAGAGCAATGTCATGTACTTACTATCTTGGACTATTTCTATCTTATCGTACCCTATCCTCTAATTTCATACATAAGGCTACAGTTTTGAAGTCGGAAGATCATAGCTATAACAGCCACAACTACAACATGAGAAGAAATTAAATGAACATTTAATGGTGGACCTAAAGTAAGGGAGGACAGTGGTAGGTTTAGACCATCATCATGTAGTTTGAGACTCCAGTTATTTACCTTTCTATCATTTCATCAACTGACAAGGGGATGGGGATCACTGTTAAAGGGGAGTTTCCAAGAAAATTTTGAAGGAGATTCGATAGAAAGAAGGCTTGAAATTGAATGAGTCTTTAATAGGAAATCTGTGTGAATCACATTATGCAGAAAGCCATAAATTTTGGTAGCAAGCCTCAGTGGCAGGTCCATTGTAGGCATACCGACAATCATCGTAGGGGAGGGGAGTCAATGTGAGGATGCTATCAAAGATTGAGGAACTTGGCTCTATACCTGGAAGTTGTGAGTTGTGTTGCTTAAAAGTGGGTAAGGCCAGGCCTTTTCAACGAATCCATTTTTTTAACATATCCTGCAATCATGGCAGTCCATGATATGACATCTTTTTGAGGCATTCTGTAAAGCATTTCCTAGGCCTTCTCTATGCTTCCACATTTTGCGTATAGTCTATGAGATCAGTTGTAATCACAAGGTATGGAAAATAAATCCGCCTTGCGATGTATTCATAAACCATCATGTCCTTTATACAAGAAAAGGCTGGCCACATCTATCTAAGACAATCATTCATGTGTTTTTCAATGTTGATATTCATGATAACCATGGGATAAAAGGAACTTATGCTAAAGAAATTTCTCAGCTTCAAGGCAAGGGAAAATATCTTTCTGAAAATCTAGTGGATTGGGGGTCGGTGCTACAAAAGGTTTCATATCTTAACAACTACACAGTCAAGAATGAGGAGTATGTAATGAATACCGTTTTCCTTTTTATCGCATGTTATGATACATATATTTCATAATACAATATAGTTGTTGTCCAATGAAATCTATTCTTTTTTTAAAATGGATTGGAAATATTTACCATCATCAAATCTGATTGAAGTTTCCTCACAGTGTACGTATTATAACATTCTCTTCACTTTTGCAATCATTTTCACCTATGAGATCACCTTTATTTTGTGAGGCAGTATGTCAAATAGTTCTTTGCATTCTCTTTGTGTCCTCTTGTTTGCTACGTGCCTGCTATAGTGGTTTGCATTCTTTGCATTTGACAAATTATTTACTAGTTCCATTTTAGTGTAGACAAAAGCTTAAGAATTTGTCTTTATACTTGTCCATCACTCAATTCGCATGCTTACCTATCATTTCACTTTTTTTTTTCAACCATGTCTACCAGTGTGGATACAGCTATAATATCTAAGACAATATGCTCCTTTTGTTGTTGGATAGATATCCCTATCTAGTTTCAAGCTACCATGATGGCATGAACAGGCAGGATGTTGGCCAAAATTGTTGAATCTGGCTTAGCAGCTGCCAGTTGCACTTGCTTGTTGTGACATTTCATGAGGCCAAATTTTCTTGAGGCATTTTGTCAAATAGTTCATCCACCTTTCTTATGCGACCTAAACTCATCTTCTCATCATTGTATTGTTGTCTCATCTGTATATTATTTTAATTCTTTTAATAGATGGTCATACATGTTTTAAGTTGGGTAGGGCATAAAAAAAAAAAAATTTAAAAACTCAAAGAGTTGAAATAAAAATAAATTAAAAAACCAACACTTTTATACTGTGTCAGTATGACTATGTGTATATAGGAAACCTCTCCTAGATAACTTGGATCCCCGCCCTCAACACTGTAATTTCCTCATTTTTCCTGGTTCATCCCTTTTCTACCCAAAATCGTATTCTTCATTCTTACCATATGCAACACCAATCATTTATTGTTTGTGACCAAACTCTAAAACAATACTAAGGAAGCTTGAATGCATGTCGGGCTACCCCTGTAGCTACCCTGTATTTTTCATATGAGGAATGTCTTTTATTGTTGTGCTACTTGTGAATGAACTTTAGGTTCATCTTCCCGTGATTCCTTACTTTTAGCTTAAAAAAAATAAGAAAGAGGAAAGCTTTTCTTTTAAAGCCTAAAGACTTGGGAATAAAATTACATCCCCACTTAATCTTTCTTAAGAAAAAGCACTTAATTTTTAAATAAGGAAAAAGAGGGTTAGATAATATCTCACTTTTTTTAGATGATTTTTTTTAATTGTTTTTTTTAAGAGAATATTTATTGGATAAATTATTATGTGAAAGATAGTTTATTTTATTCATGTTATTTAGTAATTATATGAGTAATTTAAAATGAATGAATATTTTTCTTTTTTATAATTATTAAATATTTATGTAATAACATTTTAAGAAAAATAATTAGTAAAGTAAAGAAATTAAATTTAAGTTGAAAAGTAAATATTAATTATATTTAATTTTAATATATATTTTTGGGATTTATATAGAAGGACGAACATAAAATAATTTGAATATAAAAAATTGAGATATTTTATTATATTAGACTAGTATTTCAACCTTTGACAATACATTGGTAGCGGTGGAACAATAACATATATTTAGCAACATGTTAACTTTCCATAGCTCACTGTGAGCATAAGCATTTCCACAATTACATTACCTTGATTTTATTCCTTGTCTTAGTTAATAATATTAAAGTTATCTTAAAAAATAAATAAATCAATGTGTTGTTATAATTTCCCTAGTTATCAAAATGGTTTTCTCATTAGTGTTTATACTATATCTATGGATTCTCTAATCATTATTGTTCATGCTTATTGATTTGATAAGAAATATTAAATAGTTATTGTTAAATATGAAAACCAAATAGAAAATATGTTTCATGAATGTAATTGGGTCTTATGTGTCAATGGTAATTCCGACTTCAGGAAAATATTCTAATTTGCGTGTATTTAAAACTACCTTCAATGTATTCTTTATTAAAATATCATTTAAGGTATGGTTAATTGGGAAGTCAACCATTTGTGTTAGCCAATATTTATAATCGAGGTCTATTTGTTTAAGAGTCTTCCTTTGAGTTGTTAACACTATCATTGTTGTGTGAGTTGATGTTACGAATAGGATTGATGTTAGGACATATTTTTTAATCTAGTGTTTTATATCCCTTGCTATCCAACCATGTATGAGATGGTTGAAGTCCAATCGCCGAACTACGGTTCCTCTGCGAAGTATATATGTAGGCAAGGCCGTCAAAGACGAGCCCCCGAGGAATTAGGCCTGGCCCCCAGGGTTTGTTCTCTTTTCTTTACTCTGAGTTAATGCTAATACATTGTATTTGGGTAACAGCACAAAGTTGTGTCACACTTTCAGCCAACTTATCAGCACAACTGAATTTAAGTATTTCTAACTAAAAATCAATTTTGGTCAAACATATGATCTATTAAGATTCATTCTAGCTAAGTTATATGCTTCCACAACTTTTCAACTAAAATTGTTGGCTAAAAATGTATGGAGCATCACTTTGAGTCCAATTTACCAAAAAAATTAAATTATTTCAAAAACCTGAAGTTTCAATAACTCTTGCTAATGTAAACAATATTTTTTAAAAAATATAAAAATACCCTTTTGTAGATCCATAAGTATAGTTTTCAAAAATATATTTATTTTAATAGTTTAATTATTTTTTATATTTTATTTTTTATTTTTACTAAAAGTGGGTTTTCAGCACAAAATATGAGGTTGATTACTATGCCAAGGAAAAATACTAAAAATTATTAAAAAAAATTGAAAAAAATATGATGCACTAGATAAAAGAATCTATTTTAAGATGGTATAATTTTGTTTCCATTTTAGATAAATATTAAATATGAAAGTTGACGTACGATGAAAACAGATGTTTTTTTATTCGCGCACATTTTAATATTTATTTAAAAATATATATTTATCAAAATTGGAAAAAAATATATCCATGCACAAAAAATTCAAGTTATAAATACACACAAAAAATTTGAAAGAAAAAAAATAAAATTTACTATAAAAGTTTGACGTCCCATGCAACTTCATTTTTTAGCATTTTATCAGCAACTAAATTATAGTTTTAATTTATTAAAAATTGGTTTAAAATAATTTTTTATATTTTTTTAAAAAATACAAACATAAAATATACTAAAAAATACATATTTTACTAGTTTACATTATTTCAAAATTAAAAACATATATGCCACTTTTTAGTGATTCAAGTTTAAAAATTGGATCAGCGTTGGCCATTTCCTTTATAAAGTGTGACACAACTTTGTGATTTTACCCATTTGCGTAACTTGTGACTTGAACCAAGTCTGTGATTATTGATGAGTTCGTGGAACTAATCAAGCCTACCTTGATGATATGGATCCCATATCACCATATGAAACCCAACCATGATTGTCAAAACAAATGTGTAGATGGTTGAGTTCTTATAATTAATAGGTCAAATTTTTTTTTTTTTTTTACAAATTATGTGTTTTAGAAACAAAAATTTGTGAGTTATTCATGTGTTGTAAGTGAAATTTGAAATTTGTGTTTTGTCTTTAACTCTATTTTGGTAGTAATTTTTAGGCATCACAGATATGGATTTTCATATATAGTTTGGATGAGCTACTGACTAACATGATTTGCAGGATGATGTGATATGATTATGATATGATGATGTGTGATATGATGTGTACTAATGATCTCATGCAGGTGGATGATTATAAAAAAATGCCATATGTGGAAAGGATGTGATATATGTAATGGAAATGTATTTTTTGCAAATGATGTGGAAATGCAATGTTTGTATGAAATTTTTGTGTTTTGATTTTCCAAAATGTTATAAATGATGATGATGTGATGGATGTTATGCTTATGAAATGCATCATGAGTTTGTAATTTGATATGTACTATGAATCAAATGTTGTATGAAAAATGATAAATAAAATGGTATTGAAAATGAAAAAAGATGTGAAAGGATTAATAATGATGAAATGTATGATATGAAATGTAATGAATACAAAAAAGATTGATGAAATAATAAAATGAGATGGAATGATAAAATAAACTGAAATGTAATGATATAAAATGAAATGACTTATGAGATGAAATGAGATGACAAAATGATATGAGCTGATGAGATGATGATAAATGATAAATTTTATATGAATAATAAGGATATTAAAATGATAATGATGAGAAAATTATGATGAATATAGAAAATGATTAAGTAATGATATGATATAAAATGCAATGAGATGGAATGATAAAATGAAATGAAATTGAATGATATGATTAAATGAAATGATATGAGATGATGAAATGTAATGAAACGATATGCAATGTAATATAATAAAATGAGATGATATGTAAAATGTAATGAGATGAAATGAAATGTAATGATATGAAAGGATGAAATAAAAATGAAATGAAATGTAGTGATATGAAAGGATGAAATGAGATGAGATGAAATGAAATGTAATGTAATGATGTGAAATGATGAAATGAAATGAGATGTAAGGAGATGAAATGAAATGTAATGTAATGATATGAAATGAAATGTAATGATATGAAATAAAATACAAAATGAGATGATAAAATGATATGATCCTATGAGATGATAAATGATAATTAGATGAATAATAAGAATATGAAAATGATAAAATAAAATGAGATGTAAGGAGATGAAATGAAATGTAATGTAATGATATGAAATGAAATGTAATGAAATGAGATGAAATGAAATGTAATGAAATGAGATGAAATGAAATGATATGTAATGATATGAAATGATATGTAATGAAATGAGATGAAACGAAATGTAATGAAATGAGATGAAATGAAATGAAATGATGAAATGGAATGAAATGTAATGAGATGAAATGAAATGTAATGAAATAATGAAATGAGATGATAAAATGTAATGAAACGTAATGGTAAAATAAAATGAATTATGAGATGAAATGAGATGAAAATGAAAATGATGGATAGGATAATAATGAAAAAATAGTTAAATGTATAAATGAATGATATGAAATGATAAAGGACTGAAATGAGATGAGAATTAGGGCATGTGCAGGATCATCATGGAAAAAGCAAGCCCTTAAGTGGCAAAAAAATCAGAAAAATTAGAGTTAGGCAACTTGACGTAAAAATTTGAATAAGTTATCTATATTATTTCAAAAATGTGTAAGAATAGAATCTATAGGAAATTGAATATAGTTTCTAAACTACTAGGTTTATTTTTAAAAATAGAAAATCTATTTGATGAAATTTTGAAATTTCAATGCAGTAGTACTTAAATTTCAGGGAAGAAAAAAGTAGGTGTCTGTCTGACCACCCTAACCACAATAAAATGATAATTATTTTTTATAATATTTTAGATATAGGTAGAGTAATGATGTCCCGATGTGATGCATATTTTTTTGTAATTTTTTTCCAAGTAAATAATTAATTATGAATTTTTTATTACAACTTTTAAAAAATATAAAAACTCATATGTCTGACCACCTTAACTTCATCAAAACTTAATGAAATTAAATTTTTCTTTTTTTAATCCTATAGTATGCAAAGCATAGAATGTGACACATGTTTCAGATTCAAAAAATGTGACACCGTTTGAAAGATATAGATGTTTTTCAATCAACCTATCAATCAGGACTTTATTCATAAATCAAATAGAAAATAAATAATAATTAATTATTAAATTCAAAATAAAGCATAATTTATATAGGTGGAAAGCTAAGAATCTCCTTTAAAAACCCTTTTCATTTCATCAATTTTGAATAAAAAAAAGTTCTCAGCCACATACCCTATATATACCCATCATATTGCCACTTTTTGGCCCATCATGATCCTACACATACCCATGAAAAAAAATGAGAATGTCCCATGATATGCAATGAAATGATATGAAATATGAAATGATAATGAATCATTAAGGATAAATAATTGAGAAAGGATCTAAATGATGAATGTTAAACTATATGATATTCACAAGACCTAGATGAAATGATAATGAAATGAGGATGAAACAAATGTCCAAATTTCCTCCACATATAGTCTAAAGAGACATGACAACCGTTGATTTATCTGCTCAACTTTGTGTAACACTCTAATGGGAATCCAGTATGCAAATATATACATTGATCTAAATGAAATGCAACTAAATAAAACCAACTGTTTGTTGAGCCTTCATGTAGCTTTCTTGAATCATCATAGAGCCTTATAAAATGTTGGAAGTATGTACAAGAATCATAGGGGAGATTAGCACCAATGATGACCTGAGTACAACTTTCATGATTTTTGATATAGCAAGCGAACACAAGCATTGAGGTATAATTGAATCGAGATGACCTAAGCATTTCTTGCATAAACAGACAAAGACTAACCACCTTCTAATGCAAATGTGGAACTGTTGTCAATGATATGCTTTGGAAATCATGTTTTACGACATATTTGCATCAAATCGATAGTTAACCTCAAGACAACAGACATAGAAAAATCATCCCCCTTCCTTGCCACTCTAGTTCAGTACATCATTGAGTGTGCTCTAGAGAGATGATATCAAAAAATCAAACAACCATTGTTCAAAGTGTAAAACTAATATTTCAACAATTATTATGATTTTAGATCATCCAGATATGAGTCATGATGTGATATTTTGCTGAAAAACCTGTGTGATATGGATCAATGGTTGGATAGTTGTTCATGTGATTTGATTGTTTGTTCACATGACTAAGTTCTATATTGTTGTTGAGTTGTTTTGGTAGAACCTGAAAGTTGGTTGCCCCAGAGTATGTCAACATTTGCCCCCAGTATTTGCCACAACTTTTTGAAATAAATATGTACAATAATCAATCCATGGTAAGACGTTATCGCTCTAGGAAAATAATGGCAACATGATGTTGGTACGACCCTAAGATGATGGAAAGATGCATTGAAATGAAGGCGGAGAAGCCAAGTGTAGAACATGAACTAATAGATGGAGAGCTACAAATAGCCTCTATTTGCCAGATTTTCACTATTTGATTTTATTGCATTTTTCAGATTTTTTGAATTTTTTTTTGTCGCTATCGAGATGCCTGTTTGCCAGGTTTTCACCAGGGTAACCATTTTCTTAGGACTTTTTTCTACTATTTTTATATTTCTTCAGGACTTTTTCTGATGTTTTTGTATTTCTTCAGGAATTTTTATAATGTTTTTGTATTTCTTCAGGACTTTTATAGATGATGGTAACTGCTTCAGACATAATACTTTTTCAGGTGCATGTTGTTGATGGGTTCGTCAAATAGGTCCCCTTCTAACATTGACAACTTGTATGCTCCGAAACCATATACTGCTATGACCATGTAAGGACCCATCCAATTTGGTTCAAACTTTCCTTTCTTCTCTCTTCCCTGCTCATTGTGTGGGTTCTCTTTTAGAACAAGATCACCAACCTAAAAGGTACGTGGTTTGAATCTGTGATTATAGCTGTGAGACATCATTTGTTGATAGGCTTTCAAATGACCATTTGCTTGTTGTCTCTTTTCATCAAGAAGTTCTAGTTCTTGCAATCGGGAAACTTTTTATTCATCATCTATTATGATGCCTTTCAGTGATACTCTAGGTGATGGGATCTCAACTTCTAGTGGAAAAATGGCTTCTGCTCCATAGACAAGAGCAAATGGTGTTGCTCCTATTGGCGTTCAGATACTAGTTTAGTAGGCCCATAATGCGGGATTAAGTTGAATGTGCCAATCTTTCCCTGCATCATTCACAGTCTTCTTTAAAAATTTCAATATTGTTTTATTTGAGGCCTTTGCTTGGCCATTCCCTTGTGGATAATAATGTTTTGAGTATCTGTGTTGAATATGGAATCTCTCACAAAGTTCATCAACATCCTGATTCTTGAATGGTCATCCATTATCTGCGATGATGGAGTTGGGAATACCATACCGACAAATGAGATAGTTGAGTATGAATGATGATATTTTTTTGCCAGTGAAATTAGTGAGAGTTACTGCCTCAATCCACTTGGTAAAATACTTTGTCGCTGTGATGATGAACTTGTGTTCTGTAACGCCCCGCCACGCAACCCCAAAGGAATTAAGTAAAATGCAACCAATTTTTTTAAATTTTTTTAACATAGGAGAGAATAGTAAATAACATAACATAACTATTAATCAAATTGCATAACGTAATCCTTTGAGGAACACGAGGTCGCTACATAATATAAACAATTACCTAACTATTACATGATCCATAAATTCATCTGTTCATAACTGTAATTACATCAGTAACAATAAAATAGGAAACATGATAAAATAATAACCAAAGTTATAACATCATTATGAATTATCCTCAAGACCAAGGTTACAATTAAAGTACATTGCATCATCATAAAATTACATTACAATAGCACCATGTGCAATAATATACAAAACTTTCCCAACTAGGTGGAAATGATACATCAATAAAAAGAATCACATTAATACATGAAATCTGGAACCCACGAACAGGAATCCACTGAAACTGTAACTCAGCACTGAAAGATGAACCTGCATAAAAAGAGAGAATCCCAACGGGGTGTGAAACATGATCCACCCGACCACCCCCATGCTAGGAGCTGCTAAGGAAGGGTTCCCGACCAAGACCAACAAGGCAAAGACTCACAACCAACTAAAAGAAATCACACAACACATAAAAGCACTCAAATTCAAACAACAACAAAAATCATCAATACAAGACAAGTGACCAATTCCAGAGGATTTCCAAAAGACAACACAAATATGAATGTTAGAGGGAAGTGTCATCGCATGGCTTAACATGGATTCTCCAGGCTACCTATTGCAAGGTACCGCCTCCATCTTCTGACAGATTATCCAGGCAACCCAGCACTAAGAACCGCCTCCATCTATGGTTATCCAGGCTACCTATCTCAAGGAACCGCCCCATAGGGTTGCTCATGCGAAACTGTTACCTTTCGTGGAGACAAGGCAACGAACGTGCCAACCACGGCCTTCTCAATCCCCTTTAGTCTGTAGTAGCACAATAAGGCGGATGAGGCAACAATTATCTTTTTAATGTGTTACTACCCATTCCCTAGTTAATTATTTAAATTATCACTTATTAAATTCACTCTAACGAGGGCTATCCTGGTGCCCCTTTGTGCACCGACCACCCACTTAGAGCCACTCCCTCTAAACACTCAACCACAAAACATTAACATCAAGGATTGTACCACATAAAAGAACTACATCAAAGGACAATCAAAAGTGAGGCATGACCATCTCATCAACTGCAAGGAATCACTTCCACAATTCGGTACCATCCAAATATATAACCAAACCATAGACATCCCAAGTCTAAATTTAAATCAAAATCAAAAGCCTCCACATTATCCCACCTCTGGAATCACTTAGGTTCCTAACAGAATTGCTAAACTCTAGGGTTTCCTTATAGAACCGGATTCCCCAAAAAAAACAAGAAAATCCATATTGCAAGAAACGATATAATTCAAAAGGATCATTAACCATACAAAAGGAACACGTCTTAAAACATGGAACAATCACATCAGAATGTACTTCAATACACAAAATTTCCATTTAATTAAAAACATCCAAGTTAATTCTACGTTTCACCGTTATATTTATTTTCTTAGAAATGCCCTATTTAACGAATAAAATAATTGTAAACTATCTTCCTAACATATTATCAAGTTTAAACTAACCTACTATAAAATTTACAATTTACATATATAAATCTACACACATATATATATAGTATTAAAATTAATATTAATATAAATATTAAATTTACCCCAATACTATATATATCTATATGGATACATATATATATATATATATATATAATTGGATTCCTGATTTGTTTACCTATGACCCAAATGCATTACCCATCGAACATCATATGAACGAACTTCCATATTAATTACATATGAACTAATAATATCCCGCACCACAATCATCATATATGCTCAAACTTCGGCGTTCAAAATTTTAACCCACTAATACACATCTCACTAAATATAGATTCAACCCCCAGTTAATGCATATTTCGATACTAAGTCTAAAATATCTATGCCAGAAAAAGTACGGGTGCAGAAGGAAAAATTTAACATCCAATAAATTTTAACGCACACAATAACCGATGAATACAATGCTTGAGAAATAATCGACGGTAAAACTCATTACCCAGCGAATACCATATAGCAAAAAGAACAAATGTCTTGGCACACGGTACGAATAGAACAGGGAAATTAAGCGCCAGAAGAAAAAGAATGAATGAACTAGATGCCACACGGAGAGGACGGGAGAAACACGCAGTAAGCACAAATAGCGGATAGCAGACAAATGCCCCTGTAAACAGCAATCCGCCCTAGGGAAGAACATAGGAGTTTATGCTCGCAACTGTCAGAAAAGAAGAACGAAAAAGAAAGCCGCCGCTGACACAGAAAACTGGGTCGGGAAAAACATAAAACGCGAAAATCAATACAGCGATTAAAACAACACTAGGGTTTCCTTAATCCAATTTAAAATACGTGGATTTCTGCACAGTCTTGCAGCTTGGAAGACTACTACAATTTCAATATAACATGCGAAACCCTATGAAATCACACGATTTAGAACAATTCCGATACAACTCCTATATGCACTTATTACGGGGTAAAAATAAAATAAAATATATAAGTCAACGCATTGTATACTATACTGGCATGTGGGTGCCATATTCCAGAAACAACACAACCAAAGTTCAACCAAAGGTAATTTCGCGATTATGCAACAATACAATATCTTTTACAAATTACAAAAGAACGAATCAAATACAAAAGCCCAAAATCGATCTATATAAATATAAATATTTATCCAATATAAATGAATTTTGTACAATAAAATAAACAATAAAATACACGGTATCGCAATCCAGCCCATCGTACACAGGGTAAAAAAAATAAAAATAAACACCCTTCCGTTCTAAACGAAGACTACCCAATCTCACAATTAAAAACACTTCCCAGTAAAATAAAAGGAATAATTATATTTACCACAATTATATACATATACAATAGTAAATCCGCAGAGATAAGAATAAATAAGTAATTGTACCTATTTTAACCCTGGTTCACGGTCCCCAAAACCAATATTTTGTTTTAACAAAAGAACTTTCGGGTAAAACTCAACTATCTGTTACAACTCTTTGTCAATTATATTATTTATTTATTTATTTATTTTTATTTATTTTTTAAAATTAAATTGCATTAGGGAAGTTTGGACAGTGTTTTTCCCTGGTTTTAAATTAACAATTTGCAAGATCTCAACTGACAGAAATTTTCAAACATAAAATTTAACACAGTCACAGATTCACCCAACAAACAGTGTAGCCAAATAAAATCAAAAGCATAACAATTAGAACAGAAATTTCAAAAGGCACCTGGCGTCCTACGGCTGAAGAAGAAACCCAACCCTGACACTTTCCTTCTCCTTTCCAATACTGCCCCTTTTCTGTAACTTCGTTTCCGAAACCAAAAATTCCCAGTCAAATTTTTCCAAAAGTTAAAATCTCCATTTTTTAATTATTTATTATTATTATGATTTACTTATTTAACTTTAAACAATAATTTCTTTTGTTTTAAAAATTACTTCCACTTAATTCTAAATTTAATTAAAACAAACTTTCACAACAATTAACTTTTAATTAAATATAATTAAATCTCAATACTTATTAATTCTTAATTAATAAAAATAACTTTAATTCAAACTATTAACTCTAAAATAATTAAATTAACTATCACCAACCATAATAAAATAATTAAATCATTTAACTCAAAAACAATCGAAATATCAAGACCAAAATCAGATCAACCCATGACTCGACAACCTCATACCAATGACGGACTTGGGTCGGGAAATTCTTCCTTAACAACTCCTTTTAACCACATCATACCCATTGGGTTTAAATTGGTGCTCGCCCTGTCCTGCCGAAACAGGTGGAGTCGAGACTTTTAATCTTGCAATTCCTGCAACCAGATAAACGTCAAGTAACATATAATCTCCATTGAAAACACATGGTGAAAGGAAATAGCGGGGTAATAGGGCACTCGCAAGCGAGTGGTACTACTTCGTCCTTCCACCATAATATGTTGAACATGTCATTGTAAGCATAATATCATTATCGCATATAAATTTAAGAACTTATCATTGCACAATAAATCAAATCATCTATGTATAATGTATCATCAACTGTCACACATAATGTAAGAGCAGTACGCAAATTAACCAAGAAACCACACCGGATCAAATATAAAACCACCACATATAGTATCACAGAGTATCCATAATATCAAAATACCAAAAGTCTCTAATGTATAATCAAACATGGGGGTATTACATGTTCGTTCAAGGATGAGGGATGAATCTTTACAACTAAATCTAACCCCCATTGAGAGAATGGCCAGGTTGGTACAAAGGGTTGTAGTTCCTGTGCTAGTGCATGAATGAGATTTCCATGTATCTGACATTTAGAGCACTTCGTTACAAAAGTGAATGATTCCCTCTCCATTGTAGGCCAATAGTAACCCATTCTAATCAATTTCTTGGATAAGGTTAGTCCACTTGAATGTGTACCAAAAATTCCACCATGAACTTCTTGTAAAGCTTTGTCAGATTCGTCACATTCACAACATCGAAGTAAAGTACCATCAAGACCATGGTGATAGAGAGTGTTAGCGATAAGGCTATAGTGAGAGGATTGGCGGATAAAGTTGCGCTTTTGGTTATGGGATAAATTGAGTGGTAAGATGTCATCTTTTAGGTAGGCATAAATCTTGCCATACCAAGGTGAGTTGGATCCTACTAAGTGGAAAATGATTTGGCTTTCAGGGGTGTCATAGGTAGGCGTAAATGATTGTTCTACTAGAAATTCGTAGCGAGCCTGAGTTTCTAGGAGTTGTAACAATGAAGCGATTATAGCCATAGCGTCAACTGCCTTGTTATCAAGCCTTGGAATTTGTATGAACTTGATGTCTACAAAGTATTTCTCGAAATCATCAACCATTTTCTTATATGGCAACAATTTTTCATCTTTAGTCTGATAATCATTATTAATCTGGTTAATGACTAACTGTGAGTCACAGTAGACTTGTAATTCTGTGATTCTCCATTCCAATGCTATTTTGAGTCCAGTGATTAAAGCTTCATATTCGACTATGTTATTAGTGCATGGAAACATTACCCGATATGACCGAGGAATGGTATTTCCTTGAGGGGTGACAAAGAGTATGCCCACCCCCGATCCATGTTGAGTAAATGAGCCATCAAAATATAATGACCAAGGTTTCTTTGATTTTTTTATGAAGACATCAACATCTGGAAATTCAATGTGCATGGGATGTTCTACTTGTAGGGGTGCTTCAGCCAGTTGGCCAGCAATAACTTTCCCTTTGATTGCCTTGCGATCAATATAATGGATATCGAACTTGCTTAAGATCATGACCCATTTTGCTAACCTTCCTGTCAATGTGGCCCTACTTAACATATATTTGAGTGGATCAATCTTTGCAACAAGATTTATTGTATGAGTTAACATGTAGTGTCAAAAAAATTGCAAGGAAAAGACCACTGCTAGGGAAGCCTTCTCGATGAAAGTGTAGTTGAGTTCATGACCTGTTAATGTTCGGCTGATAATGGGATGTTCTGCTTGTAGGGGTGCTTCAACTAGTTGGTCAGCAATAACTTGTCCTTTGATTTCCTTGCGATCAATATAATGGATATCAAACTCACTTAAGATCATGACCCATTTTGCTAACCTTCCTGTCAATCTAGCCCTGCTTAACATATATTTGAGTGGATCAATCTTTGCAACAAGATTTATTGTATGAGTTAACATGTAGTGTCAAAAAAATTGCGAGGAAAAGACCACTGCTAGGGAAGCCTTCTCGATGAAAGTGTAGTTGATTTCATGACCTGTTAATGTTCGGTTGATATAATAGATTGTGTGTTCGTTTCCTGTAGAATCTTCTTGTGCTAACAATGCCCCCAAAGATGTCTCTATGGCAGAAATGTATAAGATGAGTGTTTTTTCTGGATTTGGTGGTATCAGAACTAGTGGGTTCATTATGTACTACTTGATTTGTTGAAAGGACAATTCACACTTATCATCCCATTTGAAAGGAACATTCTTATGTAGTAGATGTGTGAAAGGTGGACATTTATCTGCTAGTTATGCAATGAATCTTTGTATGGATTGGAGTCATCCCTGTAGTGATCTCAACTGACTGATATTTCTTGGTGGAGGCATTTCCATGATTGCTTGTACCTTGGCGGGATCTACTTCAATTCATTTTGTTGAAACTATATATCCCAAGAGTTTTCTAGATGTGACTCCAAAAACACATTTCTTAGGGTTGAGCCGAACTTTAAACTTTTCCAACCTTGCAAATATTTTGGATAATATCTCAAGATGTCCTTCTCTTGTATATGATTTTCCTAGTAAGTCATCAACATAATCTTCCATGAATGTGTGCATCATGTCATGAAAAATTGTAGTCATAGCTCTTTGATATGTAGCCCCAGCATTATTTAAACCGAAAGGCATGACGTTCCAACAGTAAGTCCCCTAGGGACATGTGAAAGTTGTTTTTTCCTGGTCTTCAGGTGCAACCTTGATTGGTTATAACCAAAAAAACCATCCATTAGTGAATACATGGAATGGCCAGCCATTAGATCAACTATAGTATCAATGCTTAGAAGAGGAAAATCATCCTTAGGACATGCCTTATTAAGATCTCTGAAATCTGTGCACACTCTAACACTTTTGTCAGGTTTGGATACATGAACAATGTTGGAGATCCATTTTGCATAGTCAATTGATCTTATAAATCCCACATCGAGGAGTTTCTTAAGTTCTTTTTTAACTAGTAGTGCCACATGAGGATGCATATTTCTAAGTTTTTGTTTCACAGGTTTTACTCCTGGTTTAATGGAAAAGTGATGCATTATAAGATCAGGATCAAGACCTGGCATGTCTACATAAGACCAGGAAAAGTTGACTTGATTTTCTCTAAGAAATTCCATGAACTCAGGTACTTCTTTATCTGTCATTGATGTAGCTAACTGTAGAATCCTTGGTTTCTCTGTAGTTTCAAGATTAACTACTTTTGAAGGCTCAATCAAGATAGGTGATTGCTCATGATAGTGTTCTGGGAGAGTGTCAAGCATCCCATCATCTGGTGCCTTAAAAAGGTTTTCACCATCTGATACGCTCTTTGTTTTATCTTTTGTTTCATCTAATATTGCCATATTCTGGTTTTCACCATTAGATCTTTCTTTTTGATTTTTACTTTTGTAGCTAGGAAACTTGACACTCTCCTAACTAAGGATCTCATTCTGAAAATTTCCAGTGGACCAATCATTTAAATCATCTGTGGAAAGGAAGTTTACGATAGATTCGTCGGTTGGAAACATAGGTATATCAAGAGGTTCAAATTTTTCCTAGTCAATGAGATCGAGATGTATTAGCGGTAGCGGGTCATTAGGTTGCGTGAAATCAGCTATGGTTATGGTCATAACAAAGGTGTCTATAGGATCCGGGTATGAGGTAGATCAATGATGGTATTGTCGTCACGATAATCTTGTTCGATTAAATATGACTCGGTATCACTAGAATCATAGTTGTGTTGTAGTTCAGATTCTTGTGGTTGGGTCCCTAAACCTTCTCCTTTGATTAGAGTAGGCGTATAATTTTTTATTACATCCACCTATTTTTCCCTCCAAAATTCATCATTATGGATGGTATCCCATTCATATTCTCCAGATTCTGTGTCAAAGTTATTATCGATGAAATTCTGAAATGTTGTCAAGCATGCTTCCCTTGGATCAGAACTTTCTTACAATGTGAGTACAATATCATTCAATTGTTTGGATGTTGTTTCTTTTGAGCTAATATCATAGCCTAATCCTGTTTTTCTTTTTCCGCAAGTCCTGGAGGATCAATAGGCTCAACTACTCCTTTTATTTTTCTAATAGGACCATTACCCTCATAGCCCATCTTTTGCATGATTGAATATCCCTTAAATATTTATCAGTTGGTAACTTGATATTGAGAACTATTTCATCTTCATATTCATCTCTATAGAGCCATTTTAGCATTTCACTATCCTCAAGATCTTCCATCGGGAATTTCTCCTTGATAAATTTCCCATTGAACTTTGTGATTGTAACTGTCGGTGATTGTGTTGATGTTGATGTTACAGATATCTGATGTTGTGTGATAGAAGGTTGTCCATGTGACCGAGGTGACGTAGGAAGATTAGCTAGATAGAGAGAATATTCTCCTACTCCATTATCCTTGAACCATAGTTTCTTGTCAAAGCTTTTGGTTAGCTGTTTGATTTGTGTATCAACTGTTGGAGAAGTACTAGCAGGCATTTCTTGATTGTTGGGAACCAAAGTGTATTGACTAGCTTTCATGTTAGCATTAGTTTGATTGTCAGAGTTATCAGTTGATATCGT
The DNA here is from genome assembly GCA_007258455.2 of Sequoia sempervirens. Classification (NCBI taxonomy): domain Eukaryota; kingdom Viridiplantae; phylum Streptophyta; class Pinopsida; order Cupressales; family Cupressaceae; genus Sequoia; species Sequoia sempervirens. The sequence continues at coordinate 290,383,872 of VDFB02373365.1, forward strand.
GACCTCCTGTCCATCATAAGGAAAATTAAGATATTGATGATATGTGGATGGTACAACTTGCATTTTGTGGATCCAAGGACGGCCCAACAGGAAGTTATATGTAAGATCATGATCTAATACTTGACAAAAAATATTTTTGATAAAAGGTCCCACTCTAATTGGTAACATGATTAAACCATTGGATGTTCTTTCCTCATCATCATAGGATTTAATAGTAATCTTTCTTCTGGGATCAATGGAATCCTTAGAAAATCCTAAAGATCGAATTAATTTCATGGTACATATTTTCAAACCAGCACCTCCATCTATTAGAACTCGTATGACATGAAACTTGTGGACCATGACTTCTAAGTATAATGATGAATTATGGGATGTGTCATGGAAACATCATCTTTTTCAGAAAATGAAAGGCATGTGGGTGAGGAAAAATGTCCCACCATGGCTTGAAATTGATCTACATTTAGATCATCGAATATAGTTGTTTCAATGAGGGCTTTGTCTAGAATTTCCTTATGCGCTGGGGAAATCTTTAGAAGTTCCAAGATAGAGATCTGAGCAGAAGTTTTTCCAAGTTGATTGATTAAATCATATTGATGTGGAGGCAGTCACACAATGGATTTTGAAGGAGCCCATTTTAGGACAACTTTAGCTTGTTCCCTTGTTGTTACGTTAACTTCTCGATACTCCATTTTCTCTTTGACTTTTATAATGTTAACCCGCTTGTCATCAGTGTAGATATGATTTATTATATGCTCATCGAAACAATTTACATTTTTTTAGAAGACTCACCCCTTTGATAGTTGGGCAAAGGATTTCAAAATGCTTGGTGGTCTTCGTTTGATTGTTGGTTCCCTTCTATTGTGACAATATCTTTGTCGATTAAATCTTGAATAACGTTCTTCAAGGCTTGGAAATTATTCATACGATGTCCTTTACATCTATGATATTCACAATAGTATGCATAATTCCATGATGGCGGCTTCACACTGGGTTCAAAGTTATGTTTCAAGGTGGTAGGGTAATAACGTTCTTTGCCATCAAGTCTTTAAGGGAAGATTCCAGAGATTGCCCTAATGGAGTAAAAGTTCTTCTATTGGAGAAAAATGAAGATCATTGTCGATTCGTGTTTGCTGTATTTCCTAAGGCATTGTTATTGTTGTTTCCATGATACCCTTGATTGTTGGTATTATTTTGATTTGGAACAAAAGTTGGATTTTGGTTATTCCTCGGAGGAGGAGGAGGTTTGTTTCCCTGATTCGTAACCGAGTTGACATTGTTGTAATTGTTGTTGCGAGGAATACTAAGAATAACTGGCTTAGCTAAGACATGATGTGCATCTACAACACCATCAGTCACCATGTTTTTGTTGCGATTCCAAAACCTAGATTTGTCATTGTGGTGATTTGAGAAGCTAGGATTGTCTTTATCAAGTTTGATTATCCCTCTCTGGACTAATGCATTTTCAATTGTGATTGCATTTTCAATCATTTTCTGAAAATAGGGAGGACAATGAAGATTTAGACGATAACTCATCTCTTGATCCAAGCTATTTATAAATGTAGTAATCTTTTCCTTTTTAGGAACATGACGTGGATACCTAGCAAATAGTCTTCTCCATCTCTGAAGAAATGTGATGAATGGATCACCAGGTTTTTTCTTAGCCTTGCATATATCAATCATGGTTATTTGGTGTTGTATGTTATAGGAATATTGTGAGATGAACTCGTTGATCAATTCCTCAAATGTTTTGACAGGCGGTGTGATTTTTTATAACCATTCTATAGATTTTCCTCCAAGACTTCATGGGAAAAACCTCATTAAGTATGTATCCTAATGAGCGTATTCTAAAGTCATGTTTCAGAAGTCTCTAATATGGTCAATGGGATCCAATTTTCTATTATAACGATCAAACTTTGGAATTTCACAATGCTCAGGAAATAGAATCATGTTGATACGTCAATCAAAAGGATATAGATAGATATCATCAAGAGCGTATGTCTTTGTTGTGGCTCCCCCTTGTAGATATTTAATTTTCCCTTCTAATGTTTTAACATGTTGAGTCAAGGAACTAAGATCAGATAATGGTGTTTTATCAGGATTGCTCTTTATGTTCTCAGTATCAAAATCATGAGGCAATTTAGCTCATTTGTTAGCCAGATATAGGAAATATTTTTGTTTGTCACGTGCTAAGATATTTTCTACTACTCTAAGAAATTTAGGATCTTGTTCGGCTTCTTTAAGGTTACGCCCTTGTTGTTGTTCATCATCACTATCTTCAAGGGTTTTTCTCAAATCTCTGTCAGAAGTAAATGGATTATTTTCTCCTTTGGCCATGTTTTCTTCAAAAAGGGGGTTTCTACTCACTCTATAAAGAGGGTCACTATTTTCACCTTCTACTTGAGTTCTTGAGGTATGATCTTCTTGTTGAATATCTTCCTTCAGTTTGTTATATTGTGATCTTGTAAAAATGGGCATATGATTTCAAGATGTTCTTCTAAACTTAGATCATAGTTTGATGAGTGCAACCAATGATGATGTTTTAATCTGATAAGATGAGAATATTATGATATGATCAAAACTATGTTTCTTAATTCGTGGTTGTGGCTTCTAATGATAAAGGATGTCAAAATCCTGTTGGGAGAAGTTGAGCCAAGAATTTAGAAGTTTATGATGAAAGATGCACTTGTAAGATTTGATCTTTGTTTTCGAAGAGTGATCTGTATATCAAATAGCCTATTTGAACTCACTGAAGTATTTGACTAGGATGTGTCAAATATTCAATAGAAGGTTGTGGTATATAGTTGAAATCAAGAGCCTGATTGTGATTGTGTCATTGAGAGAGGGCTCTTCTTTGAAAATAGGCTTGTGAATCTAGAGGGTCCATAGCCTATTCATCAGTAAATTCTCTGACAAAATCTTTGTATCTATGGAGAAATTTGCGATAATGGAGCAAGACATTTCGACTCTTGTATAAAAACTTCCTTCATTGTAATATTTTCTGGTAACTTAGAGGTTTCTTGGGTTTCCTAATCCTATTGGTAATTGACTTCTTGAAAAACTTGGTAGATTTCCACTCCCTAAGCATGAGAGAAAATGTTGATACAATACTGAACCGAGAATACTATAAACTCAGATCTGTCAAAAACAAAGATTCGGGAAAAATGACAGATGCACTTTTCTGTTGTCTATATGCACTTTAGAAATGGGGATATGCGCCAGAGAAAAGGTCAAGTGCGCTTCAATATGTCCCAGATGTGGTACTCTATATCCTATATGCGCTACAAGAAAAATTTTGTGATAGTGACTGAATTTTTTTTTTTAGAATAGCCAACATATGTGCAAAAAGACTCAATGTGCTAAAACAGACCCTAAAAGCACTGAATTAACCAGTGAATGTGTAGAACAGACCTCATATGTAATCTTTTCGAACAGTTTGTGAGCAGTTTCAGCTAAAATTTGACATGTTCATTTCGAATGATCTTTTATCTGAATTAGTATGATTGAAAACACAACAAACACTCTAAAAATAGTTGTTTTTAAGTCCTATACTAAACATCAAGTGTATGTTTCAAAAATGTCTCTCAAAAAGTGTTTTCACAGGTTTTATACATGATAGACAGTTCAAGAAAACTCACTCTTATTACTCAGGTAGGTCATCATAATAATCAACAACCCACATCTTAGAAATGCATCGACTCACATAGTCATGTCACCCCTGAAGGGGCGCCCAGTTTTTTGTCTTTTCCAGGCGTGTACTCAGAGTGACAGAAGTGGATACTAGATCCCTTGAGTAAACGGTCCTTGCCAGTTATATGGTGAGTATCTTGGGGGAAGATTCTTCCCTCCCCTTGCATTGTGATTATTATGATGTTCGAAAACTGACTTTGGCTGGATACTACACTAGGCTCATAGTAAGGTTTTCCGTTCGGTGCAACAATAATAAACTCCCTCAGGAGACCTCCCAACCTTTAGAACAAAGGTTTTGGGGATGGTTATCTTGCACACTACCGGAAAAAGAGGGTTTCCCCTAATTTTCTTTAAATTTTATAGTGGGGCGGAATAGCCTGGCTTTGGCTTGAACCCACTTGAGTCGTTCCTCTTGGGTGAGTACTTTTTCCCACAAGAGAAGGCCCTCTACATGATGTAATAAACCAGTAAAATTGCATGAATGTAAAAGGAAAGTCTGGTATTCTAGTCACCCAGTTAAGGGGAGAGCATAGACCTATTGCCACAAACATAGTAGACACTATTCTTTTTAAAACCCAAATCACAATGATTTAAACTATGTGAAGATGTTGCTTCACAAAAAGAATGGGATTCATTTTAACCGCAAAATCAGTGTGTGGTGACTATCCTAGATTGCTTCATTTCAAATCCATGTCTATCCTAAGGTTGCTCCTTTTTAAAACCATTTGTGATTGTCGTAGATTGGTTATTTTTAAATCCAGAAGAGATTCTATCTGCGGAAGGTGTTAGACTCAGAAACCTGTTTAGTTACAACTTGCATGCACTAAAAGATCACCTATATGCGCAAAAAAAACAAGTTAATGCACCAAAACGGATCCTAAATGCGCTACAAAAAATCCTAAATGTGCTAAAACAAAATGCACCTTTTTTTTTTTTGTTTTCCAAAAAATTTTAACAAACTAAGCCGAGTATATATGCCACTCTATCCGTAAATGCGCCAAAAAAGTCCCTAGATGCACCGAAACAGTTCCTGGGTGCGCCGAAGTACCTGCAAAAGCACTGAAAGAAACCATGGATGCGCTTTAAAAACCTGTGGATGCGCTTCAAAAATCCTCATATGCACTAAAACAGAAATTCTTTTCGAAAATCCGAATTCTAGAATGTGAAATCTTGTTAGAAAACCTACAGATAAATGTTTAAAATGGGGAAAAGGCCCCACGGTGGGCGCCAAAAATGTGTGGTACATTTTGTGAGAGTTAAATATGTAAACAAAATGAATCAAACACACCAATAAGACATTATATCAAAAACAAAATATTAAAATAATAAATATTGCAAACTCAATATCATGTTATCAATGTCGTTCTATCATCCTCTATCTTCAGTGTTTTCATTGATTCTAGTTCGTTCTCAAATTGTATGCTAGGCTCAACAAACAGTCTTCCTAGAGAATGAGATTGAATATGAAATGCATGTGATGCTAAGCTAAGACATGATTATTCTAAAACATGATTGCTAAAATGAAAGATTATGATGATGATATGAATAATAAAACTATAATGATAATGCGAGAATGCTTAGAATGCAATTAATCTCTAATTCATCTGTTGTGTGTTCTAACCATTGCTTGGATTGGCAATGCTATTTATAGTGTTTTTCAAAAGCTTTTGATTGGCTGATATGATCAACGGTTGTGAAAATTCTTGGCAGATCGAATGATTGAAGATGGATAAGACTAAAGAAAAATAGAAGAAAATAGAAAGCAAGATTTTGTTTTCTTTTCTGTAAAAGAGGTAAGATAAGATGATAAAGATGAATTGTAAAAATCATCTTTTTGTGAGATTATGGAAAGATTTTGAAGAAGATAAATAATGAATTATTAAATTCAATTATTCATTTATGGGTGACATAGAGGTTCTTCTTAAAATAGAATATTTACCCTAGATTTGAAGAATAAGGGAAGATTTCATAATTAAATAGAATATTTAATTATGATTTTGAAAAGATATTGAATATATTCAATTAATTAAAGATATTTAATTAAACTTTTAAGAAATGGTATGTAAATGAAATTAATTAAATAAGATATTTAATTAACTAGAAGAAATATTTGAAAAGAAATATTTGAATTTAATTAAATAAAAAAGACTTAATTAAATTCAAAAAGTGATAATTAATTAAAATAAATAAAGTGTATTTATTTGATTAATCAAGTGGACATTTGAATGTGAAATAATTAAATAAAATTGATTTATTTAATTATGATAGAAGAATAAATTGAATGAACAATATAATTAAATAAAATAAATTTAATCATATCTAGAAGAATTTTAGAGAAATTAATTAAATAATAAATATTTAATTAAATGCCAGGATTAATCATATATGACCAATTTTATGCATCTACAAGATATGACAAGTGTGAATGGGTGTTTGGACTGCAAACCGAAACAAGAGAAATAATTAATTTGTCTAACTACCTCAATGACCAAGAAAATGAAGATTTGATCTTGAAGAAGGGGGAACAAATTGTACATGTGATTGAGATCCAAATCTGATCGAAGGATCAGAAGAGAGAATTGAATGCATAATCAGATTTTAGGATTTGATAGAGAGAACAAAGGGAAATTCTTTGAAATAGAATTTAATTATGTATGGCTCAATGTAAGGTATGGTGATATTTGGTAAATCCTAACATATTTCTTAATGATGAGTTGGACAATGGTGTGTGGCTAGATGAAGAGGAAACTTGATGAAGAAGGTAGGAAGTGAAAAACCCTAACAAAGATTTTGTTATGAAAGAGCTAAAAAAGTAAAGGAGAATAGAGAACTATTGTGTATGAGAAAAAAAGTGTGAAGAAAAGGTGATTGCAAGTTGAAGTAGATAACTGTAACAGAAAAGAAAAAATCTAAAAATACATGAAGCTGGTTATGGTAGAGTAAGAGAAAACAAAGAGAGAGATTATGTACTGAATTGATGTATTCTAGGTTGTGCAGAACCATATTATGCATAGTTGATTGTAGAACTTTGTAAGAGTTTGTAGCCTCCATTTTCACTAAGTTCTAGCTCAAATCAGGGTGTTGTAGCATCCTTGAAGTTGTTGCTTCTAAAATAGGGAGTTGAAGCTTCCTTGGAGTTGTAGCCCTTAAAACTTGTAAATAAACTTTGATGCTTGTGAGGCTAGGTTAGGATAGTAGATCCTAGAAACATTTCTCACTGTGATTTGTCCCATCTTGGGTTTTCTACATATATCTAGTGTTATCTATTGATCTCTCTTGTGCTTATGGATATTATATTTGTTCATGTTTCAATCTGCACATCTGAGTTTAAGGTTGAATCTGGAAAAGTTTTCGAGGACTAAAAGGTTTTAATATCTACTGATTCACCCCCCTCTCAGTAGATCACTGTGTTCTAATAGTTAGAAATATAAATTCAAATAATTTATAATTTTATCTGTCATAGAAAAAAGGTTATGCGTTATATAGTAAACATCACTTTTTAAAAATGTTGTTTACTGCTAAAAGCTAGTTATCGAAGGAGTGGAAAAAGAAATGCAATTTGATTCCAAAATTTTGAAAAATATATATTTAGAATCTACATATAGTACAAGTGGAGGTGGTTTCTTTCTTGGAGGATGTTTGGTAGATGACAAAAGAAGTACAAGTGGAAGTGGTTTCTTTTTTGGAAGAAGGTTGGTTTCTTAGTTGAGTAAAAAGTAGGATTCAATGTCATTATCTATTTCAAAGGAAGAATATATTGTGGTAACATCATGTTGTACTCAGGTGTTATGGGTGAAGAAAACATTAAAGGGTATTAGAGTGTCATGTGATGAACAAATTTCTATCTTGTTTGATAATACAAGTGCTATCAATATATTTAAAAAGTATGGTAATGCACTCAAGGATAACTCATCTCTCTATCCTGTATCACATTCTAAGAGACAAAGTCACATAGAATGAGGTGAAGTTGGAGTATGTGCCTAAAAAGGATCAAGTTGTAGGAAATTTTGTTAGAAATCAAGATCACACATGCAAACCAAAAAACCTTCCACAAAGGAGAAAATAAGAAAAAACAAAGCTATTGCAAAAAGATGTGCAAAATATTATTATTTAGGAATTCATAATTACATGATATGATTTTCTTTATAAAAGAAAAGTATGCATAACCCTAATCTTATCTTGAGCAACAAGATAGCTCAACAAGATAAGGATGAGAATAATTAACCTAGGAATTAAAATATTACCTAAGTAAATTTATGCAAGTGTAATTAAATATTAATTATAGTAACACCCCCCCATAAGTGAAACTTAGGGAGACTAACAAAGTATGCACCTAAAACTAAGATGAATGCAAGAAAGTATGAATAGGTCCTGGAAACAAGACTTGATCAGGTACCCATGTAAAAATGCAATAATGAGGTAGAGAAGGAAAACCCAGTGGGACAAAACCCCCCTACAATGAGATGACTGCTGCAAAGAAGCATTGGAAGAACACTGTGGAGTAACACTGGAACCGCAATCCGACAAGCAAGGAAAGATAATTTTGTCTACAAGAAACAAAATGAGAGTCACTAAAGGACTCAAGTGGAATCATAATAATGTAACAACAGACCCAATGCCATGTAAGATTGGAAAACTCACAAACTGGAACAACCCTGGAATCTATGAAGCAACAGTAGATGATATGATGACAGAATCTAGAAACCTTGTGTCTCGATGCTAATGCCAAATTGAGACTAAAAATATTCCATGGGAATAAGTACCATAAAGACTCTGGAACATTAACCATAAAAACATGGCCCTCAAACTAAGATGGATCCAGTGCGGATCATTAACCATAAGCTCTCAATCTAAAGTGTGAACTGATGTGAATCTAATATGTGTCAAGCAAGAGAAAGATGAGGCCAAAAGAAACTAAGAAACAGATATAACCCATGTGAGTTGTCATCAATAACAAGATGGAGATCAAAGTGCATGCACACTCTAATCATATTATTATGCAAGAAACCCCCCTGATGAAAGTTTATCTTACTTCATTTATTACAATAACCCAACAATTGTAAAAGGAGAGAATTCAAACATGCATAAACAAAAAATAAAAAAATACCTCGGATCTGTGAAGAGGACTGAACCAGCCTTCCAATGCTGCAAGAATGGAGAAAAACGAATAAGCGAGTCAAAAGATATGCCATCCGAAGCAAAAAAAAATCATCTGAGTTCAAACACCTGCAAAATAAATCTAGAGAAAAATAAGAAGAAGCTACCTTCACCACTGGATTTTCATGGAATCAACTTTCCATCAGTATCTTGTTTGTAAAAAAAAGACACCGTACGCAAAAGTTACACCAGAAAGGCCAATCTGGCCTACAGGCTGCTCTGGGGGCTAAAAAAAAAAAGCCCCTAGTCCTATGCACAACTAGGGGCTAGCGGACTAGGGGCTGGGGCGGAGCCCCTAGTCATACATATGACAACAGGTTTGATGTTGTGGGTCGGCTGAGGGCTGGGCACATAGCACCCAATCCCCTAGATGACCTGGGTCAGATGATAAAGGGCCCACGAGGGCTAGGCTGAGGGTTTGGTCATCAATAGGACCACCGACGAAGCCTGAAGGAGCCCACAAGGGCTGAAGGGCTAACAACCTTTGGGTGGCACCACTGGCCTGAGCGGTCGACGGTTTGCCGCCAGGTGGCGAGTGGGCGATGCGCCTGCTTATAATTGGAGGTGCTGATGCTAATCCTAAGAAACCCCCATTTTTTGCATTTTTTTCATTTTTCGTGCCTCAAAGTGCATGTTGGGGAGGTCGTACGGCCTCCCTAGCAAAAATTTTTTGTCTGAGAAACAACTTTCTCCAAAATCGACAAAATGAAAGGCAATCTTAGGGTTTTTGGCCACTGCGAATGCGATGTTGACCTTCGTTTGTGCCCAAAGTGCCCCAAAAAATAAGCTACCTCTAGAGCTTCCAAAAAATCATAGAACTTGAAACCCTCATGGATCTGGCAAATGATGACCAAAATCTACAAAATAAAAGCCAATCTTGACTTTTTCCAGCACTCTAAATCCAATGGTGAAGCCCAATCTGATCTAGAATGCTGCATAGATGAACTCAAGGCATGATACCCTCGAGGAATCTCGAATGAAATCTGTAATGATTTTCTCAAAAATATAAGAAGGGATTGCATATCAAGTCTTTGATACGATGTTAGAAACTAAGATCAGACATGCAAACAAAAAAACCTTCCACATAAGAGAAAATTAGAAAAAGCAAAGTTATTGCTAAAAGATGTGCAAAATATTATTATTCAGGAATTCATAATTACATGAGATGATTTTCTTTATAAAAGCAAAGTATGCATAACCCTAATCTTATCTTGAGTAACAAGATAGCTCAACAAGATAGGGATGAGAATAATTAACGTAGGAATTAAAATATTACCTAAGTAAAGTTCTGCAAGTGTAATTAAATATTAATTACACTAAAAATTTTCATAAAGGATCTTCCAAAAGATACATTTGAGTATCTTCGTGAAATGAAGTAAAATGGTTCTTTATGGTTTAGGACATAAAACAACACTCTTCTACCACAATAATTCAAGGAAAACCCTAGAGATCTCAGTCTAAAGTATGTAAAGGAGAAAGAGATCTTACAATAGGGTTGTCCTAGGGTTTGATTATAAACTAAAGAGGGGTTCACCCCCAAGCTAGTGTTGGAAACACAAGGGAATACAACTAAGAGGGGGGGTGAATCAGTTGTCACAAAAATTCAACCTTATTAAACTTATTAACCGTATTTTCAGATCTGATTAACAACAATGAAAGGATGAATCATCAACACATCAGAAACACACATAACACCAAGATTTTTACGTGGAAACCCTATTAGGGGAAAAACCACAGCGGAAGTCAGTCCACAAGATTATACCATGTTAAAATTATAATAGTAATAAATGGGGAATGGACATGCATTCAGACACACTTTCTAGAGCTCACTGCTCAAATAAAAAGGAAGACTCACTATCTTATAGAAACATTTGGATTACAACCATCCATATTTTGAACTGAGTAAATAGCATCTGCTAATGCCTGATTATAGTTCTGGTTAAGCACATGAACACTTCTTCACTCTTCTTCACACTCTACTCTGCCATTGAATGATTTGATCATTATTCACACATTACATTCACTCACACCCTGTTCAAATTGAATAAACAATCGCATATATATATCTATGACAATAAATTACATCACTACAAGTCAACTTTAAAAAAATAATAAAATGAATACAAATTGTTGGCCCAAAACAATAAATAATTATCAATGTGAATCCACCAAGGTTGGCCACAACATAGTGAAGACCCAAAAGAAATATTCAAACATGAAAACATGAAAACAATTTTGGTTTGAGGGTCCACAACACACTTCAACACTCTGTCAGTAAGAACATGAAAAACATGAACATGTAAGAGAAAATCACCAATCACGAGCACAACGATCAACACATACATGCAACACAGATAGATCATGATCTAGAAACATCCAAAAACATCATGAATAACTAGAGAGGCATCTACGATGGATGAACTAACTAGAATCACATCAACTTCATTCAGGAACACCAACAGAAGCAATAGAATGATTGTCGAAATACAACGGCTCATAACTCGATCAAATCTTCATGTAGATCTCTGAAACTCAATGTGGATAAAATAGATATACTTGACAAGAAACCCTTTAATCCGCAACCTCTAATCATCAATGTATTGGGCTCATCGACAAACTGAACTACACCTCACCACTGACAACCTACAAGTCACTTCATTACAATTTTCTCAATATCCTCAACATATACAATTTCTAATACATTAATGAAAATAGTATTGACATTAATAAGAACCACATATCAAAAACACAACCACAACATCCAACAACTAGGGCTTGGAAAGACTAATGAAATGCAAGATCTAATGCTTAAACCTAATGCAATGCAAGGCTTCACTAAATGACCTAAAAATGCACGTAAATTAGAATAGAAAGCTAAGAAATCAGAAGTGTGCAATTGGAAACCTGAAGAGGACTAGATGAATACTTGAAATGTTGAGAACACGGAAATTAATGCCTATAGAGACTCATATGCTAGTCTAGTCGATTTAATCCTAGAGTAGGGTTTCTGGGTAGGAAGAAAAATCTGGTAGAGATATGTCTAAAACTCTTGAAATCGGAAAATTTCCCTATATTGAAACTCATACACCAGAAGTGGCGTATCAATCCATTTAAGGTTTTCTGGAAATTCAAAGTCTTATTCTTTTCTTCAATTTATGCTCTGTCATTTTCACCTAATTTTCAGATCTGAATCTCTGATTTGTAACCTATAGATGTCTTTCAATGATCTCCAATGCAAGTTGATAACTTTGACAACTTTTAACACTTGAAAATTTTCTCCAAACTTGTTCTTTAATGTGTCTTCAATGTAGATTTGTAAATCACACACTAAAGAGAGGGGAAAATGTTTTTTTGTTAGTAGAAAGGCATTTTCCTTGGTCAAACCCCATTTGGTGATCAAACCTTGAAATGAAATGAAATAGGAAAGGACAATGATGAATGAAAAAAATATAATGTTGCAAGTCACCAAACCCTAGCAATAAAGTGTTATAAACATGTATGAAGTGGCTCCAATGGATGTAGATCTTGAATTCAATTATATCTTGAATCATGAAACCATACATCACAACTGTTAGCTCAAAAAAATACATGATGCATGATGAATTTGACGTGATGCTTGATGCTTGAATAATGCTTTAAAACACTTGATAATCAGCTCTTGATGATTCTTGTAAACACTTGAATGCTCTTGAATGCTCTTGTGAACTCCAATTTGCTAGGTGGTCTCATGAATTCTTAGGAAAAAATGAGTGAAATAACCTTGTATTTATACTTGTTTATGCCAAATTTCTTGAAATTACAACACTACAAGTTGACATTATATCTAGGAGAATAAAATACCACCAAGAATTTGAATTAAATTTTATTTTGGCCCACATGGGACTCATATGCTAGAAGTGGCGTATGAGTCCCATTAGACTTAACTATGGGATACATTTTTAAAATTGCTTAGAATGATGTAAAATCCAGATCAGGGGCCAAAACCCTAGGTGGGACTTATACAACCAAGGTGGCATATGAGTTCCAAATCACTAAATCTAGTCCACACAACTTAAAAACACCTAAATTATGATTGGATCTTGGTTCATGTCAGGATTATCCTCAAAATGATGCATTAATTAAGGCTTGTGGATGTAAAATAAGGCCAATTAAAGCATAAAGAATCCAAATTATTTAGTAAAACCCTATAAAAGTGTGAAAGTGTGTTACAACACTTTACAACACTCTAAATAGGGCACCAATAAGCTCATTTAGTTCACAAGGGCCCAAGACCTAATGCGAATATGTTATACATTTTAGAACACTAAATTAAGGCCATGTTAGGGAGTACTTTTTCCATCATTACATCTAGCTCCCACTTTAGTGAGAGGAGGAACTTGCTTCCAACTTGTACTAAAGTAGACCAACACACATCAAAAGGGGTCCAAATGTACCAATGCTAGTAAGATGGGATGACCATGATCAAGAGGGTTGCACAAGACCCCAAGACCAAGGTCCTATGGAAAATGAACATAGGCACAAAAGAACACATATGAAAATCATATAAAGAGCAATAACAAGGCACCAACATACACTCTCAAAGACAAAGAGAAGAGAAAAAAACAAAAGAGGGGTGGATCTAGCTTCGATCATTTTTCCAACACGATGTGGATTAGATCTGAGCTATTTGTCCAAAAATGCACGCTCACTCTGAGGAAACCAAACTTCAGGATATCTATTGGGTGATTAATCCAAAAGGGTGAGGCACATACACATGTGGCTAGTATGCACTCATACACACATGTGAGTGGCTATGGGAAAGTCATGCCTCAGTTCGTCTTCCTATCCAACCATACCAAAGTTATACCTCCTGATAAATTTGATAAGGTTCCACACAAAAATGAACTTTAAACTTCATGAGGAAAGAAAAGCTTTATATGCTTGAAACTTATGAACAAACAAGATGGCTCCATAGGCAAGCAAGGTGTGTTATCCTAGGTGGCTATATAATTGAATTTTTAAATGCAAAAAAATAATGTAAATAATTTTCAAAGGAGTCTTTCTTAGTACATGTAAGGTCTTAACTTAGGGAACATTGTGCCTAATGTCTCCAAGAGAGGACCAATCAATGAATACAATATTTTCACCTTGGGGGATGTAATGTGTCACATCAAGCCACTAAGAGGAATATAATATGCTAAGAGAGATCACGCTCTAGAAGGACATCACCTGATGTCATCCACAAAGTGAAAGACACATCACATGAAGAAAGAAAAAGACACCATGAAACATGACAAATGAAAAAGGATAATGCCAATGTATTCTCCCACTTTAAAGAAATTGCTAAACACCATGTTGTGAGCAATTACTTTAATGTAGCAAATGATAAATGCTAACAATAAATAATACATGAGAGCTTATCTTGGAAAGCCCTAGGCCAAGTCATATGTTTCCAAGTAAAGATACATCATGAAAATAAAAGAGGGGTTTCCCCCAAAACACATGAGGGATCCATGGATTTGTGGTCAGTATGTTCTTGTTATAGGGTATGTGTAGGATCATGATGGGCCAAAAAGTGGCAATATTATGGGTATTTGTAGGGTATGTGGCTACTTGAAATTTTTTATCCAAAATTGATGAAATAAAAAGGGTTTTTAGAGGAGATTCTCAGCTTTCCACCAATATAAATTATGCTTTAACTTGAATTTAATAAATAATTATTATTTATTTTCTATTAGAATTACGACTAAAGTCTGATCGATAGGTTGATTGAAAAACATCTATAACTTTCAAACGGTATCACATTTTTTGAATCCAAAACGTGCATCACATTCTATACTTCATATACTATAGGATTAAAAAAAGAAAAAAAATGAATTTCATGAAGTTTTGACCAAGTTAAGGTGGTCAGACATACTAGTTTTTATATTTTTTAAAAGTTGTAATAAAAAATCATAATTAATTATTTACTTGGAAAAAAATTACAAAAAAATATGCATCACATCCAAACATGTGTCCTCTACTTATAAATGAAATCTTATAAAAAATAATTATCATTTTATTATGGTTAGGGTGGTTAAACAGACACCTACTTCTTATTTTTTCCCTGAAATTTAAGTCTACTGCATTGAAATTTCAAATTTTCACCAAATAGATTTTATTTATTTTTAAATAAAACTAGTAGTTTAGAAACTACATTCAATTTTCTACAGATTCTATTCTTACATATTTTTGAAATAATATAGATAACTTATTCAAATTTTTACGTCAAGTTGCCTGACTCTGATTTTTCTGAATTTTTTGCCACTTAAGGGCCTATTTTTTCCATGATGATCCTACACATACCCTAAATTTTTTTTAGAGAGCTCAGATCTGTCATCATTCAATAAATGCTCATAAAAATAGAAGAGTGAGACAAAGAGAGTGAAAACAAAGAGAAACCTTTTAGGCCAACATGGAAGAAACATGAATGCGTTGACGCCTTGCGTCATCCCCAAAAGGAAAACATAAGATAAATGAAAAATATATAAAAGAAAAGCTTTTGGGTCAATATGGAGGAGACATGAGTGTTGGGTATGTGTTGGATCATCATGGAAAAAAACAAGCCCTTAAGTGGCAAAAAGTTCAGAAAAATCAGAGTTAGGCAACTTGATGTAAAAATTTGAATACATTATCTATATTATTTCAAAAATATGTAAGAATAGAATCTATAGCAAATTGAATGTAGTTTCTAAACTACTAGGTTTATTTAAAAAAAAAATCTATTTGGTGAAAATTTTAAATTTCAATGCAGTAGTACTTAAATTTCAGGGAAAAACTAAGAAGTAGGTGTCTGTCTGACCACCCTAAACACAATAAAATGATAATAATTTTTATAATATTTTAGATATAAGTAGAGGACTCATGTCCCGATGTGATTCATATTTTTTTGTAGTTTTTTTCCAAGTAAATAATTAATTATGATTTTTTTATTACAACTTTTAAAAAATATAAAAAACACATATGTTTGACCACCTTAACTTGGTCAAAACTTCATGAAATTCATTTTTTTTAATCCTATATTATGTGAAGCATAGAATGTGACGCATGTTTTAGATTCAAAAATGTGATACCGTTTGAAAGATATAGATTTTTTTCAATTAGTCTATCAATCAAGACTTTAGTCGTAATTCAAATAGAAAATGAATAATAATTATTTATTAATTTGAAAGTAAAGAATAATTTATATTGGTGGAAATATGATAATCTCCTTTAAAAACCCTTTTTGTTTCATCAACTTTGGGTAAAAAAAAAGTCATCAGCCACATACCCTACAAATACCCATCATATCACCACTTTTTGGCCCATCATGATCCTACACATACCCTGTCTCGACCCCTTGGGTCATCCCCAAAAGGAAAACACAAGAGAAATGAAAAAGATAAAGGAAAAGATAAAATATTTACGACATAGAGAATAATGAAGATACAAATAGAGGAATGTCACAAAGAGAGAGAGAGATACATTGAAAAAAATAGTACGTGGATCACATTACACATGCAATCGCACAAAAGAAAAATAAAATAATGAAAAATACTAGTAAGGAACATGTGATTCAACCTAAAGCAGGTCTTTTGCATCTGAATCGTTTTTATCGTATATAGAAGGTGAACAACTAGCCAAAGGGACAATAACAAGTTCCGAACTAGGGCCATCACTAGGTTCAACACTCTTCTTAGGAGAATTATCATTTAAGTTCATAGAAGAGGAAAGTAATGTATTCAATTCATTATGCAATTTTTCATCAATCTTAGCAACCTCATCATCGTCATCCAAGTTGATCACAAAAAGAGGTAGAATGATAATGTCCAAAGAATGGTTTAGCTCTTGTTGGAGTATAATATCTTCTTTTTTTGGTGAAGGGGGAGACTCATCATGCATTGCTTCATTCAAGTTTGGATCTTTATTTTCTTTGTTTATTTCTTCATTTAACCTTCGACCAAGGGCATGACATCTACGTCTACACTCTCTACAACCCATGTTTCTTTTAGTTCAGTTTTCAAGTTGCATTTGTGTAGGAGTAGGATGATCAACTATAGGTTTATTTTCTTCCCTAAGGAGAGGAATGAAAGGAACCATGGAAGGTTGTTCAACCACTTTGTATTTAACTTTGTAAACTTGTTTTATTCTAGGAGGTGTGACAAGATTGTTTTTGTTATCTCTTGGTCTTTTGTAGGAAGTGGACAAAGGATCTATGTTAATTTGTTCTTGGTTGTTTGGCATGTCTTTTTTGTTCAATCATGGTTTCGTCAAGTATGGTAGGTTCAATCATGGATTTCAACATGTTTTGAAGGGATAATTTTGCTATGTATTTCACCTTAAACTTTTGGTAGGATTTGAAAAATAAGTCTTCTCGAGGTTTAATAGGTTCCATAGGTTTGGGCCAAAAATAAATCTAATGAAAAGTTCCCTCAGGAAAACAAAAGGTTAAAGCCACTATGATGCACGGTGAAAATTTCATTGTCAAAGGGAAAATTTAAGGATTTATGCACAACCAAAGGGACAAAATTCATGGAGTGAAGACATGGATAGCCTAGCTTTACACAAAATTGGTCTGACTGTGGGATGATGGAGAATGAAACATCTAATGTTTTTGGTCCTATTTGTAAAGGAAGGGTAATTGATCTCATCGTAGAGAAAGCCAAACTGTTATGCATTTTGATCCATGATTTTGGTTTATCGTAAATTTATTGATAGAGCTAATGGACAAGTAATAATTCTTCAGTGATCACATTCTCTTCACAGAGAAGATCTATTAATATCCCATTAGTGGGCTTGTCATAGATTTGGTCGGCTATGTAAAGAGGACCATCAGGTGCATGTTTAAGTATATCTTGTGAGGAGAAATAAATCTCAATAGGATTTTTAGTTCAGACCCTACGAGGTATGACCTCAATCAATCCAACCATATCATCCATAGGATCAATATCTATAGGATCATTTTCAATAGTATCATTATTGTCATCATCTGTGTCCACATTCATCACATCATTCCTTTTAGTTTCACTAGTTTTGAAAAATGAAATATTATGATTAGGAATAGGGTTATTAAGTATTTTAAAGTCTTGGTTAGGAGGGGCAACAGACTTATTTCCTTGATCATTAACACCTACAACTGAAAGCTGACCAAAATCAATGAGGTCTTCCACAAGATGTTTAAGATGCTTGCAATGTTTTGTATCATGTCCATTTTGTCAGTGATAATGCCACTAAGAATTTGATCTATAGTTTGTGGGTAATTGTTTATTAGGATAGAGAATTTTAATGGGAGGTAAAGTAATTATTTTCTATTCTAATAGTTGTGAAATTGTGTTATGAAGGGTATCAGGAAAGAGAGTGAATTGTTTTTTTGGGTCCCCATAGTTAAAGGGTATCATTGCTTTTAAAAAAAATACTTGGGTATCGACATGTTGAGTTATTTTTTAGGGGGATTTAGTTTAAGGAAACATTTATTCTTCTTCCTAAAAGGTTGGTAATTGTTTTGGTTTATGGACTTGGACTTCTCAGTTCGGCTAGAGGTTGATTTTGCATCACAACTACTAACCAGGTTTTGATAATCAAGGAGGGTTTTACATAAGTGTATATTAAGGAGGGGAATTTCATCATGGTAAGCTTATCTTGTATCTTAATTTGTAAATTCTCTATGAACATATTTTGAAGGTGAGGGTAAGGAACCTTTACGTTGGTTTGGGAAAAATGCGATTGGTAACGTCAAATAAAGTTGGTAATATTTTCCTCTTCTTTTTGGTTACATCTCATCAAATCATCCAAGGTCATTTTAGGAGTCATATGAACTTGTAAATGGTTGATAAATTCCTCAAAAAGATCATTGAATGACAAAATTGAGTTTTTTCAGTAACGAAGAAAACCATTCTAAGGAAGTATCCTTCAAGGATCTAGTGAAAATTTTAGCCAAGAGTTTATCGTCAAGAATAAAGTCACTACATAAGGTGGTATAGGTGAAATCATGGTTAGAAGGATCTCATTTCCCTCCATATTTCTCAAATATAGGAACCTCTACACCTTGTGGCATCGATGTTCGCAATATCTCCAAGAAAAAGTGACTGCTTTTGACATAATATGGAGGTGGGCCATTTTTATTTTGATTGATAGTGGAAACTTGCTTTTGAAGGGATGAAACGGTTTGAAAAAGCTAGTTTATGAGAGGGTCATTGTTTTTATTGTGAGGTGGAGGAGAATATGGTGGAGGTGTGTCTGTGTTCAAAGGACAAGTGAATTGAATTATTATAGGGGATAAAATCGTAGGAGATATGACATGAAATTCCACAAAGGTAGTAGAGATTCTAGCATAAATACCCAAGGAAGGAATCAAATTACTAGTAGGTTGTATTGTTGTTGTAATATGACAGTTGGTATAGATAGGAATAGCGGAAATTGTTGTGGGAGGAGGAATTTGAATTCCTCCTTGGCTTGTAACTTGTTCGAGGGTAAAGCACAACTAGTGGTTGAGGTAAGGTGTTTTCCAAAGATCTGAACTATGTTATGCACAAGGTCAACTTCGTCTTCACTTTCGAGCATGCGATGAATGTTATCTATGGTAGGGATGGCGGTAATTGAAATGTTCTCAATACTTATTTGATTTTGTAGATTTTATAAGTCTTCATGAATTTGGATTATGTTTTCTTGTGAAATACTAGCAACCATTGTTTCAACATGCATCACACTACTTGAAGGAAAATAGTTGTTAAGGGTATGGTCCATACCTAGTGAACTAGTGTCAACACTAGTAGTGAAAGAGCTAGATAACCCAAGATCCATGAAGATTGTACTATCACAGGATGGCATGCATCTCCAACTTTGTCTCACTATAGTATTAGCAATATGACACCAAGTAGAAAAGCTCATGTGATAGAGACTAAATGGAAGATGGATGCAAATGCAATTCAAATGAAATTAAGCTAAATGTAATGAAATGAATATAACAAAAACTCTGTAAAGTGAAACAAAAATTTATCAACATCAAACAAGAGCACAAAAATAGAGTTTTGAATTCTAGAAAATGCAGTTTAAAATCTGCATTGAGACTAAATCACCCAGAGGGGCATATGAGTCCTAGTGAGGGTTTTCTTCACAAATTTCAGAAAATTTTAAGTGTTTTCTATGCTCTTTAGTTTGGATGATCTATAAGCTAAATGAAAATGTAGATTTCATATGATATTTAGTGATGTAAGAAGCAAAAATGCAACCTATGTGCACTTCCACTAATGCATGATTTAGAAACCCAAGATGCAAATTAACTAGTGTAAGCCCTAATGCAAAGTTAATGCAAGCAAGATATAGGAATATGATGCTCTCCAAATCAGAAATGATGATGTTCTAAATGAAATTTCACCAAAATGAAATGAATTAAAATGGTGTCTTTATGGTTTAGGACATAGAACAACACTCTTCTACCATAATTATTCAAGAAAAACCCTAGAGATCTCAATCTAAAGTATGTAAAGGAGACATAGATCTTGAATTAGGGTTGTCCTAGGGTCTAATTATAAACTAAAGAGGGGTTCACCACCAAGCTAGGGCTTGGAAAGAATAATGAAATTCAAGACCTAATGTTTAAACCTAATGCAATGCAAGGCTTCACTAAATGACCAAAAAATCCATGTAAATTAGAACAGAATGTTGAGAAGTTAGAAGTGTGCACCTGGAAACCTAAAGAGGACTAGATGAAGTCTTGAAATGCTGAAAAAACTAAAATTAATGCTTGCTAGGACTCATAGGCTAGTTTGGGCAATTTAGTCCCAAATTATGGTTTTTGGGAAGGAACAAAAATCGGGTAGAGATATGTCTGAAACTCCTAAAATCTAAAATTTCCCTATACTAGGACTCATACTCTAGAAATGGTGTATCAGTCTAGTTAGGGTTTTCTAGAAATTCAAAGTCTAATTCTACTCTTTAATGTATGCTCTATGGTTTCCACCTTATTTCTAGATTTCAATATCTGATTTGTAACATGTAGATGTCTTTCAATGATCTCCAATGCAAAGTGACAACTTTGACAACTTTGAACACTTGAAAAATTTCTCCAAACTTCCTCTTCAATGTTTCTTCAACCTAGATTTACAAATCACACACTAAAGATAGAGAAAAATGTTGTTTTGTTAGTGGAAAAGGGTTTTCCTTGGTCAAACCCTGTTTTGGTAATCAAACCTTGAAATGAAATGAAATAGGAAAGGTGAATGATGAATGAACAAAATGTAATGTTCCAACTCATCAAAACCTAACAATAAAGTGCTACAAACACCTATGAAGTGGCTCCAATGGATGTAGATCTTGAATCTTGGTTGAATGTTGTATATCTTGAATTGAATGCTATCTTGAATCATGAAACTCCATATCACAATTGTTAGCTCAAAAATAAACATGATGCATAATGACTTTGACATCTTGCAAACTCCAATTTCTTATAATGCATGAATACTCGTGTTGCTAGGTGATCTCATGAATTCTTAGGTGAAAATGAGTGAAATAACCTTCTATTTATACTTGTTTATGCCAAATTTCCCAAAATTACAACACTACAAGCCAACATCAGATATTAGGAGAATAAAATCTCGCCAAGAATTTGAGTTAAATTTGATTTTGGGCCACACATGACTCATATGCCAGAAGTGGCATATGAGTCCCATTAGGCTTAACTATGGGACATTTTCAAATATGTTTACAATAATGTAAAATCCAAATCAGGGCCCAAAAAAATATAGGTGGGACACATATGCCCAAGGTGGCGTATGAGTCCCAAATCACTAAATCTGGTCCACACAACCTAAAAACACCTAAATTATGACTGGATCTTGGTTCATGTTAGGATTATCCTCAAAAAGATGCATTAATTAAGGCTTGTGGATGTAAAATAAGGCCAATTAAAGCATAAATCTAGTCCCAATTATTTAGTCAAACCATAGAAAAGTGTGAAAGTGTGTTACAATAGTTTACAACACTCTAAATAAGGAACCAATAATATCATTTAGTTCACAAGAGCCCAAGACCTAATGTAAATATGTTTGAAATATTACAACACTAAATAAAGGCCATGTTAGGGAGTACTTTTTCCGTCATTACACTTCGATAGAAGTTATGGGTTATTACCCCTCCTTCCTTTAATTAGATGTGTAAAGGTGTGCATCTGTACAATAGAGCATTTCAAGATACATTCTTGGTCCTATACTGATGAAGGCAACCTCTCAGAGGAGCGGGTCGCTGTGTGTTTCAATTGGTGCAATTAGGTGAAGCATATCTTGTACCCCTAAGAAGGATTATTTGAAGAGAGAGAGTAGTTGAGAGAAAGTATTGTAGTGATGTTCCCTAAAGTAAAGATTTTAGATGATGTCAAAGGATTGTTTCCCTTTTCCATTGATGTTAAAGTGAGAGAGAGATTGAAGTCAAAAAAATTCCTCAAGGAGGATTAAATGAAGGAAAGGGAAAGAGAGTGAATTCTGAGAAAGTAGCAGAAATGTAAGGAACATCTTACTTAGGGGGAGAGAATGAAGTGAGGTGGAGAGTTGTCTAAGTGTTGGAGTTGCAGAGTTGCTTGTGTTGATTGATGGTTTTTCAAAGTTGTTGTTTCCATCAATTTCAAAGGGGTTGATTGTTGGAAATTTATTGGTCTTGTCATTAGTGTTGTCATTTATGTCAAACTCTAGTATGGTTAGGAAGATTTTTGGATATTGTTGCACTATGTTGGAATTAGTGTTGTTATTTTATTTCAAGTTCTAGTGTGGTCATGGTGAGAAATATTTGTGGTATTGTGAAAGTGTTGCATATTCTTTACATATTTTCAGCAGGTGTTTGTGGTGTCGCTAATGTAGCTGGTTCAATTGGTTTCCAAGTTATTTTGAGAAAATTTGAATAAAAGAGTGTAGTTTGATAGAGGTATGTTCAATGTTGTGCTCCAAATTTCTTGATGGATGAATATATGCTTATGTGGTTTGGATATAATGATTAGAGTTTTTCGAAGGTTCTTTATCCAAAGTTTCATATTTTGGATTGTGTGGTAGTTGAAGTTGTGTTTCACACTATGCTGTCTATGAAGAAGGTTGTTTGAGAGAAATGAAATTTCTTTGCATTTATCCACATTAAGGTTTCTTGTCTTCTAGATTTGGGAATGTGCTTAGATTGTTTGTATCTACCTATCCCTGGAGTATCTAGTGTTCAATTTTTTTGCAAGGTTGGTGAGTGAGATGTATGTCTATAGTGTAGAAAAATGTACCCCTTTACATTTCCACACTTTTTTGGGCCCTCCCTACTAAAATTGGGCTTCTTTATGCCTATTCCAATTTTGCATCCACGAGCCTTATTTAATCCATCTTTCTGAGGATAATACCAACATTTATCTAATGACCAATCATAATTTAATGATTTTGGTTTGTATCGCCCATATTTAGTGATCTAGGACTCATACGCCACCTTGGGCATATGGGTCCCACCTATGTTTCATGGCCTAAACCCGAATTTAGCATAAAACATAACATTTCTTGAAATTTGTGTCTTAAGCCTAGACTACTAGGACTCATACACCCCAATTGGCGTATGAGTCCCCCTTAGCTTAGACCTAATTTTGAATTCAATTCTTGGTAGGATTTTATTCTCCTATATCTGATGTCAACTTGTAGTGTTGTAATTTCAGGAAATTTGGCATAACCAAATATAATTATAAGGTTATTTGACATATTTTCTCCTAGCAATTTAAGTAATATTATAAGCATTCAAGTGAGAGTTTAAAAGAGCATTCAAGAGTGATTATCAAGCATTTTGGATCATTATTCAAGATTCAAGTATCATGTCAAATTCATCATGCATCATGTTTGTTTTTGGGCTAACATTTGTGATGTAGGTATCTTATGATTCAAGCAAGCATTCAAATGAAGATCTATAACATACAAGAAAGAGTCATGATTTGAATTCATGCTAGCCATTACATAAAATATTGTAGACTTTTTTTCAAGGGTTTGGTGAGTTGCAACATTGCATACTTGTTCATTTGTCATTCCTTCCTTCAATTTGATTTCATTTCAAGGTTTGATTACCAAAATAGGGTTTGAACAAGGCAAACCCCTATCTACTAAAAATAAAAAAATTTCCCCTCTCTCTGATGTTTTATTTGCAGATCTAGGTTGAAGATCCATTAAAGAGAAAGATTGGAGAATTTTTTTCAAGTTTTCATCTACATTTCAAGACCATGGAAAGTCACCTACATGTTGCAATTCAGTGTTTCAAATTAGGAAATTTGATAGGAGAGAAGCTACGGGAGAGCATTAGAGGATATCATAGTTTCATATCAACCTAGATACTGGGACTAAATCACCACTTGTGGCGTATGAGTCCCAATATACTATATTTTAGGCATTTTTTGTAGATCCTGGTTTAGCAGTTCCAGATTCTTGTTTTGGCTTGAAACCCAAAACTGGGAGTGAATCGCCCCTATTGGAATATGAGTCCTAATGTTCTTTAAAATTTATATTTTCAATATTTTATACCTAATTTTAGCCCTCTTCAACTTTCCAGGTGCACCTTTATTTATCTCCAACTTATTATTCTGTTTTGAGTTCATTTTCTAGGTCATATCATTAGGTTTGCATATCTTTTTCATTTCTTTTCTTTCCAAGCCTTCTCTTGGTGGTGAACCCTTTTATTTTCTTTAATCACACTCTAGGACCCCTTATTGCATATCTCTTTCCCATATTCCATCCTTTGATTGAGATATCTAGGGTTTCGTCGAATGAAACTTGAAGGAAATAGGTGGAAAGGTCCTAAACCCTAGTTCTATCTTCTAAATATATTAGAACCCCTAGAGGTTTCATTTTGGTGATCGTAGGCTTTATAAATCCTTATTTTATGATTTGTAGTGCATCATAGTCCTAGATATAGCTTACATTATCGTTGCATTAAGTCTTGTATTAGTGAATTTGCATCTAAGGTTTCAAAATCTTGCATTAGTGAAAGTGCATATAGGTTGCATTTTTTACATCTTGCATCATTGAAATTCACTTGAAATCTATAATTGCACTTAGTCTAGACATCATACAAACCAAAAAACCTAACATTCACTTAAAAAAAATTGAAATTAGTGCAAAAACCCTAATCTGGGACTCATATGCCCCTCTAGGCGATTTAGTCCCAATACAAGTTGTTTTTCTTGATTTCTAGGTATTCTTTGTTGACTATTTATCAGCATTTAAATCCCTAAAAAACCCTGATTGGGACTCATACACTCCTCTAGGCGATTGAGTTTCTATTTCATTCATTGCATTGCATTTAGCTTAATTTGGTTCATTTCGTGCATTTCTTAATTTCAAAATTGCATTTATAAATTTAATTCTAGGAGAAGACTTAAGATTTCTTGCTTCAAAAGGACCTTCTTCATGGAAATATTTCTCGAGAGTATCCTTTGTAGTAGGTACTACTGGAGTAAACATCGACACATTGGAAGACACTGAAGGGATAAGAGTAGGCACAATCAAAACCTGACTAGCAGTTTCCATCTCACATAGGTGCATACCCTCAGGGTCAACCTTGACTGTGACTACTAGATTATTGCAAATGAACTTAATGGATTTATGCAAGGTAGATGGGATTGCACCCATAGCATGAATCCAGGGTCTACCAAGAAGAAGGTTATATAGTAATTTTGGTAACATAACATATACAAGGGTGGGTACGGTAATGTGTCCCAACCTCAAAGGCAAGACTATCGTGCCTAAGGCTTTTAGACCAACATTATCGAACCCATGAAAGACAATAGAAGAAGCATCAAGAGAAGATGAATCAATATTAATTTTAGGAAATAGATCAACGCTATATACATTGAGCATCAAAATGACATCAACAAGAGTACACCTAATGCCAATGTTGTTAATGTTGACTATAATCATTAGAGGGTCCACTTGCTTCTGTACTTACGGAGGTGGGAGTTCCTATGGATTGAACGTAATATTTGGTGAATCCACACGAATATGAGCTATCAACATCTGATCTTTTGCAAGGCTTCTTGAAGCATACCATGGTAAAATTGAGTAGACTGAAGCAAGTCCCATAGTGATATCTAAGTCGAAGTAACTTGAAGTTGGTCGGAAAGATCGCAATCACTAGGTGCCTCAGTTGTAGGTTTAGGTGCTATAGTAAGACTTGGTTGTTTATACATTGTCTTGTCATAAGTATGGGCTATTGCTCTATAAGAGGGAGCCATAGAAAGATCAGGCGAGTCACTATCAAATGGAACACCATTAATAGAGAAAACCATTTTAGGGGAAGGACTAGTTGAGGTCAGATAAATAATAGGTCTCTTTGGCCTTTGAGGGGTAGCAGAGACATAGATTATATTTACAGACTTATCACAACCAGTGGAATAATTATTTGAAGATATATTATCAACATCAATCTAGGGAGGATCAAATGTGGAAGGAGATTCATCATTCTCTAATGCATCATCTCTAGATGGGAGTACATTGGAATAGAAAAGAGATTCATCATTCACTAATGCATCATCTCTACACGAGAGTGCATTGGAATGAAGAGAAAGTAGAGTAATTTTAAGGAAGGTATCAATGATTTCATCTTCTTGCAACAAGATATCCTTCAAATCAAAATGAATCTTATGAGAAAGATCAAAGATACAAAGTGACATGGGAAAAGCCAAGTCACTGTCACATGCATGAAATCGAACATAATTAATATTTTGAATATAATTAGATAATGAACTAATAAAAGAAGATATTAAATTCATTTTGAAAATAATAACTTAAGATATTAAATTATTTACATTGGGTTCACCAAAATGTAGAGAAGGGGGATTCGCGACTCATGAGTTCTCTTCATTTAGAGAGCCTCATAGAGCAAGCTGCCCTAAACTACCTCAAGGAACAAACACGAGATTTCTAGAATTAGAAAGAATAGGTCACGAAGATTTTTTGGAAAAACTGACAAGCTCTCAGCTAAAGGATGGGCACGAGTCTTGGACAACATTGTGGCATGCTAGAGTCTCACTGTCACGCTAGCGTCCATACAAACCAGAAATCAAGAATGTTATAGAAAATAGCTTAGCCAATACTAGCAATCTAATTACTGACAACTTCAAAAGTACTAGAAAATAACAGCACATGATACAACTAAAATAAAGTGAAATATAAATGATAAAGAGAATAGGAGGTAGAAAGGAAATGCTCACAACCACACAAGTGATGAAGCCTCCAACACGTGAATTTCTTCAATAGTTGCATGCATAAGATCTGGAGAAAGTGTTGGGACTGTATAGGGGTTTTCCTTAGTCAAACCCCCATTTTTGTGTTCCCACCTCCATAGATAGCCAAAAATATAGAGAGATTGAGAGAAGTAAGCAAATGCGATGTGATAAAAGCAATACCCACTCAATGAGGAAAAGCTATATCACAAAGTAAGGATGCAATAGATAGGGGATGTGGAATCCTAGGATGCTTGCAAGCACAAGATAAGCAAGGTATCAACCGTAAGGCTTAGAAAAGGAGGGATAGCAGCAAGGGCCAAGAGTTGCAAAGAGTGTCATGAGAATGTGAGAGCTTGAAACCACTGTAGCAAGTTGTATGGAGCTGTGCAAGAAAAGTAACAAGAGAGAAAAATGCCAAAGCCAAGGTTGGAAACAAGCTAGAGAGACCAATGAATTGAAATAAAACATTTAAGGAGATAAGCGAAGCAAAAAGAAGCTTCTCGGGCAGTTACAAGGCATCCTGAGCCATTGCCACTGACAAAAGTAGATAAAAAGTGGAAAACATGCTCAAAAATGGATGTATGAGTGTTGAAATGTTGTAGGATGCTAGTGTGACATGCAAACATCTACATGGAGTGCTAGTGTCCGGACACATCATGCTACAAAACAACATGAACAAGAAAATCATAAGGTTTAATGCGAAGCGGACGTGCAAGGTGAGTTGATGCAAGGAAAAAGGGAAAAAGGGAAAAAGGGAAAAAGGGCAGTCTCGAGCATCCTAAGAAGGGAAAAATGCTGATGCATAGGCTAAAATGAGCCAACACAAATGCTAAGGGAGTTGAAAGTAAAGAAGATACAAGAATGTATGTGAAATTGTAAGCGGTGGAATTTATGACATTACATCTTACTACATACGATGTGTCTTTTGCTTTGTGGTGACAGTGGGTGTGCTTCCCTTCAAGAGAATGATCTCTCTTAGCATATTATATTCCTCTTAGTGGCTTGTTGAGACACATTGCATCCCGTAAGTTGTGAATATTCTATTCTTTAATTGGTCCTATCTTGGAGACATTAGGAAAAATGTTCCCTAAGTTAAGACCTTACATGAACTAAGAAAAACTCCTTTTTATGTTCCTTACACTATTTTTCATTTACAATATCTATTATATGGCCACCTTGCATAACACCCTTTTCTTTCCTATGGAGCCATCCTGTTTGTTCATGGGTGTCAAGCATATGAAGCTTTTCTTGCCTCATGAATTCTTGTTGTTCATGTTGTGTGGTGCCTTATCATAGTTATCAGGAGGCATAGCTTTGGTATGATAGTACATATGGGAGCTGAAATTAGGCATGAATTTCCCATAGCCACTTACTTGTATGTGTGAGCGCATACTAGTCGCATGCGTATGTCTCTCTAGGGGCTCACCTAGAGGATAACCTAAGGTTCCACTAGCCTTTATGAGCATGCATTTGGTTTGGATAGTGGGCATCATGTTCCACTTCTAAACATTGTTGGACAAACAACGTAGATCTACTCCACAATGTGTGGGAGAAATGGTCGAAGCTTGATCCACCCCTTTTGTTTTTGTTTTCTCCTTTATGTATTTTTTAGTGTATGCTTGTATCTTATTGTTGCTCCTTACATCATTTTAATGTGTTTTCTTTTGTGCCTATGTTTGTTTTCCATGGGATCTTGATCCTGGGGGCATGTGTAACCCTCTTGATTGCTGTCATCCTATCTCACTAGCATCGGTACACTTGAACCCCTCTTGATGCTAGTTTTTTCTACTTTAGTATGATTTTGAAGCAAGTTCATCCTCCCACTAAAGTGGGGCTAAATGTAGTGTAGAAAACTATATCCCTTTACATTTTCACACTTGTTTGGTCCCTCCCTGCTAAAATTGGGCTTCTTTATGCCTTATTTAATGCATCTTTCTAAGGATAATCCTAGCATTTATCTAATGACCAATCATATTTTAATTATTTTGGTTTGTATAGCCCAAATTTAGTGATCTAGGACTCATACACCACCTTGGGCATATGGGTCCCACCTAATTTTTGGGGCCTAAACCTGAATTTAGCATAGAACATAACATTTCTTGAAAGTTATGTCCAAAGCCTAGCCTAATGGGACTCATACGACCCAACTATTGGTGGTATTCTATTCTCCTAGATCTAATGTCAGCTTACTGTGTTGTAATTTTGAGAAATTTGGGATAAACAAAAATAAATACAAGGTTATTTCACATAATTTCTCCCAATAATTTAAGTAATCTTATGAGCATTCAAGTGATATTTTACAAGAGAATTCAAGAGCATTAAAGAGGGTTTATCATGTATTTTGGAGCATTATTCAAGATTCAAGTATCATGTCAAAGTCATCATGCATCATGTTTTTATTTGAGTTAATGTTTGTTATGTAGGTATCTTATGATTCAAGCAAGCATTTAAAACAAGATCTATAACATACAAGAAAGAGTCAAGATCTACATTCATGCTAGCCATTACATACAAGATTACAAAATTTTGTTCAAGGGTTTGGTGAGCTGCAACATTGCATACTTTTTCATTCATCATTACTTCCTTCTATTTGATTTCATTTCAAGGTTTGATTACCAAAACAAGGTTAGACCAAGGAAAACCCCTATCCACTAACAAAACAAAAAATCTCCCTCTCTTTGATGTGTGATTTGCAGATATAGTTTGAAGATCCATAGAAGAGAAAGATTGGAGAAAAGTTGTCAAGTTGTCAAAGTTGTCCTCTACATTGCAAGATCACAGAAGGTCACCTACAGGTTGCAATTCAGTGTTTTTGACTTGGAAATTTGACAAAGAGAAGCTACATGAGAAAATTAGAGGATATTATAGTTTTAGATCAACTTAGATACTAGGACTAAATCACCACTTCTGGTGTATGAATCCCAATATACCATATTTTAGGCATTTTCTATAGATCCTGGTTTAGTAGTTCTAGATTCTTGTTCCAACCCAAAACCCTAAACTGAGACTAAATGACCCCTACTAGTGTATGAGTCCTAGTGTGCTTTAAAAGATAGATTTTTGGGATTTCAAACCTAATTCTGAGTCTCTTAAACTTTCCAGGTGCACCTATGTTTATCTCTAGTTTATTATTTTGATTTGAGTTCATTTTCTAGGTCATATCATTTGGTTAGCATATCATTTGCATTTCTTGTCTTTCCATGGATGTTAGCTCTCAAAAACGCAGGCGAAATACCTCAAGAGGTTGCCAATTTCTTGATACGTTTCAGGGTAATAGACAAGGCCAAAAGAATTAGACCTTCTACTCTTCAGGTGCTGCCAGAACTAGGTGGGTGTACCTACAATAATGAAGCAGACTTGACCAATGTTTATTTCCTAAAACAATTTACCTACATTGGCAAATAGGAGTAGATAAATGAGTTTAAATTTGGTATACATTGTATAAGCAATATCAAGACAAAAATCAAATATGTTCATATGTAAAAATGAATGAAATTAAATAGTGAAATAACAGAGACTAGTGCCTTATTGGGTAGATGGAGTCAAATGAAAATCTAAAATGAGTAACTTCTCTCTCACAAAAATTCAAATTGTTTGGCATATAGGTTTTAAGTTTATAGCTGGTATAAACATGCAGGGATATGACTACTGAGTTCTTCTTAATGATACAAATGAGATTCCCTAATTATTATGATTGTTTTAAAGTATTTAATCTTTCCTTGAAAGACCCAATTAATCCAGCCATACAGTTACAACAAATGCGCACTGATAAACTAAAAAATATCCTTGATATTACCAGTTTAAACAATTAGAAAATATCAACCTTGGAGACAACTTCAACAATACATTTAATTATCACAACAGACAACTGAAACCAGAAAAATGCCACCAAATCAGATGAATTCAATTGAAATCCCCATCATTTTTTACATGCATCATAGTCTCAAAATTCAACATTCTGATCCACTGTATTTTATTTTCTCTCTCTTTTCTTCTACTGTCAAAAATGGATTTTATATATCGGCCACATGAATAGTCACGTCCATTCGTATTCGCATCCAGGTAGTTATTTCATTCAGGCCTTTACCACTATTCATTAGACTCCTGCGAAGACATCACGTAGTCTTCCCAATGTTCTGAGTCTCTCTGACCACCGACAAGTTACATATCACATTGATATCCTCCAGTCATACCGACATTTTGAGTCTTCTCCACAGTCAATGAATCTTATGTCGCCAAGGTGTCATGCAGTTACACTGACGGCTTAAGTCTCCCCGATGGTTATTCCTTCATTCTCAGTGTATCACTGAGATTCTCACTAATGAAAACTATCGCTGTGACTTAAGGGGTTGGATAAATGTTCTACAACTCACTTTATGTCTTACCGAAATGTTTCTTTCAGTTTGCCTCTTGATCACTGAGGCATACTAGTTTCTCCTGCCGATGGAATCTCATTTGACACTACTCATTTGGCTCTCGCCAATGAAACATGTCTCGCTGAACGTATCTTGAAGCCTAAATCCTATCGCTGTGACATAGAGGTCAGTAAGAATCCCTGACCTCATTCTGATGGAAACAACGAGACCCACCTCCTGCTTTATCAGAGAGACCAAAAAGATGCTATGTGACATTACACCGATGGCCTAAGTTTGGCTGATATAGTATTTTGTGCTTCAATCGGTAAAACTCTTATGTGCTCGATATGACTCACTCCAAGGATTCTTGTCTCAGTGATAAGATCACTTTGTATTCCAATCGGTATGAATTACAATGGCTCGTTATGACATATACCGGTGATAACCATTGTCTCGCCGATAGAATCCTTCTGTCCCTAAGACAGCAGACTGCATCATGCCAATATGAATTCTTTTATCGGTGAAACATTTCCAACCTCCCGCCGATAGTCTGCAAAAAGGAAAACATTAGTAAAAATGCTTCTCAGATCAGTGAGACCTGTATCATCTCTTGCCGATATGCTTCATACATTGAAATGCTTAGGGCTAGGTGAATTCTATAGGAACAAATGATAGAATATGGGCAAAAATGATATGCAAAGCGGATTCTTACGCTTATGGTATGGGAATTCTTGGAAAATCGTGAATGTAAACAACTGTAAAAATTTTCAAAATTTTACATTTCTAACAATGGCTCCGTCTAGGGATGAATGATTGTGAGATCATTGCAAGGATCTAGATTTCAGGGTGAGCAGACCAAACTTTCAAGGTGATGGACTAGTGAGTAGGATAGAAAGAGTGGAAATGGAGATGAACATGACCCTATACTACTGTACATGGAAATATTTATTTTAAAAGAAGGAATATCAGGATTGTCCATGTACTGGTAATTCCTGTTCCTTTTATATCCTAAACTACTGTGCATGGAAAATAATTTTTAAGAGGATTGTCAAAAGTTTTCCATGCACTGGCAACCCTTAATCCTCTGTATTACCCTTTTTCAAGAGAAGAAATGCTTCAAAAATTTCCCATGTACAGGAAACTCCTATTCTTCACCAGCCATATTTTGCAAATAATATGAATCTTCGCCTTTCTTGCCAACAACAACAAAGGGTCCCAGCCACAAATCTTCAAATTTTCCATGGTTTCCTTTCTCCTGACATCTTGCATTCCATATTAACACCAGATCATTTTCTTCGAATTTTCTATCTTTTGCTCTTCTATCAAATAAGTACTTCATTTGTGCCTGCAACTTCACATTTTGGTTTTGAGCTACTCTTCTTATCTCATCAAGCTCTACCAGTTGTTCCATTCTATCCTCCATTGGTTCAGGAATGTCTATATCTTCCAGAAGGATAAATTTGTAAACTAGTAAAAAAAATTTGTAAAGGCATCCTAGCTTGTGTTCCATATACCAATTCAAATGGGGATTTTCCAATCGCCATTTTCACAGTTATCCTATCAGCCCACACAACCAACCTCAATTTTGAATCCCAAGCCTTCTTATTCCCACCTAGCATCCTCCTTATGATCTTCAAAAGAATTTTGTTGCTGGACTCTGCTTGACCATTAGCTTGTGGATGGTAAGGAGCTGCATAAGAAACACTAATACCATATGTATTTCAAAAATCTTTAAAATCATCAAATCTGAAACACATCCCATTATATGTAATCAATCTTAATGGTGTACCAAATCTAGTAATGATGTTATCCATTAAAAAATTGATTACAACTTTACTTGTTGCTTGCTTGGTTGGGACTGCCTCTACCCATTTGGTGAAGTAATCAGTAGCTACCAGGATCCATTTATGTCCTCCACTTGATTTCTCCTATATTTCCCCAATAAAATAAATTCCCCACTGGTGAAAAGGGGCTTTAACCTACATAGGTCTGAGTGGTAAAGCTCCCCGATACCTCATTTTCCCTGAGAACTTTTGACATGCTCCACATCTTCTTATATATGAAAAGGAATCATTAAAAACTTTTGGCTAGTAATAACCTACCCTGAGAATCTTGTGTATAGTTGTCTTTGCAGAATAATGGCCACAGACCCCTTCATGCATTTCTCTTATAACATGCTTGGCCTATGACTCATCTAGACACAACAACAACATCCCGTCCCTGTTTTTCCAAAAAAAATCACCTTCCATTAGCACATATTTGGATGCTTGCAGCTTCAAGTTTCTTCTCTGATTATCACTTAATCCATTAGGACACTTCATGTATCTGAGGTAATGCATGATGTCTGTATACCAAGGAGTATGCTCAATACTTGCAATTTCATTTCCTTCATCTTCTACATTACAGATTTGATTTGCTTCAATATTTGTTTCTGCCATTAGCTTGGCCAAACCTTGAACTCTCACTAATTTAGTGATTTGTATTTCCATATTGAACTCTTGAATCTTGTTAATCCATCTACATCTCTTCCTAGTTACCTCTGACTATTTCAAAATATCCTTAACAACTGTATGAGGGACATAAGCAATCACCTTAGCTCCAACAAGATATGGTCAAAAAGATTTTATGGCTTTCACCAATGCAAATGCTTGTTTCTCCATTATATCATATTTCAATTCTGACCCCTTCAATGACTTACTGAAAAAAGACACAGGTTGCTCATGACCTTCCTCATTCTTCTGTAACATGACAACAACTATAGTATGCAGCGAAGCAAATGAAAATATTTGAAAGGGTTTTGAAAAATATGGAGATTTAAGGACAGGGGCTTCCTTGATGGCCCTTTTAATAGATACCAAAGCTTCCAATGCTTCTGTAGTCCATTCTATCTTTTGTCCCTTCCTTAACATCTTTGATATGGGCTTAATAATTTCAGCAAAATTGGACACAAATCTCCTAACAAAATTGATTTGTCCAAAAAATGATTGAATAGCTTTCACAGTCTTAGGAATAGGAATTTTATCTATAGACTCAACCCTCTCGGGATCTATTCTAATTCCTTCCTTTGAAACAATATGTCCTAAGAGTTTTCCCTCTGTGACTGCGAAATGAATTTTTTTAGGATTCAGACTGATACCATACTCCAAAGCCTTGATAAATATTTTTTCAAGATGTTCTACATGATCTTCATCCCTTTTGGAATAAGTAGTAAGGTCATCTTGATATACCACCATGATAGCATTAATCAAATCTGCAAATGCTACATCCATAGCTCTTTCAAAGGTTGCACCTGCATTTGTTAGACCGAATTACATTCTCACATAAACATAAGTTCCCCATGGAGTTGTAAAAGTTGTCTTATACTGTTCAGATTCTTTAACCTTGACTTGGTTATAACCTGAAAACCCATCCATCATAGATAACAACTCACACCCTGCTACTTTATGTAGAACAACTTCCATATTAGGTAGAGGGTAATTATCTTTGAGAGATGCCACGTTTATATTTTTGAAGTCCACACATAATCTGTTATCCTTGTTCTTCTTCCTCACATGAACCAGGTTCAAAACCCATGTTGAATGCCTGATTGGTTTGATAATACCCCCATCTTTAAGCTTTACCAATTCCTCCTGTGTTTTTGGTTCCAATGATGGGTTGATAGGTCTTTTTCTTTCACTAAATGGATTTGCATCTGGCTTCAACATGATTTCATGTTGAAAAAAATCTCCCCTATATTCTTTGAGATCTTCATAAGACCATGCAAACACATGTTTATATTTTCTTAATAATGTAATCAACATTCTTCGAATTGTCAGGCTTGTTTTCTTCCCAATTTATACCTTTTTTGGTGCCAGTTTAGTCCCTAAATTGACCTCTTCAATATCCTCTATCTTGACCGGTATCTGTTTCATGAGGAACCGATCATTTCCATCATATACCATTTCCAATGCTACTAGCCCTTTGGGAAGCTTTTTTTTTTTAAGCTGTAAGACCTCTTTCCCAAATACTATGTGCTTTCCATCTACCTTTTCAACAAAAGCATTGAAATCAACTTCTTGAGCTTCATATTGATCTATACAGTGAAGAAACTTCAAGAGGTCAGCATCATCATTAAAAACTTGCCAACTGTATATACTGTCAGGTACAGCGGGTCTTGCTTTGAACTCGATCTGAGATACTCTAGCCAACGTGATGTCATCTCATCTTAGTGCTACATTGGCTAAAAAGTCTTCCATTATGTTCTTCAACCTCTCAATCCATTCAATGGAGAAAGCATCAAACAATTCAATTGTATCCCATACAACATTCCTATACTACTTTAGCCTCTTGTGCTTTGCTGCATATTTTGATTTAATTTGAGAAACAACAAGCTGAGAATCCCCTAGAGCAGCTAGCAGCTTGATCTTATGTTTTACAACCATATTTAATCCTGTTAGTAAAGCTTCATATTCTTCTATATTGTTCGTACATTCAAATGCTAGAAAAAATGAATATTTAAAAGTAACTCCTTCAAGGGAAACAAACATTGTTCCTGCTCCATTACCTTCTTGGTTGCAAGCTCCATCAAAGTACATTTTCCACACACCATCATAGTTTTTTGCAACATGCTTATCAATTGGATCAATATTGACTAATTCTGGTCGAGCTAGTTCTACCTTAAAATTCCCAAGATCCATATCACAAAATCAATTGACTTGATTTTGAGGTACACAATCTACAATTGGGTTCATCCTTGGCTCCCTGTATAATTTTACTTCTTGACCATTCACTAGAATAGTTGCATAAGATCAATCAAATTGGGCATTTCCCCCAACTGTTGTCATCCATTGTCTTGATAAGAGCATGCCAAACTGAGGAGGGGTATCAATTACAGTTATATCCATATTGTAAGCAACCTGAGGGTAAGTAGCTAGTTTGACTTCAACATCTTTCATAACACCTACCACTAGAACATGCCTACTATCCATTGCATAACACTTCCCTTCATTAGTATCTACCCACATACCAAGTTGTTTCATAACTCCAACTGGCATGATATTGATTGCAGCACCAGAGTTTATCATGCAATTCCTCAACAATTTGTTATTTATAAGCAGTGTGGTGAAAAAAGGTTCAACTTGTGGGGAACTTACCAATACATCATTTAAGCACACTTTAGGGACAATCACTTTCTCTTGCTTGTTAACCGTTTTAGTGTCCATCTGATTTTCAGAACTCATATTTTTTTTATTTCCATTTGATATCAATTGAATTGCACTATCCCTATACTCCTTAATTCTCATCATCTCAAGCAGTGGGACAAACATTTTTACTTGACATAAAGCCTGAGAGAAGTCAAATGAAGAACCCTCTACCTTAACCATTTTATTTTGCTCTAGTGTTTCCCCTTTGAATTCTTCCTTTTGGACATGTTTCTACTTTTCTTTGTATAACTCTTTGTTCTCTTCTTTCTAAACAAGCCTTTGTTCACTCTTGTCAAGTTGCTTACTTTCTATTCTCTTCAAAACTCTTGGTGTTACTTCTCTATCTTTCATGAATGTTTCCTTGGGAGAACCTTCCTTTTCATTCACTTTCCTATTTCTTAACCAATACTTGCTCTTCGCTTGTTCAACCCCAACAATGGGTAACCTCTTTATTTTTTCATTAGTGGGTCTCCTTATATCGCATTGAGTAGGCACCTCAACAGAGTATTTTTTTGCATAATCTTCTTCAGAATCAGAAAAAACTTGTTGTTCAGCCATGTGGACATTGCACCTTTGATTTGAAATATCATACTCACAACATTCATCTTCTAAAGATGAATACTCCTCCTTAACAAGATAAGAAGTATTTGAAGTCAAAAATATTGAGTGATCTTCTCCACTGCTACCCACTAGTATCGCTTCTTCCTGCATTTCTTGGGTTACACCACAGTGGTCTAGGGAATGTGGCCCATCACAACCTTCACACCAAAGATTATTATTAACCATATATGCCCCCTTCTTCCTTAATGGATCAAGTGTTTCTTTGTTCCTAGGTCTATCGATTACAGGTTTTCCATCCTTCCAATTTGTATTGTAAGGCATGTCATGTAACCGAGGCCTCTAATTTATGTACATGTTCTCCTGTTTGTACTAATAATTATTGGCATGCTGAGGAACCCTACGATTGTCTCTCTTATTGATTATCCCAACAACTTTCCTGTTGTTTTCAATAGTTAGTGCTATCTTTTGGGCTTCAGCCAAATCCCTTAGAAACCTGTTTCTTAATTCATACCTTGTTTTTGGATCAAATGCATTCAAATAAATACTCAATGCTATAGAGTCTGGAAACTTTGACCCAGGTGGTATTTTATTCTGCAATTTACTGAATCTTTGGTTAAAATCATAAATTGACTCATTCTAATTTTTTTGAATTCATACCAGTTCATGTAAAGCAACATCTGGTGCACATGGATTTTCGTATCGTTCAAGAAATCGATCCTGAAATTCTTGGATAGAATCAACAGAAGTTGTTGGCAAGCCATTGAACCAATCCCTAGCTTCTTCGGTGAGTGACATCATGAATAACCTCATATGTAAATTTTCATATGCTATATCCAAGTCCTAGATAAAAGCATTAAAACCCCTCAAATGATCTTCAGCAGTAATTGCACTGCTCCCTGTAAACTTAGGAACAAGACTTCTCCAACTATTGTCCATAGGGTAAGGGTATAATTGAAAACCTGTCAAATCAAATTGTCTGATCATTGTTGTATATTGTTGAGGGGGAGGATTATGCACATGTTGATACTAGTAAATTGGATTGTTGTATTATGTATGAAGATATGGCACATATTGCTGACCATGAGGTGGTTGTATATTTGTATGTTGTGATGCAATATTCGGTGGATAGTTTGGTTGCTTGTATTGATTTCTCACATGGTTCTAAGGAGCCTTTGATGGGTCTGAAGGCCCTATAGTATCATTTCCCTACCTATGAGGTGGTACATACTTTGAAAAACCAGTTGTCTAAGCATCAATTTGGGCTTTCTACAATTTCAAGTCTTGGATTGCTTTTATCATTAGGATCTTTTCCTGTTCAGCTTTTTCCCTTTCTACTTCTTGTTTATGAAACTCGATTTGTGCTTCTACTTCTTGACGAGTTGAGAACTCATAGTTTTCTTGAGGAATTACATGATCAATAGGCTCACATTGATTACCCTCCATCGTTTGATCATATTCATGTTGATATCTGATTCGTTCAGCTTCGAGTTTAGCATCAAACTCTTCCTATTTCTAAGGATTATAAAAAGGATTTCTTTGTTCTTTAGGGGTACAAGGTTCTGCACTTGAATTATCTCTCCATGTATCATAACGGTCATATGTCTCACAATTCGGTCTTGATGCTTTGTATTTTTTTGTTATGCACATGTCATCCTCTTTCTTCTTACCCTTATCATCCTTATCACCCTTATGTGTCAACTTACTGTTGCCAACAAGACCTCTAGAAGGACCTCCTTTCTATTGGGATCTTCTACCATTCATGTTGAATTGATGCAATGTCTTTGTCAGAGTCACCACTCACTTTGTGAAAAGTGAGAAAAATGAAACTATTATTGATTTTATCCCCTAGCGGAATCTCCTTTTCAGAAACTTCTCAAATTATGAATGTTTCTTTAATGACTTTGTATGATGATCATCAACTAGATAATCTACAAGGGTTCCCCAGCAAAGTCACCAATTTGTTAGCTCTCAAAAACATAGGCGAAATACCTCAAGAGGTTTCCAATTTATTGATACATTTCAGGGGAACAAACAAGGCCAAAAGAATTAGACCTTCTACTCTTTAGGTGCTGCCAGACCTAGGTGGGTGTACCTACAATAATGAAGCAGACTTGACCAATGTTTATTTCCTAAAACAATTTACCTACACTGGCAAATAGGAGTAGATAAATGAGTTTAAATTTGGTATAAATTGTATAAGCAATATCAAGACAAAAATAAAATATGTTCATATGTAAAAATGAATGAAATTAAACAGTGAAATAATAGAGACTAGTTCCTTATTGGGTATACGAAGTCAAATGAAAATCTGAAATGAGTAACTTCTCTGTGGAAAAAATTCAAATTGTTTGGCATATAGGTTTTAAGTTTATAACTAGTATAAACATGCAGGGATATGACTACTGAGTTCTTCTTAATTATCCGAATGATATTCCCTAGTTACTATGATTGTTTTAAAGGATTTAATATTTCCTTGAAAGACCCAATTAATCCAACCATACAGTTACAACAAATGCGCACTGATAAATTAAAAAATATCCTTGATATTATTAGTTTAAACAATTAGAAAATAACAACCTTGGAGACAACTTCAACAATACTTTTAATTATCACAACAGACAACTGAAACCAAAAAAATGCCACCAAATCAGATGAATTCAATTGAAATATCCATCATTTTTTACATGCATCATAGTCTCAAAATTCAAGCTTTTGATCTACTGTATTTTCTTTTCTCTCTCTTTTCTTCTGCTGTGAAAAATGGGTTTTATATATTGGCCACATGAATAGTTGCGTCCATTCGTATTCACATCTGGGTAGTTATTTCATTCGGGTCTTTACCACTATTCATTAGACTCCTGCAAAGACATCACGTAGTCTCCTCGGCGTTCTAAGTCTCTCCAACCACCAACAAGTTACATATCACATTGATATCCTGCAGTCATACCGACACTTCGAGTCTTCCTAACAGTCAATGAATCTTATGTTGCCAGGGTGTCATGTAGTTACACCGAATACTTAAGTCTCCCCGATGATTATTCCTTCAGTCTAAGTGTATAGCTGATATTCTCACCGATGAAAACTATCGCTATGACTTAAGGGGTCAGCAAAATGTTCTACAACTCACTTTATGTCTTACCGAAATGTTTCTTTCAGTTTGTCTTTTGATTGCTGAGACGTACTAGTTTCTCCTGTTGATGGAATCTCATTTGGCACTACTCTCTTAGCTCTCACCAATGAAACCTGTCTCGCTGAACGTATCTCCAAGCCTAAATCATGTCGTCGTGACATAGAGGTTGGTAAGACTCCCTAACTTCATTCTGATGGAAACAATGAGACCCATCTCCTGCTTTATCGGTGAGACCAAACAGATGTTGCGGGACATTACACCGACGGCTTGAGTTTGGCCGATATAGTATTTTGTGCTTCAATCGGTAAAAATATTATGTGCTCGATATGGCTCACTCTGAGGATTGTTGTCTTGGCGATAAGATCACTTTGTATTCTGATTGGTATGACTTACAATGGCTCATTATGACATATACCGATAACCATTGTCTCGCTGATCGAATCCTTTTGTCGCTAAGACAGCAGATTGCATCATGCCAATATGAATTCTTTTATCAATGAAACATTTCCAACCTCCTACCGATAGTCTGCAAAAAGACAAACATTAGTAAAAATGCTTCTCGGATCGGTGAGACCTGTATCATCTCTTGCCGATATGCTTCATACATTGAAATGCTCAGGGCCAGGTGAATTCTATAGGACCAAATGACAGAATATGGGAAAAAATGATATGCAAAGTGAATTCTTATGCTTATGGTATCAACATTTTTGGAAAATCATGAATATAAACAACTATAAAAAAATTCAAAATTTTACAGTTCTAACAATGCCTTTGCTTGGTGGTGAACCCTCTTATTGTATTTAATCAAACCCTAGGACCCCCTATTGCAGATCTATTTCCCTTATTCCATCCTTGGATTGAGATCTCTAGGGTTTCCTTGAATGGAACTTGAAGGAAATAGGTGGAAACGTCGTAAACCCTAGTTCTATCTTCTAAAAATATTAGAACCCCTATTTTCTAGGTTTCAATGTCTGTGGTAGTGTGGCTAGTTCCACAGAATGAAAGTGTTCTTAATTTTCAAGTGGTTAAGGTAGTATTTTTGAATATTCTTGGATGTTATAGAATGTTTCTATGTGGTCGGTGTGGTATTTACAGACCCAGAAAAACATGGATGTGGTTGCTTGTTAGTGTTAGTTCAAGCTTGGCTAACTTGGTGTACTAGTGCTAATTGTAGAGGTTTTTTGTTATTTGTGGAATTATGGTGGAGCATGTGGGTGTAGATTTGGTTCCTAGTTAACCCTCAATGTCGTCTTCCTTCACTTCTTTCAACCACACAAGTGTTTTATGCCAACCTATCTATTGTTGTATGTTTGAGGTCCAAATGTTTCATTGAGGCCAACATGGAGAAAGTTTTTGAGGTTGTCGTGGATATATAAGCAAGATTAATTTATGAAGTTGTGCTTCATGGTGTAGTATAAAATGATGTTAATGTGATCGAGAGTGGTGATATAAGTGTGAGCTTAAATACCTAAGGCTACTGGATGAAGTGAGCAGAAGGTGTCTGCATTTTCAATGTACTTTAAGTTTCTACAGGAAGTGAGCCGAAGGTTGTGAATGGTATAGAGTTGTAGTGGTGAATTTTTCATGTTTTTCTTAGATTGTG
Organism: Sequoia sempervirens; assembly: GCA_007258455.2. NCBI lineage: Eukaryota > Viridiplantae > Streptophyta > Pinopsida > Cupressales > Cupressaceae > Sequoia > Sequoia sempervirens. The sequence goes on from VDFB02373365.1 coordinate 290,425,762, forward strand.
AATCTCTGTGTAATAGTATTTTATTCTTCTTTCTTCCAAATAGTGAGTCCTTTTGGTAGTGAGCCTTTGTCACTGATCCATTCTTCTCTTTTGGGTAGTGAGCCTATTGTATTCAGTGTTGCTATTCATATATATAAGAGCTAATCCTCATCGTGGTTTTTCTCTGATTAGAATTTTCCATGTAAATCTAGTGTTCTATTGTGTATGGTGTTGAGTGTGTTTATGTTTCAATTGATTACATTATATTGATGATAATAAGGGTTTGATGTTTAATGAGGGTTTAAGGTTTTAATGTACAATTGATTCACTCACCCCCTCTAAGTTGTCTAGTGTGTCTAACAATAAATTCTAATATTTTTATAAATATTGTGATCTAACTTGGTAGGGGCATGACAAAGGTGTATTTGGTCAATGTGATCATACATATCTTAATCTAATTCATAAATATTATAACTATAAAGGATGGAGCATACCTATAGCTCAATATCTTATGTCAAAGTATATTTTGAGTAACTTCCTAGGCATCAACACTTTTAAATGCATTTATGTAAATTATAAATGATCAAAGGCTACCTACACCTAGAGGTTTCAAGAATAATGCCATGGGATCTTATAATATACCTAAAGGTATGAGGAAGCTAAAAAAAAATTAAAGTAGTAAAAGTATGATAATGAGTCACCCTTTTGTAGAAGTGTCACAAGGAGAAAAAATACCAATAGGAACATATACTTGTTTCATAAAAATAGGTACCTATTTTGGAATGGGATCTTGAACCTAAACTATATGTACATATTTTAAATAAAAATATGTACCCATTTTAAAATTAGTACACATTTTAGAACAAAATAGTTACCAATTTCTATTTACATTATATATGCCTTCCTTTTTAGAACAAGTACTCATTTTAGAGTGGGTACAAATTCCATAAAATTAAAAAATTTAAACCTATGTGTTTTATTTTGTTTTAGGCTTAGAAACTAAATCCTCAACCTTGTACCTACAAGTAAAATGCCATGTTAATAGGTGTAGAATAGAAAAATGTATCCCTTTACATTTTCACAGTTGTTTGGGCCCTCCTTGTTAAAATTTGGTTTAGTTATTCCCTAATCTTCCTATTTTGTATCCACAAGCCTAATTATTTGCATTTTTTTTAGGATAATCCCGACATTTAACAAATTACAAATCATAATTCAATGTTTTTGGTTATGTGTTCTAAATCTAGGGATCTAGGACTCATATGCCACCTTGGGCATATGGGTCCCACCTAGGTCTTGGGACTTGATTTTAAATGTTATATTGAACAAGGAACTTCTTGAAATTTGTGTCACAGGTTTAAGCCACCGGGACTCATATTTCCAACCTTGTGTATGAGTCCCGCTTTAACCTAGACCTATTTTAATTCAAATTCTTGGTAGGATTTTATTATCCTAGATTTTGTGTTCGCTTGAAGTGTTGTAATTTTGAGAAATTTGGCACTAACGAATATAAATACAAGGTTATTTCACATAATTTCTCCTATCAAGCTCTAACAAGCAATTTCAAGCAATGAAAGCTAGCAATTTTTCAAGTCATCTAGAAAATTTGAGTGGGGAATTCTTATAGCAAGTTTTTGAGATCAAGAGTATTCAAGAGAAAATCATCAAGCATTTTTGAGCTAACATTTGTGATGTAGGTTTTCATGATTCAAGCAAGCATTCAAGACAAAGTTTCAAGAATTCAATCAAGAGTCAAGATCCACATCCATTGAATCCATTTCACACAAGTTTGCAGCCTTCATTTCAAGGGTTTGGTGCATTACAAAATTGCATTTGTTCATTCATCATTCCTTTATGCTTTGTATTTCATTTCAAGGTTTAAATACCAAAGCAGGGTTAAATGACTAAGGAAAACCTCCATTCCCTAAAAAAACAACATCTCTCTCTCTTGATGTGTGTTTACAGATCTAGGTGAATTGGAGCTTGAAGATCCTTTGAAGGAAACATTATAAAAGTTGTCAAATTTTTCAAGTTGTCATCTTCAAGGAAACTCACCTATAGACCAAAATTTAGACTTTCAAACTTGGAGATTGGACAAGAAGGAAGCTACAAAAGATCACTAGATGTTATAGAAGTATTAGTCAAATCCTAATAGTAGGACTCATACGCCTAACCTGGCATATTAGTCCTAGTATACCCCTTTTTCCATCTTTATGCAAATCCTCATCAGTCACCAGAAGATTCTAGATTCTTCCTAAAAACCCTAGAGTGGGACTAAATCACCCAACCTGGCATATTTGTCCCGGTGCAATTTGAGAGAATAATTTCTAGGGTTTATAGACCTTGTTTTGGCCTCTCCACTCATCCAAGTACTTTTTAGATTCATTATATTTGTCAATCTGATTTCATACTTTCAAGTTTCTAGAGTTTGTGCATAAGTGTTTGTATTTCTCGTTTGAATCTTCATTTAATGGTGAACGCCCATCCACTTACACTAGGAACCCTCTAGCCATCCCTCAATTGAGTCACTTGGTTGAGGTACCTAGGTTTCCCAATGAACTAAAGTGTGAAATAGGTCCAATTCCATCTTCCAAAAGGTGGAACCCCTGTTTCCCTTTTGTTCATTTTAGTGAACCGGACCTTTGGACCCTTGAATTTCTGACTTGGAGAACATAATACTCCTAGATATATATTGCATTAACTTTGCATTAGATTTGCATTAAAGTTGAATTGAATTTAGGGCTTCTAAATATTGCATTATAAGTAAAAAGTGAATATAGGTTACAATTTTTCATTTTGCATCATTCAATTTCATTGGAAATTTGTAATTACAAATAGTCAATTGAGCATACAACCTAGACACATAGAAATCAACTTAGAATTTGTTGATTCGGGCTTGAAAATACTACTTTGGGACTCATTCACCCATTTGGGAAATTTAGTCCCTGTACAGGTCTTTTTTCAAAAAAAGAAGATATTTTGTGTTGTCTATTTTTCATTGTTTGAACCTATCAGAAACCCTAATTTGGACTCATACACCCATTTGGGTGTATTCTTCCCTGATTAGGCTTGAATCTACATTTTGGTGGGACATGTTGGTTCCAAAATCAACAAATACACTAAATCCTAGAAGTAAGCCACATTGCATGCTTAGATTTAGTGTAGGATTTAGCCAACGAACATGAAATGAGATTGAAACACATTTCCCCCACTTCAGACTCTGTAGGACCTAGGGGGTGACCCTTTTAGTAATACTTAAAAATTCATACACACACTCAAAAGGGTATTGATTAACAGATAATGCTCTCACAAGAATATGATAAGAAACTTGAGATATCACTCAACATTGGCTAAGATATTGGGCAACTTTCATTAACTAGCATGGAGAACATGGTAAATACAAATAACGTATAAAATAGGAAAAATAGAATTGAATGGTTTAAAATTTTATGAACCATATTTGGGTAATATCATAGATCAGTGCCTAATCCTAAGGCAAGGAGTCAAATCTATGATCATGAATGCAAACATAAACAACTTCTGTCAAACTAGTGGCTCTTTAACATTAATGCGTTACATTAATGTAACCTATCCCATTACTGCATAAGATTCATACATAAAAATCCTTTTCATTCCCTCAATCCCACAATAATTTTCATAGAAAATTTAATTCTTTCCTTGTAGAAACCCATACACAAATCACACAATTACAAAAAGATTGCAATGAAAAATCAACATATCCCTGATATGTTTAATCCATATGCAATTTGAGAATACAAAATGGAGACAACTTCTGCAATATTTTCATTAATATGTTCAAACTAATTGACATTGCTATAGAAATATCTACATTCATTCACTCTAAACAAAACTTCTACTCCACACTAACCATTTTCTATTTTCTTCTCCCTAAAACCAGAAGTTCAAAACCAGAACAAATGAGAAAGAATGAAAAGATATAGAAGAAGAAGAAGCCCTAAAATGAATTTGTGGAAGACACCTGGCCTATTAAGCTCCCTTGATTTTGCAACAGAATGGTATTTAGAAAATGCCTCTTTACTCTTCCTTTTCCCTCTTTTTTTTTGTCTTCATTTGTAAGTCCCATGCATCTTTTTACCTTGCCTATAAAAATAGTTTTAATACTGCAATTTCACTTGGCAAGTGAAAAATTTCACTTTTGGCTAAAAACCCATTTACTAACAATTAAAGTTTTCATTTAACTTGCATTTTAGCAGAGCATTTTGGTCAATAGAGCCTTCATTTCTTCCTCTGTAATTAAATCTGACACTTTAAAACATATTCCTAAGAAAAATTTTCACTATTAGAACCTCTGTTTCATTTGACATTTTGTCAAATACCTTTCCTGAAGCCACCATTATTGTGTATTTTCTTTAAGCTCCATCTGCATGAATGTTATTATTTCCAGCAAGGGGAGAAAATTATTGCAAATTAAAACAAATTAAAAGCTTGCATTCCATGAGCTTTACCCAATAGAAGATCCTACTTCATGCAAAAAAATGAAATTTACATTTGAGTGCTCTTTGCATGATGAAAGTTGTTGCAGATCATGAAATCAAATGCTAGGTTTTTTTTATGGTGAATGGCACTTTGAAAATGTTTCAAATAATATTTAAATCATTCCGAAGGTGTGAGAAATTGCTGCAAATCGATTTACAATTGTGCAAGTCGTTTTTTGTTGCAGTTGGGCGTGTAAAACAATGTTTGAGCATTTTAGAGCACTATATCAGCCAATTTCTTCAATTTGAATGCCCCAAAACCTTCCCTAAGTATTCAAATAGGGATAGGACACTTATTTAATCCATAAGAATGCTTTGGCAAGCCTCAAAAATTCAAAAAGTGGCTTTCCCGCTAGCCCACGCCCCTCTCAAAACCTCTCCAAAATTCTAGGGGGCTAGCGGGGAAAGACAACTGGTTAAAAACTAAAACTTCAATTTCATCTTAAAACCTTTAAAAATGCATTCCAAGTTCCCCCCTAACATTTAAAACATTGAAAATGCCTTAAATTCTGCAAAATTTGGAAATTGTAAAGTGGAAAGATCAATTTTCTTGTTGACAAAATGATGAAAATTTGTTGCTCACAAATGGGACCACTTGGACCCATGATTTTTTGCATAGGGACATTATCAATTATTTAGAGCAAACCCATTTCCTCAAAATTTGCATTGCCAAAATATTTCTAGGACCTCCTTTGTAAACTAGCTTGCTAGATGCCTTTTTCCGCGACTATAATGCATTACAATAATGCATTAGATGACCTCTATTTTTGATAAAAATAGAGTTGGAGATGTTTTGTACCAAAATGAGAAATGGGCTGCCTTTAGAAATTGAAAATTTGAAAGTTTCCAAAACAACAATTTTGACCTAATTGCAGTCAAAATATAATTAAATGACCCATCAAAACTCATCTTGGGGGCCTAAAACTAAGCAGGAATGTTACCATATGTAAAATGAATACACTCACCAAGTATTTGGAATGAAATAAAATGGGCTATGAATTATGACCCTCCAAAGTAGGTCACTAGGGCAGATTTTTCAAGTGCATTTTTTAGTGTGCAAAGCAATTTTTTTATCATGGGCACATTAGTGGCTCTGAATAGGGATGTATGCCCCTTGCAAGAATGGTGAGATTTCAGATCTCTGGAGATTAGACCAAGTGCCAGAACCATTGGGTGATAGAGTCTTTATTCAATTGTTTGACCTCACTTGATAGCCCCAGGTCACCAAATGAAAAAAAGAAGTCAATTCTTACCCCTGTCAAACACCAATCTGCTAAAAGAGTTGATCTCCTTTAATGCATACTTTCCTTTGTCACACCACAACAGCATGAGTGACTTTATTATTGCAAAAACATGGGTCAGGCTGTCTTTGAACACGTGAGAACTTGCTCCTTGTCTAGCTTTACTGTCACATGGCAGCCAAATCACAAAGGCCTCATCACTTCAACTCATTTCATTCTCTGATTCTGTGGCAAGTGAAAAAATATGAGGGAAATGATGAAGACAGTATGAAGACATAATTTTATCACACTTACTAACCCCCTCATAATCATCAGGCTCAGAAAAGATATCATGCCTCGAAAACAATGTGCAATCCTCATTTGTGGTAAACAGAAAAATTCTCACACATTTGAATCTCCTTCAACTAAATTGCATCACAGGTGATTTTTTCATCATCCAAAAAACATTGCCCCATCACATTACCATATGCCTAAAGGTTCTAAAAATAAGACTTATCAACATCCAGATGTCCATTATCGCCATTCAAATCATGGAATTCAGAAGAAATGTCAACATCCCAAACAATGTTTCCTACTTCATGTTCAGAAACAAGATTGTTAGCATCACAAGGTTCAAGTGTAGGTTCACATGACTCAGAAACTTTTTTTTCAATAGATTCCTCATAGTGAGTTTTCAAAACACATTCACTATCACAAGGAGTATCATACTTAGTCTGACCTCCTATTGCATCAACTTGACAATCTGAAGCATACTGCTCATCAAGAAAACTATGAGTTGCAGATCTAGAGAAAAGGTTCTCATATGCATCCATATGATTGACACAATCACACTCTTCAAGTGAAATCTCATCATAAAGAATGTCATTAGATGTATTAGCATTTGTCTCCACATTTCCACTTTCATGTAAAACTACATCAATGCTATCCTTGTGCAAACATTCAGTGATAACTTCAAAGTCAGAAAAAGAAGTAGAAGGGAAAGCATCAAACCAAATAGGAGTTCCTTGTTCATCATTATCAACGTATGCATGCTCCTCATAATCAACTACTTGAGATGATTCATCCAATGAACCTCTTGCATACATATCTCCTTCTTCATTCACACTTCAGCAATAATTAGTAGGGATACCTTTCTCACTGTCAAACTGAAAACCATCATGTGTTTCTTCATTATAGATACTTGTGAATGATTTCTCCAACTGAAATTCATTACTCACTTCGTCATCAACATCTGATATACCACTGTTTTCAAGAGTATTGCCTGGATCAACAAAATCCTTTGCCTCATCATTATCAAAATTTTCATCAATGTTACACACACTTGTAGAATTTGCTTGAACAAGTGTACCATGGAAATGTTGATTACATACTTCTTCAAAAAGAATTCCCAATTCATATCCATCATAATACAATAGTGAGGATTCATAAATGTTATCGTCATTTTCCTTGTTGAAACACTTTCCACTTGAAGAAATTAATTTTTCCTCCTCTTCAAAGGAATCACAGTCACCAGGGCTACAAATAGAATTGTAATCATCTTGATCCCCTAGACAAAAATGAATTTTCAGCTAGTTGCAAACTTCCATCTACAACACCATTGTTCTCATCATGAAGACATGAAACTTCAGAATCAACATGATCTTTAACTATATATTCAAATTCCATAGATGAAAAAATACTTTCATTATCATCTGCATCATTGTAACCTTCTTTTGATATAGAAAATTGGCTCTCTATTTCTATATTTTCAGAGAAAATAGAATAAACCTCACACATTCCACCTATTTCATCATGACCATTATGGTTGGAATCTTCATTTGGGTACATATTTCCTCTCTAGGTTGCTCAAAAAAAACTTCCTCATGACCAAACGATGCATCATTCTTTTCTTCTACTATACCATCTAGATCTATGTGATTAAGTCTAAGAAATGTACCATCACATTATCTAGTGAATAGATGAATTCCATATTTCTCTACCATTTCTTTAATCACTGAAAGCCATTGATATAAACATTTAAGGCTAGGGGGCTTCAAGTGAGCTGGCATAGTACTCAAACATGTCTCACAATTCTCACAGAATAAATCAATGCAAAATAAATCATCAGGTCTTTCTAATTCTGGTATATCAATCAGAAATTTCATGAATCTATCATGAAAATCATAGATGGATTCATCATCCAATCTTTCTATATCACACAATACATCAATAGGTGACATAAGTTCAACCTCATTTTCAGATTTGTCTTCATATTCTTCTTGGGTATGCAGATTTCTTTCTTCAGAAGAGAAGTCATCATTCACTTTACCAAACTCGTCCATGAACAGTTTCTCAAGCTCTTGCCATGAATATATGGAATGCATTGGTAAACTATAAAACCAATATTCAACATTATTTTCTAAAGTTCTTGCAAAAAACTTCATGACAACATCCTCTTCTAATATTTGATAGTCTTCCATCACATCAAGAATATCATGTACTTGTTGTGATGTTTATTCTTCAAGAACTCCTCTAAACCTAGGAAAACATTCATTAATTATTCTTCAGATAGAATGTGGCTAAGCTTGGATTTGACTGAAATCTAGAGGGTCGTATCTTTCACTAGTGAACACCTTCCTTTGAGGACATGACTATGTTCTAGGCATGATATTACAGCTTGTAGAGGGAGAATTAGGACAACAATACATATTGGCAAATAAAATTTATTCCCTCTACAACTATTTTCTTCTCAATATCCTTTCTAGAATATCCTACTTTCTCATTCCCCTTTCTACTAGTACCTCAAAGTACTGAATTAGGGACAATATTAACTAGAACCTTTGTTGAAAACCTTCATACAAAAATATTGCAATAGAAAATACCTGAGAAGTGCTGCAAACAAGTCTTCTAATGATGTAGAATGTTATGTAGAGTCACCACCTCTTTGAAAGAGGAAAAGATCTTCAAGCAGTAGAAAACTTCATCCAAGATCTATGTATTTCTGAGTTCTCTCCACCAGCAGAGCACCAAAATTCAAGAATACACCAAAAATGTTGCAGCAATCTCCTTCAAGTATGCAGGTCCTTGGATCATCCGATCCAAAACTATAGATTAGCAAATTGATTGACTCTTTTTAACTAACTCCCTAGTAGAGTCACCAATCTGTTAGTTCCCAAATCGATAGATCCACTAAATCCTAGAAGTAATCCACATTTCATGCTCAGATTTAGTGTATAATTTGGCCAACAAACAGGAAATGAGTTTGAAACACATTTCCCCCTACAGTTCAGGCTCTATAGGACCTAGGGGGTGACCCTTTTAGAAATACTTAAAGATTCATATGCACACTCTAAAGGGTATTGCTTAACATATAATACTCTCACAAGAATATGCTAAGAAACATGAGATATCACTCAACATTGGCTAAGATATTGGGAAACTTTCATTAACTAGCATGGAGAACATGGTAAATACCAATAACCTATAAAATCTAGGAAAAACATAATTGAATGGATTAAAAGTTTCCAAACCATATTTGGGTAATATCATTGATCAATGCCTAATCCTAAGGAAAGGAGTCAAATCTAAGATCATGAATGCAAACTTAATCAACTTATCTCAAACTAGTGGCCCTTTAACATTAATGCCTTGCATTAATGTAACCTCTCATATTATTGCATAATCATACTTAAAAAATCCATTTTATTCCCTCAAACCCATAGTAATTTGCATACAAATTTTTTTTTTTGCTTGAAGAAACCCATACACAAATCACACAATTGCAAAAAGATTGCAATGAAAAATCAACATATCCTTGATATGTTTAATCCATATGCAATTTGAGAATACAAAATGGAGACAACTTCTGCAATATTTTCATTAATATGTTCAAACTAATTGATATTGCTATAGAAATCTCTACATTCATTCACTGTAAACAAAACTCTTGCTCCCAGCTAACCATTTTCTATTTTCTTTTCCCTAAAACCAGAAGTTCAAAAGTAGAACAAATGAGAAAGAATGAAAAGATATGGAAGAAGAAGAAGCCCTAAAATGAATCTGTGGAAGACACTTGGCATCTTAAGCTCCCTTGATTTTACAACAGAATGACATTTAGAAAATTCCTCTTTACCCTTCCTTTCCCTCTTTTTTGTCTTCACTTGCAAGTCTCGTGTATCTTTTTACCCTTCCTATAAAAATAGTTTTACTGCTAAAATTTCACTTGAAAAGTGAAAAATTTCACTTCTCGGTAAAAACCCATTTATTGGCAATTAAAATTTTCATTTAACTTGCATTTTAGCATAGCATTTTTGTCCATAGAGCCTTCATTTCTTCATTTGTAATTAAATCTGACACTTTAAAATATATTCCTAAGAAAATGCTTCACTATTAGAACCATTGTTTCATTTGACATTTTGTCAAATACCTTTCCTGAAGCCACCATCCATGTGTATGTTTCTTCAAGCTCCAACTGCATGATTGTTATTATTTCCATCAAGGGGAGAAAAGTATTGCAAGTTAAAACAAATTAAAAGCTTGCATTCCACAAGCTTTACCCAATATTATCCTACTTCGTGCAAAAAGATGAAATTTACATTTGAGTGCTCTTTACGTGATGAAAGTTGTCAGAGATCATGAAATCAAATGCTAGGTTTTTTTATGGTGAATGACACTTTGAAAATGTTTCAAATAACATTTAAATCATTCCCAAGGTGTGAGAAATTGCTGCAAATTGATTTATAATTGTGCAAGTCGTTTTTTGTTGCAGCTAGGCGTGTAAAACAATGTTTGAGCATTTTAGAGCACTATATCAGCCAATTTCTTCAATTTGAATGCCCCAAAACCTTCCCTAAGTGTCCAAATAGGGATAGGACACTTATTTAATCCATAAGAAAGCTTTGGCAAGCCTCAAAAAAGCCAAAAAGTGGCTTCTCCGCCAGCCCGCACCCCTCTCAAAACCTCTTCAAAATTCCAGCATGCTAGCGAGGAAAGGAAATTGGTGAAAAACTCCAACTTCAATTTCATCTTAAAACCTTTAAAAATGCATTCTAAGTCCCCCCTAACATTTAAAACATTGAAAATACCTTAAAATTTGTAAAATTTGGAAATTGTAAAGGGGAAAATTCAAATTTCTTGCTCACAAAATGATGAAAATTTGCTTCTCACAAATGGGACCACTTGGAGCCATGATTTTTTGCATAGGGGCATTATCAATTATTTAGAGAAAATCCATTTCCTCAAATTTTGCATCGCCAAAAGATTTCTAGGACCTACTTTGTAAACTGGCATACCATATGCCTTTTTCATGACTATAATGCATTAAAATAATGCATCAGATGACCTGTGTTTTTGATGAAAATGGAGCTGGAGATGTTTTGGACCAAAATGTGAAATGGGTTTCCTTTATAAATTGAAAATTTGAAGTTTCTAGAGCACCAATTTTGACCTAGTTGGAGTTAGAAGACAATTAAATGACCCATCAAAACTCATCTTAGGGGCCTTAAGCTAAGAAGATATGTTACCATATGTCAAATGAATACACTCACCAAAGGGATTTGGCATGAAAGAAAATGGGCTCTGAATTATGACCCTCCAAAGTAGGTCACTAGGGAAGATTTTCGAGGTGCATTTCTGAGTGTGCAAACCAAAATTTTAATCATGAGCACTTCAAATTTGTAAAGTTTGAAGGTTCCATTAGAAAAATTTGCTAAAAAGTGGGATTGATATGCCCATGTAGGTGAATGAGTCCTTGGAGGCCTACAAAAAACAACTTTTTTGAGCTTTATGTTGATTTTCGGTACTTCCTAGGCTTGTTGGTAACCTATAATATCAGTCTAGAAAGTTTCAAAAAAAATTGTTTTATGCATCTAGGTCAAAAACATCCATTTTTGTAGTCATTTTTAAAATCGTTTCAATAGCAAAAATCGTTAGATCTGAAAATGTTTACATTCTTCAAGCGTTGCATAATATGGATAAAAGTGTTTTTCACTTTTTCATTCACAATATTTATGTAGACAAATGAAATATCCTGATTGACATCATGCATTCGATCTTGATTGACTAGCACTGATTCTTCCTTAATCATTCATTTGCTAAATAATTAATTGAATAATATTTATGTAATTAATTCATCAAAATTCATTTTTAATTAAATAAATCAACTTTATTTAATTAAATCTTAATGTTTCCTCTTTGATTAAATAAATCAACATTATTTAATTAAATCCTAATGTTTCTTCTTTGATTAAATAAATCAACTTTATTTAATTAAATCCTAATGTTCTTCCTTTAATTAAATAAATCAACTTTATTTAGTTAAATCTTAATGTTCCTCTTTTAACTAAATAAACTTTATTTAATTAAATCCTAAGTCATCTCTTTTAATCAAATAAATCAACTCTATTTGACTAAATCTAACGTTCTTGATTTAATTGAATAAATCAAATTTATTTAATTAAATTTCTAATCTTCCACTATCCTCTCATTTGATTTAAATATATCTAAATCAAATGTCAAATCAACTAACTTCCCTCTAAGTTAATTAAATCCTAATTAACTCATAACACTAATCCCCATTTCCTATAGCTTTTGCAACTTGCACATGTAAATCAATTTATTTGATTTATTAATTCTCCTATTTTCATTCAAATATGACATATCCTTGGAGTATTCCACTTATTTGAATTCTCCCTCCCAAAGGATTTTTGTCCTCCAACATGGCATTAAAGGCTCTTACATGTCCTTTTCTTGAGCCAACTTTGAATTAAAGGCACTTACATACCCCCTTACACAAGCCATATTTTGAATTTCAAATTCCACATACATGCATTTAACATGCACATTGTTCAAAATGTGCTCCACTCTCCTTGATTAGCATGTTGACAAGTGGCACAATGCCATTGGTCCCTTCTTTAATCCCACATTCATCCTATTCTTCACTCTTCAACTCTTCTTCATTATAAATTGAGGCCTTCTCTATTGATTTGAGGACAAAAATTCATGCAAATACATTATAGGCATTTGAATCCACAATCATCCAAATTTTTATGCAAGTTAGCATAGAATTCATCATCCATAACTAGGTTATTGGCATTTTGCATGAAGGAGCACAAAATTATCATCAAGCTTATCAAGGAATTGGGAAAGGGATTCTTTCCACATCAAAGAAGCACAAATTCTCCCATGGGATGCTTGTTTGAGCATTTGAATAAGATTCATTGGCTTTCATTTAATCATTTTACTTTGTTTCTTATTCATTGTGTTTGAATGAATTTCATGGGGAATGCTAGTTTAGATTTGTTTATTGAATAAAATTGGATTTTTTGTTCATGTTTGAGAAGGTCTAGACCAAGCATTCACATTTTGGCACCCACCATGGGGCCTACCCCATTTTTAACATTTTCTAGCAAGTTTTCGTCGGCAGGTTTGGTTGTGAATCTCGATGTAGCACACCTGTGGCTTCTTTTAGTGCATAGGTAGTGACTTTTGGCATATCCAAGCTCTGTTATAGTGCATACGCGACATCTTCCAGTGCATTTACCTCATGTTTCAATGCATATATAGGATATTTTAGTTCATATGGTCTAAGTTTTAGCACATATGATCCGAGTTTTAGTGCATATGCTCTCTGTTTTAGCGCTTTTATAGTCAGTCTTAAAATTACCATATCTTAGTCATACAAATGTCTTTTTTGAAGATTTTTTTTTTGAAATAGGGTGGAATTTCTTAAGATATGCAATGGTGTAAGTGTCTCAATTTTTGTAGAGTTAAAATTTTCAATTTTACGTCTGAAATAGAAACACATTGTAACATGGTCTAAATTTTAGGGTTTTTATGCTTAATCATTCATCTAACCCACATATCTTCTTGTTTCTTGATCCCATCTAACATTTTGAGAATATATTCCAGGTTTTAAGAGGAGAATGGATCATTGAAGTGAAAGAGAAATCATTTTATATCCATTGTCTAGGAAAAGGAGGAAACAAAGGAGAAGATTTTCTTATGGAGTTATTTCATGATTGTAACAAGTGTTTTTGAACACTTTGGGAATACCTATAACCCAATCTTTGGAAATATTGTTATCATCATCTTTAGAAATTAACTATATTTTGTTTGGGTTTTAAAAAGAACATACAAAAGCTTTTTTTTCTCAAAGTTGGTTAAAAAGAACCTTAGAAACTCATTAGATTTGATTTTGGGTTTTAAAAATTGAACAAGCAACTTCAAACACTTGATTTTGGTGCTATAAAAAGAACTCACTATTGTCTTTGGGGATTTAAAATGAACATGTTCTTATCTTGTTTTGTAATTTTTTAACAAACTAATACCATCAAAATGCGTATGCACTTGTCTCACGCTTCACGACGATCTTGAGAATCAAAAGCATTTTGGTGATATTAGGTTGTCTAACAGATTTCCTCCAAAATTTGAATTTGGGCTCTTCAAAATTGAACAAATCTTTCTAGTGTGAGTAAATACATTGCATGTGTTCTCTCTAAGTTGTTCATGCAGACAAAGATTGATCGAACTATAGATGTTCTTACTTAGTTTTGTTTACCTTTAGAGGGCCTGCCTTGGTGGGAAAATGTACTCACCCCAAGGGAATGACCCAAACAGTAATGAGCATAAGCCAAGCTCTTCCAAACTGCTATATAAATTTGTTGTTGTGATGAAAATCATAAACAATGGGAAGTGGTGCATGATAACTCTCCCCTAGTTTCTTTATGATGCATAAAGCCCTTGTTCTAAGGGCTGGGAGATCTCTGACAAGGATTTTATCATTACGCCCCCTGAACTAGATGCCCTTACTATGAACCTTTGTTTAGAATCCAAAATCCCAATATTTGTTGGCGTGAGGAGGTCGAACCTTTGAAGCCATCCTACATACTTGTGATTCTTTGTAGAGATGAAAAGTTCATCATTGGAGATTCATGAGAACTGAAGCTTGACTGACCCGTAGAAGTGAGTGTCTTGGAGGGGAGCCAGTGTGGTCAAGCTTCTAGTCATCCGCTCTAAATAAGCGCAGCTGGATTTATCCAAGTGGGAACTCAACAAATATTTTCTCTTCCATCCTAGGGTTGTGCAATATTTGAGTCAGTTGAACACATTGCTTGGATCCAAAATCTTGAAAAGAAACATTCAAAAAAATCATCAGAATTTCAGACCCCTTTGAAAGAGCAAATACCCTTGAAAAGTCCAACTATTATTGCTTGACCCTAGGGATTCCACCCTTATAGGCTTCTAAGTATTTGGACTCATATCTCCATTTTCTCTCTCTAAAGTCAACAATAGGGAACTATTTCCTTAATTCCCTTGATTTCCACATAATGGACCTTGTGGGATGAAAATAAATTGAGACATAGACATTTATTTTGAAAAGCTAGGAAAGAAAGTGTTTATGGTAAAAAGAATCTATTAAGAAAAGATTAAATCAATTGAACCCCACACATGTACTTTTTATCTTTTTTCTTATGTTCTTCCAAGAGAAACATTGGTATTTTGGTTTGAACTACTCTTAGGGAAAAGCATGTTCTTCAAAATCTTGGTCTTGTAAAGAAAATTCCCTCTTAGGTTCATCTAGGATCAAATCAACACTTTCATCCATCCTCAAACATCAATCAAAACCCATCTCACAAACAACTCTTAGAAATCTTGGAAAAATCCTTCACACTAGACTTTTGGAAAATCCTTTAAATCAAATCAAAATCATCTTGTTTTACTAGGTGTGTGTAGATGAATTCTTCTTCATACACAATTAATTTATCATCTTGTGGACAATTTTATTCCAAGAAAACATCTAACCTCTTGGAGTTTATGAGTTTATTATCAAATCCAAATAAAAATCAAATCCAAAATCCAAAATCAAAATCCAAATCAAATCCAAAATCAAAAAAATCCAAAAGTCCTAATGTCTAGTATCCCTCGAAGGTTCCTTAAGAGTTCAATCATCTATATCACTCACCCCTTTCATCCTTCATATCATCATTGGTCCTAAATCACTTAGAGGTCAAAATGGTCAAAACACAAGAAGAACATGGAATATAAACTTGCTCCATACATCATGAGTGATCTAAGTCAACCAAACCATTAAAGCCTTACAATTCCAATTGATTATCAAGACTCGCATTTATACAATCCATACATGGGATCATTATCTCCTACAAACCTCAATGGTACAAAAAATGTGAGTATGCCTAATCTAAACTTTGGAACACCTTTCCCTATGGTAGATTTAAATCAAAGTCCAAACCTACAAATCTATCAACCAAACAATGAATGCATGAGTCTTCAACAAAACAACATTATCCCACCAAATCCATACATACCAAATGGGATACGAAGTACAAGTTTACCAAACATGAACATTTCAAATCCACACTTGGTAAACTTTGGGATAGATATGTTTGTGAATCATAAAAAATGTTGTTAAAATTCCAACCAATATGTTAACGACTCCATGTATTGATCCAATTCAAGGTATCACCATGAAAAATCAAAGTTACATAAATCAAGGCAATGTGATTCCCAACCACAACAATGTTCAATTTAAACCTATAATTCCAAATCCAAACATCTTCCCAAATCAGAACATTGTCTAAAATCAATTTTTCGATGATCCCATACAAACACCACAAGTATACATTCCAAATATGCTTGAACAAAAACCAAATCAACTATATCAAGGGTGTCAAGATCAAAATCAAGATCAAATTTTACGAGATCAGATTGTTACACTTACCAAAATAGTTGATTCATTGCACCAAGAGACATATCCACCCCAAAATCAATACACTCTTCCATTGGTTAAGCCATGCCATCAAAGAATTGAGTTGTGTCCACAACCACATCAAGAAGAACATATCCAATGTCAAGAGGTTGGATATCAAGATCAACAACATCAACAACAAACCCAATCACCACATCTCAAAGACCAATCACCACATCTCAAAAATCAATAACCACAAGATTAATTTAAAGTAAAAATCTCACAAGGTAACAAAATAAAATACACACCACTTGGGGAACCGATTGAGTCTGTCATGCAATGGCTAGTCCAAGAAAATCTCATCAAAATCCCCTTTTATGAGAATTATCAAGTGCCTCAAGTTAAACCACTAGAGTATAACGAGAAGCACCTTTGTGATTTTCACAAAATAAAGGGACACACAACACCAAATTGTATTTGACTCAAAAATCTCATCCATAACCTTATTGATCAAAAAATAATAACTATTAAGGACAACGATAAAGATTCAACCACTAGTGATAGCAATGGAAATCTCTCCACCACAATTGTTGAAAACAATGATCAAGATCTATCCATCAATGAGCACCTTGAAGATGTTTCTACCTCATCCGAGGATCAGCTCAACATATATCAAGAGTCACTTTTTAATCATGATAAATACCCCTCAAAAATATCCAACAATGATCTATTCAAAGGACTGTTAACATTATTTGATCCTATAATTGGCGATCCTTCCAACAATGATCATGTTGAAAATGTCTCTACATCACCTAATGAGTTAGAGGACATATCTCAAGAATTTATTCCAAAGAATGATCAACATCTCTCACCAAATTCTAGCAATGGTCCTTTCCAAGACATATTAGCATCCTTTGACCTCATGGTTGTAGATATTGAAGGAATCTTTAACTCAACACTTGATCCAAATTCACTGAAAGAACAAGAGGATATTGAGTCACTTCTCATGCCTAATGAAGATATCCAAGAACCCTTTATAAGCAATCCATCTTTTGAAATAGACCCATGTCAAGAACTTGATCCAAGGCATGTCAAAATTAATTCCAAAATTAATCAAGATCAATAATTCCTATCTCCAAGATACTACAATGATCTAATGGGCACTTTCCTATCTATACAAGATGTCACAAATAATGATCATATCCATCTAGCACATACTCATCCATCTACCCATGAGATGCTTTGTTTGGATGGACATATAGATTATCTTCATTCAAAACAAGAGTCTCATATTCTTGATATCATTACCAAGAAACAAGATTCTCCTACTCTTAACATTTGTACACATGATCAAGATACAAAAAAATCTAGAGACATATTAGAAATGGGTCATGAAGAAGGCTTCTACAGAAGTTGTGAATCCATAACATCCTGTGAAGGAATATCAAAAATGAATCTTGAGGGAGACTTTTACGTGGACAGTGAATCATCAACACCTCTTGAAGAATCATTACAATCTAATATTCCACAAGATCAAGCCAAAGATATGAATCAAGAAGTTATCCCACTTATGGAGGGTCCTATTACTTATAAAATTGGACCACTTACCCTTTTTAGGGCAAGCTATCTTATCAATGAAGAAGCTATATCCTTTGAAGATCCACAACAGAGCAGAGAAGGATTAGCACCTTGTTTCCAAGGTAAATCATATCCTATTGCAAATAAAATGTTTCAACAGATGAATTGTCAAGGTAGAGGATTAGGCCTACATGAATAGGGTATCCTAAAACTAGTGTAGATTATTGGCAATCCTAAGAATCAAGGTCTTGGTTATTAAACAATTAAGGGATCTAAAAATATTAGTGATATCTCTATAATACTAGGGGCAATTTTTTCTAGTGCAAGCATCAACATAGGGAGCACAAAGGGTCCTTATGGTGAAACCAATGCTAATACTACAACCAACCACGTCATGAATCTTCATCCACCCATTACCCCATCCACGAATTCAGACCAACATCGAAAGAAAGATTTGAATCAAAGTACAAAGAACATTATCAAAGAAAAAGAAGTTGGGAAGCATAATGGACAAATCAAATACACATGGATACCAAAGAATACAAAGAAATATTATACCTATCAAACTCCATTAGTCAAAGAAAATATGGGGAAAAATAGAAAAGGGAAAAGTATCCATCAAAGATGTCCACAAAGGAAAAAGTAGGCTTCTCAAGCAACATACAAAGTATATCAAGCAGTTGGTCCTAATTCCATGCATACTTTTGTATCCACCGATCATTGCTCATCTTCCCAAGTTTGGAGAGTCAAAGGTTCCAAACTATCAACTAATTCATCTTTTATCCCTAAACACACTCCATCCACGCCTCCACACATGATATCCAATTCTCAAATTGACCATGTATTGGAAGCCACCCTTCATCATAAGGATTCAAAAGGAATCCTATCACGATGTGAGCACAAAGACAAAGTTAACTCCAATATCAACAAAGTAGATCAGGAATCTCAAAAGTTGTATTCAAGTGCACGTATCTTTGTAAAGAAGCTTCTTCAAGCAGGATATCGATGGCACTTTATGATAGAAGCATCTACATCGACACCGCTAGGTGATTCAGCATGACCTTAAAAATATTTCACAGAGAAATACAAAAAAAAAAAAAAAAAATTTAAAAAAAAATCATGAAAATAAAAATTGTCCTCCAATGCAAACCACATGGGTGGTGCTTTGGGTAGGTACCATGATGAAAACCTTCCAAATAGGAATCATGTGTAGAATCAAGCATCTACATGTGCTAATTCAGGTGAAAGCATCTTATCCCATCCATAAAAAATCTAGGATTCCATCCATCTTATCCATAATGAATCCATTCTTCCATGAACCATTTATCCTATCCATTTTCATCCATCTACATCCATCTTCTACATTATCTTGATGTTGACAAAGTTTGGTGCAAACTTTACACTTGCTTATTGTAAACATCTTGACATGAGTCATTTTCATTGATCCTATCATACTAGATAAGCCATGAAGAACTATCCAAATGACCATCCTCTATCCGAACCTATTATCTTATCACAAGATAATCCTTGGCATCCTTTGTGTGCTTACCATAACCATCCATCAATACGCCTATCCAAGCATCCACCCATGGCATTCCATACATTGCTAGACTTTGGGGTAGGTATGTGCATCTTGCTCCAGGAATAAATCTTGATCTATATCCTCCAACTTATGTGGTGATCCAAACATTGGCAAACATAAAATCAAATTGGTCAAGAATTTGTGATCCAAAATCCAAGTCAGCCCATGGCATATTTTGATGAGAAGATGTTCCTTATCAAGCCTTATCTTTCATCAAACATCAATCCAAACAATCAATATCAGTGACATCTAACGTGTGCTTCAACGTCACATCAAATCATTCAAAACAACTTTTGTTCCAAAATCAAGCTTCGAAATCCTGATCAATCAAATCCAATCAATCCATCATCATCTTGGGATATCCTTTCCAATCCTTTTGTTACTTAGCACTATCCTTACATTGTTGTGTATCCTCAACAATGTTATCATCATCAATCCATCGATCCGATCAATTAACCTTAGCTTGGTTGACAAAAAAATTCCAAAATAGATCACTGATATCATTACACATATCCATATCCAAATCATCAAAATCATGCAAAAATCCAAAAACATCCAAAACATATCAAAATCCAAAAATAGGTCAAAAGGTCAGAAAAACATCAAAAAAATGCTATCTAAACTACGTTGTCTCTGAGCTTAAACATAGGCAAGGATAATCTTTGATCAACCCCCAAAACACAAAATCCAAAAACATTCATAAAATCTCATAAAACACAAAAAACTCAAAAACATTTAAATAACCTGAAAATCCAAAAACAGACTCAAAACATTGTAAAATACCAAAAAATCCATCCATCTCATTTCACTTCACCCACAATAATCAATCGTCCATAATAAATCAATCGTCACCTTCATCCTTTGACAAAACAAACAGAAACAATCACAATAATCAACAGAGCAAACTTCAAACACAAAATCAAAATGGAAAAAAACAAACTTTTAAATGCAAAATCAAACTCTTGATCATTTGCAAACATGTCAATCAACCTTATATCAGCAACCTTTCGAACAATCTATCAATTTTCCACCATCCACTAACATGTCCTAGGATGTATCCCTCCTACAGTGGGCATTATCTATTAGAAAAACACTTTGGATACTTATGCTAAACAAAACAGTTTTCCACCATCCACTAACATGTCATAGGATGTATCCTTCCTACAATGGGAATTATCTATTGGCATAACACTTTGGATACTTATCCTAAACAAAAAAAATTTCCACCATCCACTAACATGTCCTTGGATGCATCCTTCCTACAATGGGGATTATCTATTGGCAAAACACTTTGGATACTTATCCTAAAAAAAACACATCCCTTTGGCTCAAGGTATGAAAAACATTGGCTTGTTTGTGTACTTGATCTTTTTTTTTTTTTTGTGCTCCTCCCAATGACCTCTTGATGATGTCTAATCAAAATGATTTAGAGAGAAAGGAATGGGGCATTGATCATTGTCTTTTGTCTATTGTGCTTGACATATATTCTTGTAATATAACTTTGGTCATGCATGTTTTGTTTGGTTCATAGGGAGGGTGTTTTAGGTGTCTTGTTGACCACGTATGAAGGCTTTCCTTTCTATGTTTTGGTCTGAGATATTTGAAATATCTGAACTACATTCTAAATAGGATTCTGTATGCTAGGCGTGAACAAGGATACTCCTATCTGTTTGTCGAGTAAAAGTCCATCTCACTAGGTACAACGCCATCTTGGTTTCTATACCTTGATGCATCGTATCTATGTGTGTTATCAAAAATAAGGTAATCCCTTTTAAAAATCCCAATCCCTGATAAGCAAACATCATCATCACTCATCATCATATCTAATAAAGTCTCGATGACTCACAAACTTGTTGGACTTCTGCATCTTCTTGGAATCAAGGGTTGATCCTTCTCATTCTTCTATCCTCTTTTCATGCTAACATGGTATCATGAAATCATGGCGTCCATCTTGAACCTATTTGTCGTAAGATCGACCCTCAAATTGAACTTTTTGCTCAATCTCTCAAGGGGGCACTATACCAGTATACTTCTTTCGGTTGGGGTAGCTAAAAAATCAGAATTTTTTTGAATTTTGATCTCGGTAAGGTTATTATTTGAACCAACGTAGTAGGTACATTTCTTCAAATAGGGGAAAAATGTAGACACTCAAAATATCCTAATCGACATCATGGATTCGATCTTGATTGATTAACACCGATTCTTCCTTAGTCATTCCTTTACTAGCCAATTAATTGAATAATCTTTATTTTATTAATTCATCAAAATTCCTCTTTGATTAAATAAATCAACTTTATTTAATTAAATCCTAATGTTCTTCCCTTAATTAAATAAATCAACTTTATTTAGTTAAATCCTGATGTTCCTCTTTTAATTAAATAAACTTTATTTAATTAAATCCTAAGTCATCTCTTTTAATCATTTAATAAATCAATTGTATTTGATTAAATCTAATTTTCTTCATTTAATTGAATATATCAAATTTATTTAATTAAATTACTAATCTTCCACTATGGTCTCATTTGATTTAAATATATCTAAATCAAATGTCAAATCAAGTAACTTCCATCTAAGTTAATTAAATCATAATTAACTCCTAACACTAATCCTCATTTCCTCTAGCTTTTGCAACTTACACATGTAAATCAATTTATTTGGTTTATTATTTCTCCTATTTTCATTCAAATATGGCATATCCTTGGAATATTCCACTTATTTTAATTCTCCCTCCCAAAGGACTTTTGTCCTCCAACATGGCATTCAAGGCTATTACATGTCTTTTTCTTGAACCAACTTGGCATTAAAGGTACTTACACCCCCCTTACACAAGCCATCTTTTGAATTTCAAATTCCACATACATGCATTTAACATGTACATTGTTCAAAATGTGCTCCACTCTCCTTCATTGGCATGTTGACAAGTGGCACAATGCCATTGGTTCCTTCTTTAATCCCACATTCATCCTATTCTTCACTCTTCAACTCTTCTTCATTATAAATAGAGGCCTTCTCTATTGATTTGAGGATAGAACTTCATGTAAATACATTATAGGCATTTGAATCCACAATCATCCAGATTTTTATGCATGTTAGCATATAATTCATCATCCATAGCTAGGTTATTGGAATTTTGAATCAAGGAGCACACAATCATCATTAATCTTATCAAGGAATTGGGAAAGGGCTTCTGTCCACATCAAAGAAGCACCAATTCCCCCATGGGATGCTTGTTTGAGCATTTGAATAAGATTCATTAGCTTTCATTTAATTATTTTACTTTTTTTCTTTTTCATTGTGTTTGAATGAATTTCATGGGGAATACTAGTTTAGATTGGTTTATTGACTAACATTGGATTGTTTGTTCATGTTTTAGCAAGTCTAGACCAAGCATTCATAGTTTACATTCATGAAATTTTGCATAAGTTGGATAAAAGTTCTTTTCACTTTTGGATAGACAATGTTTACATTCTTGATGCTTTGCATAAGTTGGATAAAGGTACTTTTCACTTTTGCATAAACAATGTTTACATTCATGCAATTTTTCATAATTTGTATAGAAATAGTTTTCTTTTTTGGGCACACATTGGTTACATTCTTGAAGCATTACATAATATAGATAAAAGTACTTTTCATTTTTGGTCAAACAATGTTAGTATCTTACCTTTCTAAGCATGCCAAGAAAATGTCCACCTCTCACACTTATGAGAATATTTTAATGAAAGAGAATAAAATTGTGGAAATTCATGACAATCAAACTTTGTCTTCTCCTAATATCTCTCCTATTTGTGATAAATATGTTTTGGTGTTAGAAGATACAATCATTGAGTTCCATGAAAATCATATTATTTTCTCTACCCCTACTAAGGAAAACATCATTGAACAAGAGGATACCATCAATGATAAGCAAGACAATCCAGCCATAGATGACCCACCTACTTGTGATGAAGTTATTTTAGAGGAAGCAAACTTTGAATGTCACGAATGTCTAGTTTGTTGCTCTCCTAAAAATTCTCCTACTAGGGAAGATATCACGACGCAAGAAAATGAAAACACTGAAAATAGTGATATGGTTTCCTTATATGAAGATGATGAAGTGATACTAGACTCCCCTTCACTAAGAAGTGATGAGGTTATCCACATCAGATATCCCTTGAAGTACTCTCTTAGCCTAAACTTATCCTTTACCCACCCTCAAACAAACCACAAACTCAAACCAAACCCATCCTCATCCTTGAACCACTTGAGAGTAATGTTTCACAACAATCAAATTACAATACCATTGCTCATTCATATAACACTAGAAATATTCCACAACCAATCTACAAACAACTCTAACATACCTCCCATTACCTCATCCTATATTACCTAGTGATCCTCATTTTCCTTTACAAAGTTGAAAGGTGTATGACCTTGTTGAACAACTTAAGAACACTCCTGCTAAGATATCACTATAGTACCTTATTCATGCCTCCCCTCATTATCATAATATGATTCAAAGTGCTTTACAACAAGCTCCTATACCTTGTAATGTGCAACTAAATGACATAGCAACCATGATTCAAGGAATGAATGCAGACATTGTTTTCCACCAAAGTGAGCTACCTCCCTTAGAAGTGCAAAAAGAAAATGAAGCCTTCCTGATAATGTTGAAGGATGAGTTGTAGCTTTAGTTTGGGACACCCAAATGGGTAAAGCACATGTTCTAAGCTTTGGTATTCATGGTAGAACTCAACTTGAAGCAATATGGCATACCTTTTCAAGGGCTTGAGCTTGTGCATTGTAATTATAACCATTTGCAGGTGTGAAGAAGATTCGTAAAGACAAAAGAAGCATTCTCAAGCAAGAATTGGAGATTTTGTAATTCAGAGATTGAATAATAGAATAATTCTTGGTGGATTTTTTTCCCGAAAGGGTTTCTCCACGTTATATCTTGTGTAATCTTTCTAATATCATGTCTAGTTCTTCTATCAACTTCTCTCTTCATTCTACAATAGTAAAATGAATTAATCAAGATAATCACCCATAAAGAATATATGTAACAAAGAAATAGCTTACTTAGATCATCAATATTAAAGTTTTACATAGTATTAAGCTAAGAAAACACCCCATTTTTCAACATTTGGTATCAGAGCTGAGGTTGGGTAGAGTATTGGGATGCCTTTCTCTTAAAATATTGGAGGTTTTTTTTGGCTTAGTGGGATCTTTTATTATTTTTGTTATTTGCTGATTTTGGAATTAAGTTTTGTTACAATGAATTAAAGGTTAGATATTGAAAGGTTCAATGGTTCTAACTATGAAATGTGGAAATTAAAAATGGAAGATCTTCTTGAAGAAAGATATTAGTGGTTAGCGGTTAATAACGAGACAAAGACACCTACAACTATTTCAGATGAAGATTGGGCTAAGTTAGATAAGAAGGAAAGAGGAACAATAAGGTTATGTCTTACTGATGTTGTTCTTTTGAATGTTTCAATGGAAAACAATGCATATAAATTATGGAAAAGAATAGGGGATATTTATCAAACTAAGAGTCTCACTAATAAGTTGTATCTGAAAATGCAGTTGTATTCATTGAAAATGAAAGATGGTGAATCTATTGCACAAAATTTAAATGCTTTCAAATTTAAGTCTTAGTCAGTTAGCATCTGTGGATGTAAAGCTAGAGGATGAGGATAAGGGTATGTGCAGGATCATCATGGAAAAAATAGGCCCTTAAGTGGCAAAAAATTCAGAAAAATCAGAGTTAGGCAACTTGATGTAAAAATTTGAATAAGTTATCTATATTATTTCAAAAATATGTAAGAATAGAATCTATAGAAAATTGAATGTAGTTTCTAAACTATTAGGTTTGTTTAAAAAAAAATCCTATTTGGTGAAAATTTGAAATTTCAATGCAGTGGTACTTAAATTTCAGGGAAAAAATAAGAAGTAAGCGTCTGTCTGAACACCCTAACCACAATAAAATGATAATATTTTTTTATAAGATTTTAGATATAAGTAGAGGACTCATTCCCCGATCTGATGCATATTTTTTTGTAATTTTTTTCCAAGTAAATAATTAATTATGAATTTTTGATTACAAATTTTTAAAAAATATAAAAACTCATATGTCTGACCACCTTAACTTGGTCAAAACTTCATGAAATTCAATTTTTCTTTTTGTAATCCTATAGTATGTGAAACATAGAATGTGATGTATTTTTTGGATTCAAAAAATGTGATACTGTTTGAAAGCTATAGATGTTTTTCAATCAGCCTATCAATCAAGACTTTAGTCGTAATTTTAATAGAAAATGAATAATAATTACTTATTAAATTCAAAGTAAGCCATAATTTATATCGATGGAAAATTGAGAATCTCCTTTAAAAATCCTTTTCGTTTCATCAATTTTGGGTAAAAAAATAGCCGTCAGCCACATACCCATCATATTGCCACTTTTTGGCCCACCATGATCTTGCACATACCCATAACTGCATTTTATTACTTAGTTCTTTACTAGATTCTTGGGAAAATAAAATTGTTGCAATTAGTGGTAATGGTGCAGATCCAAAGATGGACAACATTATTTCTACTCTCCTATCAGAGGAGATGAGGAGGAACTCTAAGGAGGAAATCTAAGATGCCTTGTTTGTAAAAGGTAGGCCTAAGAAAAAGGAGCCTAAGGGAAACAAGGAAGGGAAGGGTAAGTCAGAAGGAAGAAGTAAGGTAAAGTGTTGGAACTGTGGGAAACCAGGACATGTGAAGAAGGATTGTAAGAACAAGAAAGAGAGTTCTGATTCTTGTAAAGAGGAGTCCTCGAATAATAGTAATGATGCATTGGTTATTTTAACTAATATTGTTTGTGATAACTCTTTGCTTCATGTTTTAGAGTAATCTTAATGGAGAGGATGATAATCCCGATGCCATGTGTAACTTGGTACCATGGTTTAGTGGGAGATGTTGGTAGTGACTTGGATGAATCATTGGTAAGGTTATCTTCATGTGATTGGGGATATGGTTTGTTCTTGGTTTAGAGTGGTTGCTATTATGTCATGGTTTAACTCCTGATTCTAGATTAGAGTTTTGGCATATTACATGGTTCTCTTGAGACTAGGATTTATAAGTATGTTATGATGCATGTGATCTCCTAAGAGGAGATGGTTAGATCATGGTTAGATCATCAATATATTCTTAATGGGTGATTGTCTTGATTAATTCATTTTACTATTGTAGAATGAAGAGAGAAGTTGATAGAAGAACTAGACAGGATATTAGAAAGATTACACAAGATATAACATGGAGAAACCATTTCGGGAAAAAAAATCCACCAAGAATTATTCTATTATTCAATCTCTGAATTACAATAGCTCTAATTCTTGCTTTAGAATGCTTCTTTTGTCTTTACCAATCTTCTTCACACCTGAAAATAACAATTATGAAAACTGTCTTCAACTTGAATGAGATATAGAGACCATATGCAACCTTGTAATCTCCAAATGGTGATAATTACAATGCACAATCTCAAGCCCTTGAAAAAGCATGCCATATTGCTTCAAGTTGAGTTCTACCATGAAGACCAAAGCTTAGAACATGTGCTTTACCCATTTGGGCTTCCCAAACTAAAGCTACAACTCATCTTTCACTTCAGTGATAATTACAAAGCTCTTCCTCAAAGATGGTGCCCAAAAGAGGGTCCCACTTAACAGAGCCTTCAGAAATATCTTATCATGCATTGGAGTTAATTCCAAGAAAGAATCTTGGGTGCCCAAGTTAGCTCCAAGTGATTTCTTGTTAATTGAAACATTTACTCAACACTATTCCCGAAGAATAGTCATCCCCTGTTAACTGGAGGTAGTCCCTGTTATCTGTCATACAACTCAATATTATTATCCATGCATTCCAAGTTAACTGAAGACAACTGAACCATAACTGAATTGAGCTGAACTGAACTGAACTCAACTAAACTGAATTGATTTGAACTGAACTAAACTGAACTTCAAGCATGCAAAAATCAAATCCTAACTCCTAGGATCTTTACATGCATTCTGAAGTGTTATCTCTTACTCCGAATAGTTAACTAAACTCAAGGTGAGTGTCACCTTACCATGTGTGCACCCACATGTTCCTATTATTTAGGAATAACTACAAATGTCAATTTCATGATTTATTTCATCAAATATTAATCTCATCCTAATCTTAGTGTTGTTGAACACATTCCAAGAACTTAGGAGATACATGAAATAATTAATGTTTAGGATTTTCAATTAAATGGCATCCTATTTCCAATAGATAATAGCTATCTTCAATAGGATAGGGATAAAGTGAACCCTTGTCAATAATGAATCAACTCTTAATGTGTATAGTGTAACCCTTTCAGATAAACTTGGCATAGATAAATCAAGAATTGAACCTGAATCCTTATCAATTCAAGGATTTGACAATGTAAGATAACAACTACTTGGTGTGATCACTTTTCTTATTATAATTGGAAAGGCCACATTACAAACCCCTATCCATGTTATGCCTCATGACCATTCATACAATCTTCTTTTAGGCTGACCATGGATTCATGTAGTTATTGGGGTTCCTTCTACCCTTCATCGTAAAATTAATTATTTCTATAACAACAAAGTGTATATAATCAAGGCTGACCCTAAAAAATAAATTTGTTTGAACATTGAGAAAAAAAGGGAAAATCCTTTGAAAATGTTGACACCAACTATACAAGTGAAACCCATGCAAGAGAAATACAAAGAGAAAAGCATATTGACGAAGTCACGAAGCTATTAGAAGATGATTGGGGTTCCTTAGATTTTACACCTACATTCATGGGAGAATACAAGATCATAGAAAAGGAATATGAAAAGAAATACCAACCAAAGGTAATGTCAACATGAAATTCAGACGAACCTCTGAAAGAATCCACCTCAATTACTTTGGAAGAAGAAGTAAATTACATAATAAACTTTGATAAAGTTGACTATGGGAAACCACCAAATTCTAAAGAAATTAAAATGACTTATGGAAGAGGTGAGAAATAATGGAACATGGGATATTTACTTTCGTATGGTTTAGAATGTAGAGAAAAACCCACTTTCACAATTATCTCATTGAAGGGAAACCCTAAAGATCTCAATCTAAAGTATGCAAAGGAGAAAGAGATCTTGCAATAGGGCTATCCTAGGGTTTGATTGTAAATTAATTAGGGCTTCAGTACAAAGCTAGGGCTTGGAAAGACTAATGAAATGCAAATCAAAATGCTCAAACCTAATGCAATGTAATCTTTCACTAAATGACCTAAAAATGCATGTAAAACAAAACAAAAAGCTGGAAGATAAAATGTGTGCAATTGGAAATCTAAAGATGACTGGATGAATCTCTAAAATATTGAAAACAATAATTTTGAAGCATGTTGGGAGTCATATCCCTGACTAGGTGATTTAGTCCCAGTTTTGGTTTTCTATGTAGAAACAAAAATTTGACAAATGGGTGTCTAGAACTAGAAAAACATGGAAAATGACTTAAAATGGGTCTCATACGCTAGAACTGGCGTATCCGTCCAGCTAGGGTTTTTTGAAACTTCAAAGCCTAAATCTTCTCTTTAATGTATTCTCTTTTCTTTCCAATTAATTTCCAGATCCAAAACCCTGATTTGCAACCTATAGAAGTCTTCCAATGATCTTCAATACAAGGTGACAACTTTGACAACTTTCTCCAAAATTTCTCTTCAATGTGTCTTCAACCTAAACCTATAAATCACACACTAAAGAGAGGGAATTTTTTTGTTTTGTTGGAGTTTGCTTTGGTCAACCCCCATTTTGGTAATAAAACCTTGAAATGAAATGAAATGGGAATGGATAATGATAAATGAACAAAATATGATGTTGCAACTCACCAAACCCTAGCAATAAAGTGTTGCAAACATGTATGAGATGTCTCCAATGGATGTAGATCTTGAATCTTGCTTGAATGTGATAAATCTTGAATTGAATGCTATCTTGAATCATTAAACACTACACCACAATTGTTAGCTCAAAAAAAAACATGATGCATGAAGACTTTGACATGATGCTTGATGCTTGAATAATTCTCTAAAATGCTTAATAATCTACCCCTGAATGCTCTTGAATGCTCCTATAAACACTTGAATGCTCTTGTGAACTCAACTTTGCTATATACATGAATACTTGGATGCTTGGGGTGAAAATGAGTGAAAGAAACTTGTATTTATAATTAATTATGTAAAAATTATTGAAATTAAAACACTACAAGCTGAAACTAGATCTAGGAGGATAAAATATCACTAATAATTTGAATTAATTTTTATTTTGGGCCACACAGGACTCATACGCCCAAGGTGGCATATGAGTCCCATTAGGAAAAAATTATGGGACCAATTGAGAAAATGCTTAGAAAGGTGTAAAATTAGGATTGAGATCCAAAACCCTATGCAATACCCATATTCCCAAGGTGGAATATGAGTCCTTGACCACCAAATATGGGCCACACAATCTAAAAACACCTAAATTATGATTGGATGTTGATTTATTTCAGGATCATCCTAGAAATGATGCATTAAATCAAGCTTATGGATGCAAAATAAGGCCAATTAAAGCATAAAGAAGCCCAATTATTTAATAAAAACTGAGAAAAGTGTGAAAGTGTGTTACAACACTTTTCAACACTCCAAATAAGGCATCAATAATCTCATTTAGTTCACAAGGGCCCAAGAACTAATGTGAATATGTTAGACATATTACAACACTAAATCAAGGCCTTGTTAGGGAGTACTTTTTTATCATTACATCTAGCACCCACTTTAGTGAGAGGAGAAACTTGCTTCCAACTAAGACTAAAGTAGACCAACACACATCAAGAGGGGTCCCAATACACCAATGCTAGTAAGATAGGATGATCATGATCAAGAGGGTTGTGTAAGCCCCAAGGAGCAAGGTCCTATGGCGAACCAACATAGGCACAAAAGAACACACATGGAAATGATATAAAGAGCAATAAAAAGGCACAAGAATACACTTCCAAAGACAAAAATGGAAGAAAAATAAAACAAAATAGGGAGGGGTGGGATCAATCTTCGACCATTTGTCCAACATGGTGTGTATCAGATCTAGGTTGTTTGTCCAAAAAATGTAGGTTCACTATGAGGAAATGAAACTATAGGTTGTCTGTTGGGTGAGTAAAACAAGAAGGTGAGACACATACACACATGACTAGTATGCACTCACACACAAACACGAGTGAACTAGTGATCAACACCAACCAAAAACAAATGGTTGGTTTGTTTTGAATTTTGGTTTTTTTGGTATTTCTCATTCCAATTAGTGCCTAAACCTCTTAAATTTTATGCCTTAATGGGACATAATCTTTAGTGGAATTTTATCAAATGTATTTGCATCTTCCTTATAAACATGTATGCGAAGTGTGAAGCATAGACAATATTGGAGGCATAGTATATTCTTAATCTTCATCTAGTTCAACGGTCAATGAAAAATTTAAAATTTCATATTTCTCCACATTTAATGCATAAAGAGAAGGAAAAGAGACTAAGAGGTCAATAGAAGCATCAAGTAGTAGGAGAGAGAATAGAGGGCACATGAAAAGGAAGGTTTGTACAGATTTAAGACAAAATAAAATCACACCAAGTTGAGAATATGAAAGGATTCGATGGAAATTGGAGGGGGAACTAAATCAACACATGGGAGATTAGAAAGTCTTCAAAGATAATTAAATGCAGAACAAAATGAGAAGAGGAGTCGATTTGATGAATAAGATCATGCAAAAGGAAAATTTTACATTTGAAAATGAAAAGGCACAAAATTAAAAGGTCGATGCCTTGGAATGTGAATAGGAAGAAATTGAAAAAATCTTGGAAAAGTCACGCCCTTGAGGAGAAAATAAATAATTCCGATGGAATAGAGTGAAGAAGCCCATGAGAAGAGGCTATGAATAAATAATTTTTTTCTATTAATTAGATTTGATGCATAGATAGTAAAGGAAGGAGAGTGGGCTATGACAATTAAATAAAAATTAAAAGTACAAAAGAAGAGATCGACGCCCTGAAGTGGAGGTTTGGTAGGAAAGAGGGGGGACTTTATTTTCTTCCATCAAACAAAGGAAGTGGAGGATGCACATTGAATAAATTACAAGAGAAATTTCTAAACGGTGTGTGAAGGGCATGATAAGAGAAGAGGTGCCAAGTTCAAAAGGAAGAAAAGAAAAACCGTGAGTAATAGAAAGGGGCTAGTGTGAAAGAGAAGGTAGGAGTTTCATGCTCAGGAGAATACAAGAGGGTTGCACCATGGTATATGGCTACTTAAAATAAAGCCAAAGGTAGAAAAAATTGTGTTGAGGTGATTCACAGAGACGTGAAGATGGTAGAAGGATGTGTGAAAAAAAAAGGTAATGAGAACATGAGAGGGTGATCGGGCTGAATTTCAGAGAGGTAACAGTCGAGGATGCAAAAGAAAGATTTTGTGTTCTTGAGAGGGAATCAAGGGTCATTATTTATAATTGTGGATTTATGTATTCACGATTTGATGAGAATGTTCAATAAAAATTAAGTGTTTTGTTTAATTGTTTGTTGCATGTTTTACTGAGAGGTCTATGAGTAGTGAGTTTGAAGTGTAAGTGTGAGTTTATTTTGGGTAGAGGGGAGAACCCTTTCCATCACTAAGGTAAATTCATCCGTCAAATTGGCTTCCCGTCAAACCATACCAAAGTTATACCTCCTGATAACTTTGATAAGGCATCACACAATAATTAACTTTGAGCTTCATGAGGCAAGCAATGATTTGTATGCTTGGAACTAATGAAAAAATAAGATGGCTCCATAGGCAAGCAAAGTGTGTTATTCAAGGTGGCCATATAACTAAAATTGCAAATGTAGCAATAGGGAATGTTCAAAGGAGTCTTGCTTAATTCCTACTAGGTATTAACTTAGGGAACATTGTGCCTAATGTCTCCAAGAGAGGACAAATAAAAGAATAGAAGATCTGAAACTTAGAGGATGCATTGTGTCACATCAAGCCACTAAGAGGTATATAGTATGCGAAGAGATATCATGCTCTTGAAGGACATTGTGGGCACCGATTTTGGGATCCAAGGGTTCTCTAACACTTCTAGGATTTTTCACCTAAAAGGAGAGAAATGGACCCAAAATGTGTAATGTCTACAATCAAAATCAATGCAAGCAATGCAATATGGCTAAATGTTATGTCTAAATGGACTAAACTGAAAAATAAAGATGATTATTAATGTAAAACATAAGAAATGCAACTTGTTTGAAAATATAGTGATGTATGCAAAAAACACCTAGAAATGTAAACAAAACTGAACAGAAAGATGTGAAATAGAATGTGTGCACCTGGAGGTTGAAAAAGGATGGAATGAAGGTCTAGAATCCTAACAAAATTGATGTAGAAGCCGACTAGGACACTTGTGCCAATCTGGGTGACTTAGTCTCAGTTTTGGAAAAACTCCTCAGAAACCCGTTTCAGCCAAATGGGTATCCAAATCTACAAAAACCTTCAAAAAATAGGTTTAGTGGGACTAAGTCACCATTGTTGGTGACCTAGTCCACTTTTGAATTTTTGAAAATCCAAAAGTGGAAATGGAAGCCCTCGGTTTGCACTTTGGTTCTTGACAGGTGTCAGGTTTTGAAGCTCTCATTTTCGGGCCTAAAAGTGACTTTTAGTGAATATTTTGGCTTTGAAAATAAGGAGAGGTCTTCAACAACTTTGCAAACTATTCTTTAATGATCTTCAAGCCCTCAAAGTTCCCAAAGATGCAAACAAACAAGGAGAGAGAAAGAAATGGTGAATGTTAGAGCATGGGGGTTTTCCTTGGTCAAACCCCTTTTTAGGTAATTAAACCAAAATAAAGAAATAAGACAATGAAGCATGAAGTAATGAATTTAGAGACTTGTCATGATGATAGATCTTGATTTTCTGTAGTAAAAGATGAAGAATCTTCACTTGAATGTCCTTAGAAGCTATCTTGATGACTTAGAATGCTAAAAATCTAGCTTGGTTGACTTGACAAAGAAGATAAATGATGAATAAGATGAATGAGTTATGAATAAGGGTTTAGACGCTTGTATTTATAGTAAATTTGCCTAATTTTCCTGTTAATTTGATCCCCAAGGCCGACATGAAGGAAGAATAAATTTAAATTCCAACTTTTCCCTTTCAAAACTCAAAAATGACCCAAATAGGACTAAGTCGCCATGCTAGGTGACTTAGTCCCACCTGGCAGGGACTTATTCGCCTAGATGGGAAAATTAGTCCCAGAGGGGTCCTTTTGCCAGCTAGATTGTTGGGGAATGAGGAATTTTAGTTCTTATGTTGTTTTCATCATGTATTTGATCCAATTATGCCTTGGGATGCACAATATGGGGCAATAGGGGCCTATTAATGATGATGTAAAGGGTAATTAGGGCTAGAGACAGAAAGTTCAATGTGAAAGTGTGATTAAATAAACTTTACATCATTAAAATGAGGTCCACATAGCCTAGAAAGGCACAACATCCAATGTGAATGTGTAAGGCACATTACAACACTAGATTAGAGTTAAGTTTAATTAACAAGCCTTCTAGATTGTTGTGATAATGCCATTGAATTTTGGAAAGATGGATCCATTAAGTCTAGAGAGGTGTGAAAGTCTTTTACAACACTTTACAACACCTTCACAAGACATTGTTAAATGCATTCTATTTAGTTTGCAAGGGTCCAGGACCTAGTGTGAATGTGTAAAACACCTCACAACACCAAATCAAGGCCTCATGAAGTCCAATTTCCCATATCAAGCAAGGTATACACTTTTTGGTGACACAAACATCACACCCAATGTCATCCACAAAGAAAAAGACATGTCGTATGAAGTAAAATGACTACACCATGAACATGAAAAGGAAAAATGAAAAAGAATAATGCCAATGTATGCCCCCACTTTAATGAAATTACTAAGCACCATGTTGTGAGAAATTACTTTAAAGTAGGAAATGATAAATGATAACAATAAAGAAGACATGAGAGCTTATTCAGAAATCCCTATACCAAGTCATATGTTTCCAAATAAAGCTACGTCATGCAAAAGAAAAGAGAGGGGTTTCCCACAAAGTGAAAATACAAACATAAGGGATCTATGGACTTTGGGTTAGTATGTTCTTTAGAGAGCTCAGAACTGTCATCATTCCCCAAATACTCATAGAACTAGAAGTATGACACAAAGAGAGTGAAAACAAAGAAAAATCCTTTTAGGTCAACATGGAAGAGACATGAATTTCTTGACACCTTGCAACATCCCCAAAAGGAAAACACAAGACAAAGAAATGATAAACGAAAAATATTTTATGTCAACATGGAAGAGACATGAATTTATTGATGCCTTGTGTCATCCCCAAAAGGAAAACACGAGAAAAATAAAAAAATAAAGGAAAAGATAGAAGATTTATGACATAGAGAAGAGTTTAGCTACAAATAAAGGAATGTCATGAAGAGAGAGAACATCGAATAGAACACCACATGGGATCACATTACAAACATGTAATCACACAAAAGACAATGAAAAATAAATGATGTAAAAGACTAGTAAGGCTCATGTGAGTCAACCTAAAGTAGGTCGTCTGCATCCCAATCATGTTCAT
The DNA here is from genome assembly GCA_007258455.2 of Sequoia sempervirens. Lineage (NCBI taxonomy): Eukaryota > Viridiplantae > Streptophyta > Pinopsida > Cupressales > Cupressaceae > Sequoia > Sequoia sempervirens. The sequence continues at coordinate 290,460,981 of VDFB02373365.1, forward strand.
TTTATGTCAAAGGTGGAAAACTACCCAAAGGAACAATAGCAAGTGCCAAACTAGGTTCTTTACCAAGTTCAACACCCTTCCTAGGAGAATTTCCGTTTAAGCTCATGGAAGAGGAAAATAATGTGTTTAATTCATTATGCACCTCCTCATCAATTTTATAAATTTCCTCATCATCGTCTAAATTAATCACAATAGGAGGTCGAATGATAATGTCTAAAGAAGGGTTTAGCTCTCTTTGTGGTTGCATTATAGGATATTTTTGTTTAGGGAAAGGGGTAGACTCATCTTGCATTGCTTCAGTCAATTTGGGATCTTGATTTTCTTTGTTTATTTTTTCATGTAACCTGCAAGCAAGGGCACGACGTCTACACCTATTCTTTATAGAACCTCTATTTCTTTTAGTTCAGTTTTCAAGTTGCATTTGTGTAGGAGAAGGATGATCAACCATATGTTTCTTTTCTTCCCTAAGGAGAGGAACAAAAGGAACCACAGGGGGTTGTTCAACCACTTTCTCTTTGACTTTTTAAACTTGTTTTATTCTAGGAGGCGTGATGGGATTGTTTTTGTTATCTCTTGGTCTTTTATAGGAAGGATGCAAAGGTTATATCTTAGGTTGGTCTTAGCTATTTTGAATTTATTTAGGTTCAATCATGGTTTCGTCAAGGATGGTAGGCTTAGTGGTCAGCAAAGGCATGTTTTGAAGGGTTCATTTTCTATTTTATTTTCCTTGAACTTTTGGTAGGATTTGAAAAAGAAGTCTTCTCATGGTTTGATAGGTTCTATAGGCTCGGGCCAAAAGAAATATAAGGAAGAGTTTCCATGGGAAGACAAAGGGTTAAAGCCACTATGATGGATGATGAAAATTTTATTGTCAAAGGGAAACTTTAAGCATTTATGTACAACTGATGGGATGACATTCATGGAGTGCAGCCATGCATAGCCTAGCTTCACATGAAATTAGTCCGATTGTGGGGTGATGGAGAATGAGATATCTAATTTTTTCTATCCTATTTTTAAAGGAAGGGTGATCAATCCCATCGTAGGGCAATGACAACCATTATGAATCTCTATCCATGCTTTCAGTTGATCATATATATCTTGATAGAGTTCATATAGAAGTAAGAATTCTTCAGTGATCATATTCTCTCCAGAGACGGGATCTATTAATATCCCATTAGTGGGCTTGTCATAGAGTTTTCTAGCTATGCAAAGAGGACCATCAGGTGCATGTTTAAGTATATCTTGTGAGGAGAAATCCATCTCAAGAGGATTTTTAGTTCAGCCCTGATGAGGAATGAGGGCTATCACTCCTACCATAGGATCATTATCTATAAGATCATGTTGAATAGTATCATTGTTATCATCATCTGTATAAACATTAATCACATCATTATTTGTAGTTTCACTAGCTTTGACAGATGAAATGTTATGATGAGGCATAGGGTTGGTAAAAATCTGCAAGTCTTGGTTAGGATGGGAAACAAACTTATTTCCTTGATCACTAACACTAGCAATAGAAAGACGACCGAAATCAATGAGGTCTTGCACAAGATGTTTAAGACACTTACAATGTTCCTTATTGTGTCCATTTTTTTGGTGATAATGAAAATAAGAATTTGGTATATAGTTTATGGGTAATGGTTTATTAGGATTGGGAGTTTTAACGGAAGGCAAGGTGATTATCTTCTATTCTAAGACTTGTGCCACCATGTTGTGAAGGGTATTAGGTAAGGGAGTCAATTTCCTTCTCGGGTCCCCATAGCTAAAGGGTATCGTGGATTTAACAACAACTATTTGGTTATTAGCATTCTAAGTTATTTTTTGAGGGGGATTGAATTGAAGGAAGCTTCTATTCTATTTTCTAAAAGGTTGAGAATTTTTTTGGTTTACGGACTCAAATTTCTTAGTATAGATATAAGTGGATTTTGTATCTCGACTACTAACTAAATTTTGATAATCATAGAGAGAAATACATAAGTGCATGAATGAGGGGAATTTCATCATGGTAAGCTTATCTTGTATCTTTCTTTGCAAATTCTCTATGAACATCTTTTGAAGGTGATGGTTGGGAACATTGACATTGATTTGGGAATAAATCGATTGGTAATGCGAGATAAAATCTATAATCTTTTCTTATTTTTTTTTCTTACATCTCATCAAATCATCCAAGGTCATCTTAGGAGTCATATGCACTTGAAAATGGTTTATAAATGCCTCAACAAGTTCATTGAATGAATGAATTGAGTTGTTCGGTAATGAAGAGAACCATTCTAAGGTAGTATCTTTCAAGGACCTAGGGAAGAGCTTAGCTAAGAGTTTATCATCAAGGATAAAGTCACTACATAAGGTGGTATAAGTGGAAACATGGTTAGAGGGATCCCCTTTTCCCCCATATTTCTTGAATCTAGGAACCTCTACACCTTGTGGCATCAATTTTCACAATATCTCCAAGGAAAAGGGACTACTTTTGACATAATATGTAGGTGGACAATTTTGATTTTTGTTGATGGTGGAAACTTGCTTTTGAAGGGATGAAATGGTTTACAAGAGTTGATTTATGAGATAGAGGTGAAAAAGGTGAAGGGGTGTATGTTTTTGTGGGACAAGTGAATGGAATGCTTATAGGTAGTAAGGTACTAGGAGATATGATGTGTGATACAACAAAGGTACTTGGCATGCTAGCAGAAATAACCAAGGAAGGAATCACATTACTAGTTGGTTGCATTGTTATTGTGAGTTAAGGGTTGGTATAGGTAGGAATAGAGGAAATTGTTGTGGTAGGAGGAATTTGAATTCCTTCTTGGCTTGTGACATTGTTCGTAGGTAAAGGAAATCTAGTGTTTGAGGGGAAGTGTTTTCTAAATATTTGAACTATGTTTCTCACAAGGTAAATTCCATATTCACTTTCAAGCATGAAGTGAACATTATCTATGGTAGGGATGGCAGTAGTTTAAATTTTGTCATTTTGCACTTGATGTTGTAGGTATGCTAAGTCTTCATGCATTTAAATTATCTTTTCTTGTGAAATACTAGGAGTGAAAGAGCTAGACAACCCAACGATGATTGTGTTATCGTAGGATGACACGAGTCTCAAACCTCATCTCACTATAGTATTAGCAATAGGAAAAAAAATACTCATGCAAAGGATACTAAATGCAAGATAAATGCAAATGTAATATAAGCTAACTACAATGAAATGAATATAGCATAAACTCTATAAACTAAAATAGAAAGTTATCCAAAACAAATAGGAGCACATAAATAGAGTTTTAAATTTTGTAAAATGTAGTGCAAAATCTGCACTGGGACTAAATTTCCCAAAGGCGTGTATGAGTCCAAGTGGAGATTTTTTCAATTTTTTTTGAAATTTTCAATTGATTTTTATGCTTTTTAGCTTGTATGATCTGTAACCTAAGTGAAAATGCAGATTTTATATGAATTTCAATGATTTGAGATGCAAAAATGTAGCCTATTTTAACTTTCACTAATTCAATAATTACAAACCCTAGAATTCCAATTAACTAATGTAAACCCTAATGCTATGTTAATGCAAGTGTAGTGTCGAAAAAAAGGATCCTTTGACATTTTTTCACTTGTTTGGGTCCTCCTTGTGGATTTTGGCTTAATTTTTCCTTGATTTAGTGTTGTAATGTGGGTAACACATTCACATTAGGTCTTGGGCCCTTGTGAACTCATAGAATTTAATGGTTCCTTGCAAAAGTGTTGTGAAGTGTTGTAACACACTTTCACACTTTTCTAGGATTTTAACAATTTAAAGATAATTTTAATCATAATTAATCTTAATATTGCCTTATTTGGAGTGTTGTAAAGTGTTGTAACACACATTCATATTCCTCTAGGCTTATCATTAATAGTTGAGCTTTCGTATGCTTTAATTGGTCCCATTTTGCATCCACAAGCCTCATTTATTACATCTTTTAGAGGATAATCCTGACACCAACCAGTAACTAATCATAATTCAGGTGTTCTTAGCTTGTGTGGCCTAGATTTAGTATCTGGGAATCATTTTCCAACTTGGGTGAATGAGTCCCACCTAGGTCTTTTTGGCCCCGATGCAGGTTTCATACATTTTTAAACACTTTTGATTTTTGGTCCCATACATTATGTGTGGTGGGACTCATTCACCACCTTGGGTGAATGAGTCCTATGTGACCAAAATTCAAATTTAAATCAAATTTTTGGTGGGATTTTATTCTCCTAGATCTAATGTTGGCTTGTAGTGTTGTAATTTTTGGAATTCTTGCATAATTAAGTATAAATACAAGGTACTTTAGCTCATATTCTCACCTAGTAAATTTTACAAGCATTCAAGCATTCACAAGAGAATTCAAGAAATTTCAAGGGTAGATTATCAAATATTTTTTCGAGTGTCATTCATCATGTCAAATATTTCTTGCATCATGTTTTTTTAGAGCTAACAATTGTGGTGTAGGATTTGTGTTTCAAAGCAATCATTGCATTCAAGATCAATCAACATCAATCAAGAGTCCAAATCTACATTGATTGGAGCCATTACTTACATGTTTGTAGCACATTATTGCTAGGGTTTGGTGAGTTGTAACATTGCTATTTGTTCATTCATCATTCTCTTTCCATATTTCATTATATTTCAAGGTTTAATTACCAACAAGGGGTTTGAACAAGGCAAACCCCTATTCACTAACCCCCACCACATTTTTCCCTCTTCTTATGTGTGATTTGTAGAGCTAGGTTGTATATTTTCCAAGAAGAAAGGTTGGAGAAAAGTTGTCAAGTCCCTAAAAGTTATCAAAGTTGTCATCAGTCCTTGGAGAAGCTTGGAGAGGACCTACAGGTGATATTTTAAAGTTTCAAATATGGAAACCAGTTAGGAAGAGCAAAGCAGACTAAGAGACACATAATCCACTTCTGAATTTCCATAAAAGAAGTGGACTAATTCACCACTATTGGAAAATGAGTCCCATTGTACATGCCTAAATAATATTTTTGTAGATCTAGATACCCTTTTGGCTAAAACCTTTTCTTCTGCATTTTCCAAAAAAATTGACTGATTCACCCAACCTGGCGTATGAGTCCTAGTCATCTTCAACAGCAAAATTTCCAGTGATCTAGACCTCCACCCTATCTTCTTGAGTCTTCCAGGTGCACACTTCCAGTCTCATAGCTTTTTACTACATTTTATTCATTTTCTTAAGTCATTTAGCATTTGTTTGCATATCACACTGTGTTTTCAAGCATATTGTCTTTTCCAAGTTTACACTTGGTGGAAAAACCCTCATTAGACATTATTCAATCCCTAGAACCTTCCCTTTGTTAGTTTTCAATCTCCTTTGCATTGAAATCTCAAGGGTTTGTTCTTGAGTGAAGTGTTGGAAAATTGGTCTTTCTCCTTTTAGGTCCAAAACCCTAGAAGTGAAGGAAAGCACCACCATTTTTCACCATTTCATTATCGTGAATCTACATATAGAGCATCATAATTCTAATTTGGAGTGCATTTACATCCTAGATTTAGCTTGCATTAACATTGCGTTAGGTATTGCATTTACATTCTAGGGTTTCAAATTTTGCATTAGTGAAAAGCTCATTTAGCTTGCATTATTACACTTAATTTTATTGAAAAATAGTAAAATTCTACATTTTAATCTCAGATTTGCATCAAAAAACATAAAAAGCATAAAATTCAATTCAAAATATCTGAAAATATTTTTTTAAAATAGTACTTTGACTCATTCGCCACCTTGGGCAAATCAGTCCCATTGCATAATTTTCACTGCATTTTTTGGCATTTACAGTGTTTCTGAATTTTTGTTTGTTGTTTCTGCATTTTAGTTTAACTTTCCATAATCTCAATTATAAGCATTTCATTCTTGTTAGCTTACATTGCATTTGCATTCACCCTCATTTATTATCCTTTGCATGAGTGTTTGGTGTCCTATTGCTAATACCTTAGTGAGAAGAAGTTTTAGACTCATTTCATCCTTCGATAGCACAATCATTGTGGATCTGGGGTTATCTAGAGCTTCCACTCCTAGTATTGACACTAGTACACTAGGCATGGATACCACCCTTAGCAACTCTTTGCCTTTATACAACATGCAAGTTGAAACGAGGAATGATAGCATCCCACACGAAAACATAATTTACATTCATGAGGATCTAGTAAACTTACAACATGAAATAATGCTTGAAAAATTTTCAACAATTGTGATTCCTACAATAGAAAACATTCATCGCATGCTTGAAAGTGAAGATGGCCTTGACCTTGTGAAAAAAATAGTATAAATCTTAGGAAAGCATCTTCCCACGACCACTAGTTGTCCTTTACCCACAAGCAATGTTACAAGCCAAGGAGGAATACAAATTCCTCCTCCCACAACCATAGACTCAATACCTATCTATACCAATCCTCAAGTCACGACAACAATGCAACAAGTTAGTAATGTGATTCCTTCCCTGGGTATCCCTGCTAGCATCCCTACTTCCTATGTGGCATCACAAGTTATATCTCCTACCTTACCAGCTATAAGTATTCCATTCACTTGTCTTACAAAAACATACACTCCATCACCTCTTTCACTTCCATCCATTAACACAAGCAATGAACCTTTCATAACACAACTATTCCAAACTGTTTCATCCCTTCAAAGAAAATTTCTACCATCAACCAAAACCAAAATGGCCCACCTACATATTATGTCAAAAGTAGCCCATTTTCCTTAGCGATATTATGAACACTGATGCCAAAAGGTATAGAGGTTCCTATATTTGAGAAATATGGAGGGACGTGAGATCCTTCTAACCATGCTAATTCCTACACCACCCTATGTAGTGACTTTGTCCTTGATGATAAACTCTTGGAAAAACTTTTTCCTAGATCTTTGAAAGATACTGCCTTGGAATGGTTCTCTTCCTTACTGAACAACTCAAGTCTTTCCTTCAATGAACTTGATGAGGAATTTTCAAACCATTTCCAAGTGCATATGACTCCCAAGATGACCTTGGCTGATTTGATGAGATGCAAGCAAAAAGAAAATGAAAAGATAATTGATTTTATCTCAGGCTATGAATCTCTTTATTCCCAAATCGATGTCAAGGTTCCTGATCCACACCTTCAAAAGATGTTCATAGAAAATTTTCAAAGTAAGATTCAAGACAAGTTGACCATGATGAAATTCCAATCCTTCATGCACCTATGCATTTCCCTCCCTAATTATCAAAATTCGGTTAGCAATCGAGATACAATGTCCCCTTCTAGTCGAATCGAGAGATCTGAACCTGCAAACCGAAAAATTCCCAACCTTTTCGATAAAAAAAATGATTACTTCAATTCAACCCCCATCAACAACCAACTCAAAATGTCAACAACCAAGTAGCTACTGTCAAAACCGCAGTGCCCTTTATTTATGGTGATGCAGGAGCATCTAGTGGTGTGAGGGAAATCTAGCATCACCCATAAAGATGCTTTCCATTTATGTTCCTTTTGTTTTCTTTTTGTAGATGTTTTTTCATTTCTGGATACCCTTTTCGTCGAATAAGAGTTTCCAACTTTCAGAACTGCTTTTTTGCTTTTTCTGCTCAACTGCTATTTTTAGCAAGTGTGAATTTTAAGGCGTGGGAAGACAAAAATTTATGGGAAGGTTCATGATGGAAAAATAAGCACTTTGGCGAAAGAATCAGGACAAGATCATTCACGGTTTGAAAGTTATTCAAGTTCTAGTTTTTGCTTTTTGCCTTGAAAAATCTTCTGAGTCCAGTTTGAGGGACTAAACGGTCCTGTACGGGCCTAGAAATGAACCAACAAAGTGGGTTCTTAGCAATTTTTTTACTCCGGGACCTTTCTGACGGTGCAAACGGTTCAAAAAATGGAGTCCCAGATCAAAAGTTATGGCTTCCGGAAGTTGGCTGATTTTTTTAAAATTGCCAATTTTTGAATTAGGACTCAATGTTTGAATTTCAAATTGTAATTTTTGGTGCCTAACCATCAAAACTCTTATCTTGAATGTTGTTTTTGGCTCCAAACTGAAAAAGGGTTATTTATGGGCTAGTTTCTGATTTTTGGATAGCTTTTTGGGAAAAAGAGTTCGCATGTTGCGAAAAGGGGATTTTCTGTAACTTCTATAATTTTCTGGAATTTCTGAAACTTCTGTAGCTTGCATGTATCATAGAGCTCAAGGATTTGGGATCCTCTACATATAAGAAGTTCCATTCTAAATAATAATAAAATTTATTTGGTTGTTTGCATCATTTTCGGTGTCTCTGGTTCTCTCCCTCGTCAGGTGGTATAAGAGCGGGTTTTTTTTAGCGTGTGGACAGATCGCCAATCGTGAGGTAGTTTTCACTAGGACCGTGGTTGTGGGTACAAGATCTTCAAGATTCCTCCAAGAGTGATTCCTGGTAGGCATGGTGGTGCCAAAGGTGGCAGAGGTGGTAGAAATGCTGGTGGAAGAGATTCATTGGCAGCCGAGGGTTTTAGAGCCCTCCAAAGACAAATTGATGCATTGCAGGAATAGATGAGAAGAGGGTTAAACCTGGGAAGGAGAGGAGAAAGTGAGGATGAAAAAGAGATGGAAGATTTAGATATAGAAGAGGAAGAAGAAGTGATTGATCAAGATCAAATGCAGCTGATAAGGGCCATTTCGAAGATCAGAAAAAAGACCCAGAATAGAAGTCCCCAGTTATTCTGAAAGTCTGAACTCGGAAGAGTTGATTGACTGGATCAATGAGCTAGAAGAATATTTTGAGTATGAAGAAGTAGAGGACCCAGATCGGGTTAAGTTTGCAAAAACGAAGCTGAAGGGCCATGCCAATATTTGGTTGAAAGAGGTCGAGTTGGAGAGAAATCGAAGAGGAAAAGGAAAGATCAGCAGTTGGGATCGCATGGTGGAGAAACTGAAGAAGCAGTTCATACCAGTGGACTACGAGTTAGATCTGCTAAAGAAATTGCAAGGGTTGAAGCAAGGAAGTAGATCTGTGAAAGAATACACAGAATATTTTCATAAGATGATCATCAGAACGGGCCATGTAGAGGCCAACAAGGAGAAGGTAGCCCATTATCTTAATGGGTTACGACCGAGCATCCAAGAGGAGCTAAGCCTAGTCAGAATGACCACCATTGAGGATGCGTATCGGTTTTCTCTAAAAGTTGAGGAGAAACTAAACAAAATATTTGAAAGCAAGCAAAAAGGACGAGGAGCTCAAAGTGGAAGGGGTAGTGGAAGATCTTCTGGAAGCCGAAATGAGGATGAAAGGATAAATGAAGATGTGGGTACCAATTGAAGCCAGAAGAATGATAACTTCTACCGCCCTCGTGATAAAAATAGTGGTGATCAAAGAGGTAGAGGACGAGGAAGATTTGGACCAGGACCCGGAAGAGGTGGTTTCAGAGGAACTTGTTTCCATTGTCGTGAAGAAGGGCATCGAGGCTATGAATGCCCACAACACCAAGGAAGGATAGATAGAAGGCCAGAAGGCCATGGAAGGGTTGCACATGCAGATGAGGAGGCTCAATCCTAGCATTCAGATGATGCTGAAATGGGAGAAGCCCTTGTGGTTAGAAGAGCCTTGGTGACTAAAGAGAAGGATCCAGAACAGAGGAATAATTTGTTCCACACAAGGTGCAAGTGTGAAGACAAATTTTGTGATGTCATTATTGACAGTGGGAGCATCGATAATCTGGTATCTAAAGAGATGGTTATGAAGTTGAAGTTGAAAAGGGAAAGGCATCCACATCCATATCATATTGTCTGGTGAAAGACCACAAAGTTCTGGTAAATGAGCAATTCCTGGTGAATTTCAAGATCAAGAGCTATCGTGATGAGGTACTCTGTGATATCATCCCCGTGGATGCATGTCACATGTTGTTGGGGAGGCCATGGCAGTTCGATAGGCATGTTGTAAATGATGGCCATGCAAACACTTATTCCTTGATGAAGGATGGAGTCCACCATAAGTTGAAACCCCTGAAGAAGGATGAAGAAAAGGTATACATTAGTGCTAGAATTTGTTTTGTTGATGGAAGGAAATTTTTAGAAGGCATGAAGCATGAGTGTATGTGTTATGCATTGATTCCTAGAATGGAAAAGGAAGATAGTGAGAAAGTTCCAGTAGAAGTTTTTGGACTATTGGATGAGTTTCAAGAGATTATTTCTGATAATGTACCTAAGGGTTTACCACTAATGAGGAAGATCAGTCATCAGATTGACTTGATCCCTGGAGCTAGTTTACCAAATAAGGCAGCTCATAGAATGACTCCTGCAGAAAATGAGGAGTTGAACAGACAAGTTCAGGAGTTGTTGAGAAAGGGTTTGATTCAAGAGAGTCTGAGCCCATGTGTAGTACCTGCAGTACTAGCACCAAAGAAGGATGGGGAGTGGAGGATGTGTACAGACTCCCGAGCCATCAACAAGATAACTATCAAGTACAAATTTCCCTTACCAAGGATGGATGACCTGATGGACTATTTGAGTGGAGCTCAATACGTCACAAAGATAGATCTGAAAAGTGGATATCACCAGATTCAGATTTGTGAGGGAGATGAATGGAAGATTGCCTTCAAGACCAAAGAGGGCCTGTATGAGTGGTTAGTCATGCCTTTTGGGCTAACCAATGCACCAAGCACATTCATGCGGCTCATGAATGAGGTACTAAAAGAGTTTCTGGGAAATTTTGTTATTGTATATCTAGATGATATTTTGATTTTTAGTAAGACTTTGGATGAGAATTTATTGCATATTCATAGAGCTTTCGAGAAGTTGAGAGAAGAGAAATTGTTGATTAATTTGAGGAAGTGTAGTTTTGTGAAGGAGTTAGTGTACTTGGGGTTTGTTGTCTCGGCAGAAGGTCTCAAGATGGATCTAGAGAAGGTGAAGGCTATTCTAGAATGGCCTACCCCAAGAACTGCTACTGAGGTGAGATCTTTCCATGGTTTGGCCAGTTTTTATAGAAATTTTATAATAAAATTTAGCACTATTTGTGCGCCCCTGACTAAAACAATGAGAGGGGATAGAAAAGAGTTCAAGTGGAGCACTGGAGCAGCGAAGAATTTTGATCTATTGAAGCAGAAGGTGACAGAGCAACCGGTTTTAGCCCTCCTAGATTTCAATAAGGTGTTTCAGGTGGATTGTGATGCTAGTGGTTGTGCCATTGGAGTAGTGATGAGCCAAGAAGGTAAGCCAATTTCCTATTTTAGTGAAAAGTTAAATGATGCAAAAAGAAAGTATGTTGTAAATGATTAGGAATTTTATGCAACAATTCAAGCATTAAAGAAATGGAGACATTATTTGTTACCGAAGGAATTTGTTTTGTTTATTGATCATAAAGCATTACAATATCTGAGTATTCATGGAAAATTAAATCAGAGGCATATGAAATGGGTAGAATTTTTGCAAAGTAATACCTTTGTTCAAAAGCATAGGAGTGGGAAGTCGAATAGGGTTGTAGATGCCTTAAGTAGGAGGAAAAAATTGTTGACAAAGATGTAGATTGAAGTGGTTGGGTTCAATGAACTCAAGAAATTGTATCCTAAAGATACCGATTTTGTAGAAGCTTGGAAAGCTTGCAATGAGCCTATTACAGTTGATAGGACAAAGTGGCTAGATTTCATAATCCAGGATGATATGTTGTTTAAGGGAAGTCAATTTTGTATTCTGAGGAGTTCCATGTGGAAGAACCTAATAAAGGAGTTGCCATTATCAGTGAGCATTATTATTGGCCTCAGTTATCACAAGATGTGAAGAAGTTTGTGTAGAGTTGCAGGGTATGTCAAATGGCTAAAGGAGTGAGCCAAAATACTAGGTTGTATCAGCCCTTACCTGTACCAGAGAGGCTGTGGGAGGATATAAGTATGGACTTTGTTCTTGGTTTTCCAAGGACATAGAGAGGAAATGCTTCAGTATTTGTGGTAGTTGACAAGTTTTCGAAGATGGCACATTTCATCCCATGCCAGAAGACCCATGATGAAGTCCACATTGTTGACTTGTTCTTCAGAGAGGTGGTGAGGCTACATGGTCTACCAAAGAGTATAGTCTCAGATCGTGACACAATTTTTTTTGGATACTTTTGGAGGACCTTGTGGAATAAGTTGAAAATAGAGTTGAAGTTCAGTTCTACACACCATCCACAGACTGATGGGCAGACTAAGGTTGTCGACAAAAGTCTAGGTAACCTATTGAGATGCTTGGTAGGAGATAAACCCAAGGGATGGGACTTGATCTTACCCTAGGTAGAATTTTCTTACAATAATTATGTCAAGAAAATTACTAGTAGATCACCATTCCAGATTGTGTATGGAGGAAGTCTCAGGACTGCTCTAGAATTGAGGAAGATGAACCAAAAGAAGAAGACAAGTGCCGAAGCCGAAGACTTTGTAGAGCACATCAAGAATATACATGAGAAGGTAAGAGAACATATTAACAAGATGAATATGCAGTATAAGGCTAAGGAAAATCAGAAGAGGAGGTATAAGGAGTTTCAAATTGGTGATGAAGTGATGGTCCACTTGAGCAAAGAAAGGTTTCTAGTGGGAACCTATAACAAATTGAAGATGAAGAAGTTCGATCCCTGTAAAATTTTGAAGAGGCATGAATCAGGGAATGCATATGAGGTAGATTTTCTAGATGGAGTCAACATTTCACCTGTGTTCAATATTTCAGATTTGACAGAGGATCATGAAGGTGGTGCAGAGGAAGTACCAACAATGGAACAATGTGGCATTCCAGCACCTACTTCAGAGAAGGAGGAGATTGAAGAAATCCTGGATAGCCGTGTGGGAAGGAGTACCAAAAATAGGCAGTATGAAGAATATCTGGTGAAGTAGACAAGAAGGCATATGGAAGATTCATCCTCAACCATCTGAGATGTGACGGGGTCACTTCTCAAATAACCCTAGGTGTCTGATGCAGGAGCATCTAGTGGTGTGAGGGAAATCTTGCATCACCCAAAAAGATGCTTTCCATTTACGTTTTTTTTTGTAGATGTTTTTGCATTTCTGGATACCCTTTTCGTCGAATAAGAGTTTCCTACTTTCATAATTGCTTTTCTGCTTTTTCTACTCAACTGCTATTTTTAGCAGGTGTGAATTTTAAGGCATGGGAAGACAACAATTTATGGGAAGGTTCATGATGGAAAAATAAGCACTTTGGCAAAAGAATCAAGTCAACATCATTCATAGTTTGAAAGTTATTCAAGTTCCATTTTCTGCCTTTTTTCCTAAGAAACCTTCTGAGTCTAGTTTGAGGCACTAAACGGTCTCGTACGGGCCTAGAAATCATTGGAAATTGCAGAGCTAGTACTTAGCATGTTCTTCACTCTGAGACCTTTCCGACGGTGCAAACAGTTCGAAAAATAGAGTCCCAGATCAAAAGTTATGGCGTCCGGAAGTTGGCTAATTTTTGGAAAATTGCCAATTTTTGAATTAGGACTCAATGTTTGAATTTCAAATTGTAATTTTTGGCACCTAACCACCAAAACTCTTATCTAAAATGTTGTTTTTGGCTCCAAACCAAAAAAGGGCTATTTATGGGCTAGTTTCTGATTTTTGATAGCTTTTTGGGAAAAAGAGTTTGCATGCTGCGAAAAGGGGATTTTCTGTAACTTCTGTAATTTTTTGGAATTTTTGAAACTTTTGTAGCTTGCATGTATCACAGAGCTCGAGGATTTGGGATCCTCTATATGTAAGAAGTTCTATTCTAAATAATAATAAAATTTCTTTGGTTCTTTGCATCATTTTCTGTCTGTCGGGTTTGCTCCCTCATCATATGGTGATCCAAAAAGACAATTCACTGCATTACCTGATACCCTTCATAACACAATGTCCCAACTCCTAGAACAACAAAAGATTACCTTGCCACCCATCAAAATGCTCAAACCTAATAAGCCTTTACCCCCAAGCTTTAAATCCAATGCTTATTGTCACTATCACTGACAAAATGGACATCACACGGAACATTGCAAGCGTCTTAAACATCTTGTGCAAGACCTCATTGATTTTGGCCATCTATCCATTGGAGGTGTTAGCGATCAAGGAAATAAGTCTGTTGCCCCTCCTAACCAAATAATTTGGAAATTTTTACCAACCCAATGCCCAAACAAAATATTTAATTTGTCAAAGCCAACAAAACTACAAAGAATAATGTGATGAATGTTGATACAGATGATGAAAACAATGCTTTTGTTTTAAATAATTTTATCGATACCAATCGTATGGGTGAAATGATCGGGGTGATAAACGTCATCCCTCATAAGGGCTGACCTAAGAGTTCTCTTGAAATTTCTTTCTCCTCTAAGGACATACTTAAACATTTTCCTGATGGTCCTCTCTACATAGCTGGTTGAATCTATGACAAGCCCACTAATGGGATACTAATAGATCCCAACTATGGAGAAAATGTGATCACCGAGGAATTTCTACTTTTGCATGAGCTCTATCAAGATGAATATGATAGACCAAAAGCATGGATCAAGACACATAATAGCTTTGTGTGCCCTATGATAGGATCGATCACCCTACCACTGCAAATAGGACCAAAAATATTAGATATCACATTCTCCATCATCTCACAGTCGGACCAATTTTGTGTGAAGCTAGGCCACCCATGGCTTCACTCCATGAAAGCCATCCCTTTAGTTGTGCATAAATTCTTCAAGTTTCTCTTTAACAATGAGATATTCATTGTTCACCATAGAAGCTTCAAGCCCTTGTCATATAAAGGAAACTTTTCCCTAGATTCGTTTTGGCCTGAGCCAATGGAACCTATCAAGCCAAGGGAGGACTTTTTTTTCTTCTCTTATCAAAAGTTCAAGGAAAAGAAGATAACAAAACTATCTCTCCAAAACATGTCCCTTTCCACCTCCGAACCTTCCATATTAGATGAAACCATGCTTCAACCTAAACAAGAACCAATCACCCAAGACTAACCTAAAACAAAAACTTCACCTACATCCTCCAAAAGACCAAGAGACAATGAAAACAACCCCTTCACACCTCCTAGAATAAAACAAGTTTACAAAGCCAAAGAGAAAGTGGTTGAAAACCTCTTTTGGTTCCTTCCATTCATCCCCTTAGGGAAGAAAAGCAACCTATGTTTGATCAACCCGCTCATAAAAAACGTATATTGAAAACAAAACTTACAAAAATAGAGGTGCTAGAGAGTGTAGCCAAAGACATCGTGCCCTTGCTCACAAGTTACATGAAGACTTAAATAAAGAAAATTAAAATCTGAACTTGATTGAAGCAATACATGATGATCCCCCTCCCCATTCAAAACAAAACAACCTATACAAAGACCACAACAAGATTTGAAATCTTCAATGGAAATTACCATTCGACCCCTTGTTGTGGTTAAGCTAGATGATGATGACGAGATCGCTAAAATCAACGAAGAGGTGCATAATGAATTGAACACATTGTTTTCCTCTTCCATGAGCTTAAATGACAAATATCCTATCAAGAGTGTTCAACCTGGTGCTTCTCCTAGTTCAAAACTTTCCCTTGTCCCTTTGGCTAGTTTCCTACCCTAGGCATACACAAAACAGGACTTGGAGGTAGATGACTTGCTATGAATAGGTTGACTCGCATTTTCCTTACTAGTATTTTGCATTTGCATTTTCTTTTTCGTTTCTTTTTTAATTTTTCTTTTGTGATTTCATGTGTGTAATTTGATCCCTAGGGATGTTCTATTTGATATTTTCTCTCTATGTGGATCTCCTCGATTTGTACCTTCATTCCTCTCTATGTAATGCATCGCTTTCACTTTTCATCTTTATCTTCTTTTTTTCTTGTGTTTTCCTTTTGGGGATGACACAAGGCATTGAGACATTCATGTCTCCTTCAAGTTGACCCAAAATATTTTCTTTTTTCTTTCACCCTTTCTTTTCATTTGTCTTGTGTTTTTCTTTTGGGGATGACGCAAGGCGTCGAGGCATTCATGTCTCTTGCATGTTGACCAAATTTTTTTTTCTTTGTTTTCGCTCTCTTTGTGTCATTCTTCTAGTTCTATGAGTATTTGGGGGATCATGATAGTTTCGATCTCTCTAAAAACAAAAACATTGTAGCAAAGAACATACTGACCCCAAATCCCTAGATCCCTCATGTCTTTGGAGTTTTTTTTTTGGGGGCAACCCCTTTCTTTTATTTTCTCTCGCATGATGCAACTTTACTCGGAAACATATGACTTGGCATAGGGATTTATAGGTTGGATCTCATGTCTTCTTTCTTATTTGCATTTTTCATTTGCTACTTTAAAGTAATTTCTCATAGTATGGTATTCAACAATTCCTTTAATGTGGGGGCATACATTGGCATTATTATTTTTTATTTTTCATTTTTCCTTGTTCTTAGTGCAACCTTCTTACTTCATATGATGTGTTTGTCACTTTGTGGATGACATCAAGTGTGATGTCCTTCAGGAGTGTGATATCTCTTAGCATATTGCATTCCTCTTAGTGGCTTGATGCGACACACTACATCCCCTAAGCTGTTAATTTTATATTCTTTGATTAGTCCTCTCTTGGAGACATTAGTCACAATGTTCCCTAAGTTAAAGACCTCACATGAACTAATCAATACTCCTTTGAACATTCTTTGCATTTTTTATATGGCCACCTTGAATAATTTAGCTTGAATTCTTATGGAGCCATCTTGTTTGTCCATGAGCTCCAAGCATATGAAATTTTGCTTGCCTCATGAAGCTCGAAAAATCATTTTTGTGTGGCTCCTTATTAAAGTTATCAGGAGGTATAACTTTGGTATGGTTGAGCGGGAAGCCGAATCTGAGGAATGAATTTCCCCATAACCACTTGCATGTGTGTGAGTACATACCAACCATGAGTGTATGTTTCTCACCTTTTAGGACTTCTCACCCGACAGACAGCTAGGAGTTCTGTCGCCTCAGATTGAGTATGCATTTTTCCAGACAAACAACCCAAATATAATCCACATCGGGATGGAAAAATAGTCGAAGCTTGATCTGATTCTTTCTTTTCTTTTCTTTTCTCATTTTCATCTTTAGCAGTGTATGACTGGCCTTGTCACTATTCTTTATATCATTTTCATGTGTGTTCCTTTGTGCTTATGTTTGGTTTGCCATGGGATCTTGATCTCGGGGGCTTGATCACCCCTCTTGATTATTGTTGTCTCATCTTGCTATCATTGGTTCATTGGAACCCATCTTGGTACATGTTTTTCTACTTTAATGTGAGTTTGAAGTAGGTTCATCCTCTCACTAAAGTGGGGGCTACATGTAGTGTCGAAAATAGGATCCATTGACATTTTTCACACTCATTTGGGTCGTGCTTGTGGATTTTGGCTTAATGTTTCCTTAATTTAGTGGTGTAATGTGGGTAAGAAATTCACATTAGGTCTTGGGACCTTATGAACTAATCAAATTTAATGGTTCCTTGCAAGAGTGTTGTGAAGTGTTGTAACACACTTTCACACTTTTCTAGGATTTTATCAATTTAAACATAATTTTAATCATAATTAATCTTAATATTTCCTTATTTGGAGTGTTGTAAAGTGTTGTAACACACTTTCATATTCCTCTAGGATTATCATTAATCATTGGGATTTATTATGCTTTAATTGGCCCCATTTTACATCCACAAGCCTCATTTATTGCATCTTTTAGAGGATAATCCTGACACCAACCAATAACCAATCATAATTCAGGTGTTCCTAGCTTGTGTGGCCTAGATTTTGTGTTGAGGAGTCATTCAACACCTTGGGCGAATGAGTCCCACCTAGGTCTTTTTGGACCTGATGCAAGTTCCACACATTTCTAGACACTTTTGATTTTTGGTCCCATACATTATGTGTGGTGGGACTCATTCACCACCTTGGGCGAATGAGGCCCGTGTGACCAAAATTCAAATTTAAATCAAATTTTTGGTGGGATTTTATTCTCCTAGATCTAATGTTAGCTTGTAGTGTTGTAATGTATGAAATTCTTGCATAATTAAGTATAAATACAAGGTTTTTTGACTCATTCTCACCTAGAAAATTTGGCAAGAGTTCAAGTATTCACAAGAGAATTCAAGGAATTTCAAGGGAAGATTATCAAGAATTATACAGAATTCTTCAAGTGTCATTCATCATCTCAAATATTTCTTGCATCATGTTGTTTTAGAGCTAACAATTGTGGTGTAGGATTTCTATTTCAATGCAAGCATTGCATTCAAGATCAATCAACATCAAGCAAGAGTCCAAGTCTACATCCATTGGAGCCATTAATTACATGTTTGTAGCACCTTATTGTTGGGGTTTGGTGAGTTGTAACATTTCTATTTGTTCATTCATCATTCTCTTTCCATATTTAATTCTATTTCAAGGTTTAATTACAAACAAGGGGTTTGACCAAGGCAAACCCCTATTCACTAACCCTGACAACATTTTCCCCTCTTCTTGTGTGCGATTTGCAGAGATAGGTTGCAGAATTCCCAAGAAGCAATGTTGGAGAAATTTTTTTAAGTCCCTAAAAGTTATCAAAGTTGTCATCAGGCCTTGTAGAAGCTTGGAGAGGACCTATAGGCGATATTTTGTAGTTTCAGATCCAAAAACCATTTAGGAAGAGAAAAGTATATCGAGAGGCACATAATCCACTTTAGAATTTCTAGAAAAGTAGAAGTGGACTGATTTGCCACTATTGGTGAATGAGTCCCATTGTATAGGCTTGAATAGGATTTTTGCAGATCTAGATACCCTTTTGGCTAAAACATGTTCCTTTGCATTTTCTAGAGAACTGGACTAATTTTCCTAGCCTGGCGTATGAGTCCCAATGAGCTTCAACAATTTTTTTTTGAATTGATCCAGACCCCCATCCTATCTTCTTTAGTCTTCCAGGTGCACACTTTCAGTCTCATAGCTTTTTACTACATTTTATTTATTCTCTTAAGTCATTTAGCATTTTTTTGCAAATCACATTGTCTTTTCCAAGTTTACACTTGGTGGTGAACCCCTCATTAGACATTATTCAATCCCTAGAACCTTCCCCTTGTTAGATTTCAATCTCCTTTGCATTGAAATCTCAAGGGTGTGTTCTGAGTGAAGTGTTGGAAAATTGGTCTTTCTCCTATTAGGTCAAAAACCCTAGAAGCAAAAGAAGGGTATGTGCAAGATCATGATGGGCCAAAAAGTAGTGATATGATGGGTATGTGTAGGGTTTGTGGCTGATGATTTTTTTTTTACCCAAAATTGATGAAATGAAAAGCGTTTTTAATGGAGATTCTCAACTTTCCACCAATATAAATTATGCTTTAGGGTGATCCCATAATAGTGGTTTACAATTTTTAGCCAAACTGGACACTGAAATTATTATTTTTAACTAAATCTTCACATTCGGGCACCTATAGCGGCTAAACTGTGAGGAATTTGAAGATGGTTTGAACTAGAGTCTCATCAAATTTTGTCTGTAGATTCTAAAAATATTTTTTTCAAAATTTTTGGAATCAAATTGCACTTCTTTTTCCATCTCCCATGAAAATAGATTTTTTTCAGAAAACAACATTTTTAAAAGTGGCGTATAACGCATAACTTTTTTCCATGAAGGATAAAATTCTAATTCTTTCAAATTTAGATTTTTAACTCTGATATCTAGTGCTTCCACTTGGTTAGATAGTTTTTATTGAATATTTTTTCCTTAATCAAGTTTCAAAGTCAAACGAATTACAATTCAGACACAACGCGACTGTATAACACGTAACTTTTTTTGTATATTTCAAATTTTTTTAATTTTTTTTTGTTGGATCAAGGACTTCAATATCAGGTGCACCCATATTTTTCAAATTTTTTTTTGATAATCTTCTATTTTTCCACATGTGAAGAACAAATAAATTCATTTTCGATGAAAAACCTATGTTTAAAAAAACTTAAAAAACAAATACATAACAAAACCAAAACATATTAAAATTATATTCATTGGATCGATTGTTCTGAGGAATAACATAATCATTTGAAATAAATTTTAAATGAATTCATTTGATCCCCCAAAATATAAATCAAAAGTGATTTTTTATCAGCATTTTGATAGGTGTAAAGGAGACGCATTTATAGGTATGGTTTAAAACTAGCGAGGTTCTATCCAAGGGGGTTTGATCTAAGGTGAGTTGATCAAACCCTCTTCAATTGGAATCCTTAAAATGGAACTTTTTAAGGCTTAAATCATTATATTTTCTAAAAATATGTGATTTCAGCTAAAATTTGTTCCTCTCGGAATTGTAAACCACTATTATGACAACACCCTTTACTTTGAATTTAATAAATAATTATTATTCATTTTCTATTGGAATTCTGACTAAACTCCTGATTGATAGGCTGATTGAAAAACATCTATAGCTTTCAAATGGTATCACATTTTTTAATCTGAAACATGTATCACATTCTATGCTTCACATACTATAGGATTAAAAAGGAAAAAATGAATTTCATGAACTTTTGACCAAGATAAGGTGGTCGACAAAGATTTTTATATATTTGAAAATTAAGAAAAAATTCATAATTAATTAATTACTTGGAAAAATTATAAAAAATATGCATCACATCGACATGAGTCCCTCTACTTATATCTAAAATCTTGTAAAAATATTATCATTTTATTGTGGTCGGGTGGTTAGAAAGACACCTTTTTTTTTCCAAAATTTAAGTACTACCGCATTGAAATTTCAAATTTTCACCAAATAGATTTAAAAAAAAAGCCTAGTAGTTTAGAAACTACATTCAATTTGCTACAAATTCTATTTTTACGTATTTTCGAAATATTATAGATAACTTATTCAAATTTTTACGTCAAGTTGCCTAACTCTGATTTTTTTAAATTTTTTGCCACTTAAGGGCCTATTTTTTCCATGATGATCCTACACATACCTAGAAAGCACCAACTTTTTTCAAATCTAGGATGATGATGCACTCAAAATAAAAATTATGATGTTCTAAATGTAGGTTCACCAAAATGAGATAATGGAAAATGGGAGATTTACTTTTGTATGGTTTAGAACATAGAGCAAAGCCTACTTAAATCACAATTATCTCATTGAAGGGAAGCCTTGAAGATCTCAATATAAAGTATGCAAAGGAGAAAGAGATCTTGCAATAGGGTTATCCTAGGGTTTGATTATAAACTAATGAGGGGTTCACCATAAACCTAGGGCTTGGAAATACTAATGAAATGCAAATGAAAATGCTTAAGCCTAATGCAATGTGATCTTTCACTAAATGACCTAAAAATGCATGTAAAATAGAACAGAAAGTTGCAAGAGAAAATGTATACACCTGGAAATTTGAAGATGACTAGATGAAGCTATAGAATGCTAAAAACACTAATTTTAAAGCTTGCTGAGACTCATACACCAAACTTTCTTTATCCACACTAGAAAGGGGAATGAAGGAAGAGGAATTTGATTTCACAAAGTTCACACTCAAAAATGAATCCTTGAGATTCAAATGCAAGATTGATTGAAATATGTCAAAGAAGATTAACTACTAATGCAAAAATAAGAAAATGTAAAGTGTTTTAAAACATGCTGTGATATGCAAAATGACTTAGAAATGCAAACAAACTGTCACAAAAATTAATGAGATAAAAGGTGTGCACCTGGAAACCGGAAAGTGATGGAGAGGAGCATTGTAATCCTACATATATCACTATTGAGGCCAATTGGGACTCATACGCCAAGCTGGGTGACTTAGTCCTTGAACCATTGATTGTAATTGATTAGGGATGTTATGTCTCTTTTGCACAATTAGGGTCTTTCACCTAAAGGAAACAGATAGATCCCACACCATAAAATCTAGGTGGCTCACTCAAATTAAGGAATACAAGAAAAAATTATTCCTAAATGCAATGATCTAGATGAAAGAAACTAGTAAAATATATTGATAATTAAGTGAAAACTATTGAAATGCATGTTGTTTGAAAACACATTGTGTAATGCAAAAACACCTAGAAATGTGAACAAAACTGAACAAAAATGGATGAAATTTAAAGTGTGCACCTAAGATATGGATGGATACTGGAAATGGATTCTAGAATTTTGTTGATGCTAATTTTTAGGCCTGATGGGACTCATTCGCCATTCTACGCAAATGAATCCTTGTTTTGTGAAACTGTTCCACAACCTGTTTCAGACAAAAGGGTATCCACAAATACAAAAAACCCTTTTCAGGCCTAGACATGGGACTCATTCACCACTAATGGTGAATGAGTCCACTTTTGAGTTTCTAAATATTTAAAAGAGGAAATAGGAGATCCCATTCTACACTTTTTGCTTCTCTAGGTGTCAGGTTCTAAAACTGTCGGATTCGGGCCTGAAAGTGACTTTTTGTGGGTATTTTGACTTGGTCAATGAAGGGAAGACTTAAACAACTTTGCAACTTGATCTTAATTGATTTCACAGCCACCAAGATTCTTAAATATGCAAACACACAAGACAAGAGAGATAAATGTTGGATGTTAGGGCATGGGGGTTTGCCTTGGTCAAACCCCTTTTAGGTAATTTAAACCAAAATGATGAAAGAAGTTAATAAACCATGGAACAATGAAGTCAATACCTTTCCATGATGTTTAATCTTTAATTTCTACAACAAAACATGAAGAATCTACCCTTGAATGTCTAAAAATTGCTATCTTAATGACTTGAAATGATGAAACCCTAACTTGCTTGACTTGAGATGGAAGAATGATGGATGAATAATGGAGAATCATTTAATAGATGAATGGGGAGATATAAAATGAGGAGAAAAACACTTATTTATACACACTTATTCCCTAATAATTTGACAATACCTCATCACAGGCTGACATAAGGTATTTTTAAATAAAAACCCAAAAGAAAATTTGAATTATTTTGAATTTGGAGCCAAGAGGGACTCATTCGCCACCCATGGCGAATGGGTCCCACCTTAGGCTTGTAAATGGGTGTTAGGAATTAAGTCACATTTAATGTTGTTTGTCAGGTTTACATTCAAAAATACACTTAATTAAGCCTTGGGAGTGCATTAAGGGGTCATATAAAGTGTAAGAAAGGTGTAAATAGTGAAAATAAGCCTAACAAAGCATGGAATCTTGTTACAAGACTTTACAACACTTTAGAATAGGACTTGATAAGGGATAAAAAGATAATTTCTAGATGAATTACAATAAGAAGAGTCCAGAGAAGTGTAGAAGTGTTTTACAATAGTTCACAATACCTTCACAAGACATTAATAAATGCATTTTATTCAATTTGTAAGGGTCCAAGACCTAGTGTGGATGTGTAAGATGCCTCACAACACTAAATCAAGACCTTGTTAAGTCCAATTTATCATGAATTATTCCCATGTCAAGCAATAAAGGTCCATTTTTCTATGGTATATTTAGCCCCCACTTTAGTGAGAGGATGAACTTGCTTCAAACTCACACTAAAGTATACATTTAAGAGAGATCTAAGTCTACAGATGCAGATTACAAAGAATGAAAAATATCAAGAAGGAAGTTAAGCCCCTAGGATCCAAGATCCTAAATCCAAACATCAAGATGCATAATCATGCAATGGCAAGAACTAGGAAGAAGAGAAATATGAAAATGAAAAGGTGGATCAAGCTTCGACCGTTTGTCCAACTGGTTGTGGATTAGATCTAGGCTTGTTTGTTTCAAAAAGAAAATACATACTCACTTTGGGGCGATGAAACCGTTGGCTATTTACTGAGTGAGAAATCCAAAAAGTATATTCACTCTGGGGCAACAGAACTTTTGGTTTTCCATGGGGTGAGAAAGCCCAAAAGGTGAGACACAAATGACTGATATGTGCTCAGAAGCACATAGGTGGCTATGGGGAAAGTCGTGCCTGAGAATGGGCTTCCTGCTCAACCATACCAAAGTTATACCTCCTAATAACTTTAATAAGGAGCCACAAAGGAAAATGATTTTCGAGCTCTATGAAGTAAGAAAAACTTTGTATGCTTGATACTCATAGACATTGTAAATGCAAGATAGTGTAAGGAATGTTCAAAGGGAGTTTTCTTAATTTGTGCAAGGTCTCATCTTAGGGAACATCATGCCAAATGTTTCCAAGAGAGGATAAGTGCAAAAGAAGTATCACGCTCTTGGAGGGAATCAATCCCAATTACTCCACCAAGAAAAGGATGCATCACAAGAAGAAAAAAATTGAACAATGAAATGTGAGTGGTGATGTATGCCCCCACTTTAAAGTGGGTGCAAACACTAGTATGCTGAGAAATTGCTTTAAATTAGAAGAGGGAGAACATGAGAGCTTGTTTGGAAAGCCCTATGCCAAGTCATATCTTTCCAATAAGCTACGTCATAAAAGAGGTAGTATGTCACATGCGAGACAACTTAAGGCATATCGTCCACATCCCAAGCTTTCTCTTATATGTTCATGAAAGGTTAACGGCTAGCGAAAAGATTCAACAACAAGTGACATATGAGGACAAGGCTTACTAAACCCCTTCCCCCACTGAGTGCAGGACAAAGGTGAGCCAAAACAATTGATGAAATGTAGGTGTGAGTGAAAATCGGTATCAATTAGAGGAATTGGGTGCCCCCATAGAGGGAAACATAACAAACTCCTAAGAATGTTGAATTTTACAACTCAAATATTTACATTCATTAGTGGAATGACCATGGACTCTATGATAGGTGTAGAATGAAGTCTTGGAATAACATTTCTTACTAGTTTTGGGAGGGAGGGTGATCAAGTGATCTTGGAGGAGTCTCGAAAAGATACCCTCTTGATCAATGGTATAAGGTGGTCTTGTAGTTTGCGTCAAAGATACATCTTGCTTAGTAATAGTTGTCATACCTATGTAAGACTCTGCAAATTGTGAGATTTATTCTCTCTTGTATAAGAGGGTGTAAAATCTAATGAAGTAAAATTATGAGTGTCCTGTGAGATTACATTGACATTAAGCGAAAATTTTGTTGTTTGTGTCATATTGTGTAAAGGATGATGTTTAGTATCAGTAGTGTCAAGGATTTCAGGATGGATGATTGTTAAGGATGATTTAGGAGTGTGTTGTGTGAAATTGTTGATGTTGAGTGAAGGCTTGGAAATATCTATCAAAGGACAATAACCAAGACAATGAGTGGTTTGTTGTGTGATAGCATTTATAGGGTTGTGGATACCTTGTTCATGAGTACCACATCCCTTTCTACTATATCCAAGTTGTTTCATAAGCTTGTACCCTTTGCCATAAATATTATTCATTGATTTTCAAGTTGTTTCTTGTTCATGATTAAGTTTATCAAAGGTTGTTGTGTAATTTCCTTCACTGGCTAAAGTGGTGGAGGAAGATTCTTTTGAAAGGTCATCCGAGTCATGTTTGAAATCCAAGGAACCACAATCATCTTCTGATAGTTGCATGACCTGTTGAATATGTTTTTGTTTGTCTTTTTGTTGTACATGTTCCACTAATGTAGTTGATGTTGATGTGTTTAAGGAATTTGCTTTGTTTCTCTCAAGTTGTAAGGCACTATCAGGTTCAAGATTAGCGTCAAGTGTGTGGAATTTGTTGTTGTAGATGTATTTCATTTTTTGATGAAGAGTGGAAGGCACACCTTTCATTGCATGAATCCACTAGCTGCCTAAGATAAGATTACATGAAAGTTCATAAGGCATAACATGAATTGGTGTATTGAAGGTGACCAATCCAATGGTAAGAGGCATAATGATCACCCCTAGTGATTTTTTTTTGACATGGTCAAATACCTTAATAGATAGAGAATCAAGTTGAATGGTTGATTTATCAATGCCAAGCCTATCCAAAAGGGTCACACTACACACATTAAGGGAAGAACCAGTATCGACAAGAGTTCTCTTTATCCCTTTTTGTTTGTATTGCACTATGATAATGAAAGCTTCCTTTTTTTTTTGCGCATCCAAAGAGGGGAGTTCACTTTGGTGGAAAAAAATTTCAATGTTTAGTCCTTGAATCATGGCTTCTATATCAGTTGGTGGCACATTAGAAGGGATGGGAACTTGTTGGAAGGTTGTTTGGATCATGTTGTGATAGTGAGGGGAGGCTTGAATAAGGTCCCACAATGAAATCTTAGTAGGAGTATTCTTAAGTTGCTCGACAAGATCATACTCCCTGTGACCTGGAAAGAAAGGGTTAGGTAGGATAGGATTAGGCAATGGTAATGGTGTTGGGGTTGGTTATGGTGGTTGTACATTGTTTCAAGTGTTATATGTATGAGCAACAGTATTATGACTCAGTTGTTGTGAAACATTATTCTAAGGAGGGTAAAGGATAAGTTCATGTTTATTTTGAGTTTGTTGTTTGTGTGAAGGTGGGTAGAGAATTAGAGGGTTTTAGGATGTCCCACAGGGTATGTATGAGTACCATTGATCGAAGGGGATCTAATGGACACTTGTACATTCATAACCTTAGTGGTCATGGTTTTATTTATCTCTAATAAAGGGAAATTGAGAATCACTGCTTGATATAAGAAGATGCATTATTATTGTTTCATTTTTCAAGCACCATGATATTCTCCCTAGGAGAGTTTTTAGGAGAAAAACAAGCCACATGTTCTTGAAAAGTAAGGCTTGGTTCCTCCAAATTGACTTCATCTCCAATAGGGGAATGATCAATGAGGGGATTATCAAGAGGGGGAGGATTAGGAAAAGGTGTTAGTTGAGTGTCCATTGTCTTTAATGTTTAATTCTCTTGTTCCATATTATCTACCCTACAAGGAGAGCTTGTAATATGTTCATCCAAGTTTGAAGTTTGTAAAGTAGCTTCATCACAACTAGGGAGGCATCAAGAGAAGGACCACTATGGTTTTCAAATAGATTATCCAAAATGGGAGGAGCATTAGGAAAGGGAGGATCAAGGGTGTCATGAGTCTTAAGAGGGATATCTTCTAACACCAACCTATCCTCTTTACATTCAGGAGGGATATTAGGAGATGGACAAGTTTGATTGTCATGGTTATGGAAACTAGTTAAGGTGATATTGAGAAATGTGTCTATGATCTCATGTTCGTGTTGTCTAACATCTTCCAAAGGGGAATAAGGATATGGATAATCAAGACCCTCAATACTTGTAACTTCCTTCACCAAGATACCTTCGTCACTAATAGGAGAGGTATCAGGAGAAGAATAAGTATGTGTGTTATGATTGTGTACACCTCCATTCACACCAATGGGTAATGTAATGGTTTGGTCAAAGCTAAGTTCCTCGTAGTTGTAATCAAAATCAAACTCATAAGAGGGGATATTATTCTTATAAAATCCATGTTTAATTAAATCAAAGACACATCTTGTGAAAAAGAACATGCTATGTAAAAGTAAATAAAGTGAAATGCAATGATTTATATGCAATTTTCAAATGGAAAACAAAGGAAATTGTTGATTACAATATGCAATAATCTGAAAGATGAAATGTTGGAAATGCAAATGTGAAATTATACAATGCATGAAATGAGCTATTTTAAGCTAGATCTAATTAAATGCAAGGTACAAAAACTTGAATAACTGATATAGGTAGGTAATGGCACCAAATAGAAGTATAAAACTAGGGTTCTTAGTTCTATAAAGGGCAATTTTAGGGGTGAAAATGAATTGATTCGCCCAAGGTTGTGAATGAGTCCCAGTGTGGAGTTTTCTTAGAATTAAAAAAAAAAATTGCATGATTTTGATGTGTTCTGAGTTCTATCATGCATAACTAAGTTAAAAATGTAGAATTTCAGAAAATTTAAATAAATTTAGATGCCAACAATGCAACCTAAATGCTCTTTTTATGAATGCAAAATTTGAAACCTAGCATGCAAATTAATCCATGCAAATCCTAATGCAAGGTGAATGCAAGCTAGATGTATGATGAAATACTCAAAAACATAAAAGAAAATTTATTCTAAAAGCAGGTTCACCAAAATGAACCATAGATTTTAATTGATTAGGGATGCTATGCCTATTTTGCACAATTAGGGTCTTTCACCTAATGGAAAGAGATAGATCCCACACCATAAAATCTAGGTGGTTCACTCAAATTAAGGAATGCATATGGAATTAATCCTAAATTCAATGATCTAGATGCAACAAAATAGTAAAAGCTATTGATTATTAAGTGAAAACTATTGAAATGCATGTTGTTTGAAAATGCATTGTGTAATGCAAAAACACCTAGAAATGTGAACAAAACTGAACATAAATGGATGAAATTGAAAGTGTGCACCTAAGACATGGATGGAGACTAGAATGCTGCTGATGCTGATTTTTAGGCCTAGTGGGATTCATTCACCATTCTAGGCGAATTAGTCCCTGTTATGTGAAACTGTTCTGGAACCCATTTCGGACAAAAGGGTATCTAGAAATGCAAAAAACCCTATTCAGGCCTGGAAATGGGAATCATTCACCACTGATGGTGAATGCATCCAATCTCTAATTTCTAAATATTCAAAAGAGGAAACAAGAGATCCTGGTCTGCACTTTTTGCTTCTCTAGGTGTCGGGTTCTGAAACTGTCAAATTTGGGCCTGAAAGTGACTTTTTGTGGGTATTTTGACTTGGTCAATGAAGGAAAGAATTTAAAAACTTTGCAACTTGATCTTCAATGATTTCCAAGCCACCAAGATGCCTAAATATGCAAACACACAAGACAAGAGAGAGAAATGTTGGATGTTAGGGCATGGGGGTTTTCCTTGGTCAAACCCCTTTTAGGTAATTTAAACCAAAATAATGAAAGAAGGTAATAAACCATGAAACAATGAATTCAATACCTTTCCATGATGTTTGATCTTGAATTTCTACAACAAAACATGAAGAATCTTCCCTTGAATGTCAAAAAATTGCTATCTTAATGACTTGAAATGATGAAACCCTAACTTTCTTGACTTGAGATTGAAGAATGATGGATAAATAATGAAGAATGGTTTAATAGATGAATGTGGAGATGTAAAATGAGGAGAAAAACACTTATTTATACACAATTATTTCCTAGTAACCTGATAATACTTCATCACAAGCTGACATAAGGTATTTTTAAATAAAAACCCGAAAGAAAATTTGAATTATTTTGAATTTGGAGCCAAGAGGGACTCATTCACCACTTATGGTGAATGGGTCCCACCTTAGGATTGTCAGTGGGTGTTATGAATTAAGTCACATTTAATATTGTTTGTTGGGTTTACATTCAAAAATACACTTAATTAAGCCTTATGAGTGCATAAAGGGGTCATATAAACCATAAGAAAGGTGTAAATAGTAAAAATATGCCTAGAAAAGCATGAAATCTTGTTACAAGACTTTAAAATACTTAAAAATAGGACTAGATAATTATTAAAAAGATAATTTCTAGATGAATTATAATAAGAAGAGTCTAGAAAAGTGTAGAAATGTTTTACAACAGCTTCACAAGACATTAATAAATGCATTTTATTCAATTTGCAACTGTCCAAGACCTAGTGTGGATGTGTAAAAAACCTCACAACACTAAATCAAGACCTTGTTAAGTCTAATTTATCATGAATTATTCCCATTTCAAGCAAGAAACATCCATTTTTCTATCGTACAGTCCTATTTTGGGAAGATTTTGCCAGAACAGGGTTTAGACAACTAGGTACTCAGAACTAAAAAATCTCTATTTTGTTTCTAGCTGTGGGACTCATATGCAACTGATGGAGACTTAGTCCACTTCCAGATTTTAGGAAAATCAAAAGTGCAATCTGTAGCTCTCGGTCTGCACTTCATCTCGTGACAGGTTTCTGGATCTGAAACTGCAAAATTTGACTTGTAGGTGTTCTCTAAGCTCCTTTTAGGGCTTTGACCACTTTGAATGACTTTGAAAAATTGT
Organism: Sequoia sempervirens; assembly: GCA_007258455.2. NCBI lineage: Eukaryota > Viridiplantae > Streptophyta > Pinopsida > Cupressales > Cupressaceae > Sequoia > Sequoia sempervirens. The sequence goes on from VDFB02373365.1 coordinate 290,490,759, forward strand.
TGACAACTTTTCACACCTTACTCTTCGAAAAATATGCATAATAGACCTACAAAACAGATGCAAAGAGGGGGAAAAGTGGGTAAGGGTTAGTGAATAGGGGTTTTCCTTGGTCAAACCTTGGTTTGGTAATTAAACCCTTGAAAATGAAATGAAAAGAGAATGATGAATGAACAACATGAAATGCTACAACTCACCAAACCCTTGAAGTAGAAATCTGAGGATATGCAAGTAATGGCTCCAAAGTGCTTGAATTCTCTTGTAGACAAAATGTTTGAATGCTTAAGTAATTGATAATTGCTTGAATGATTGAGTGAATGAATGGGGGTGAAATGAGAGGAAAAACCCTATATTTATACACAATTATGTAATATTTCCTGAAAATACCACATCACAGGCCGACCTTAGGTCTTAGAAAATAATATCTTGCTAGAATTTTAAAATAATTTTGATTTTTGAGCCAAAGGGGACTCATTCGCCCCTAGTGGTGAATGGGTCCCACTTAGGAATTTGAAGTGTGTGTCAAAAATTAAGATGTATTAAATGATGTTTATTGGGATTACTTTTAAAATTACACTTAAGTAAGGCCTATAAGTGTAAAAAGGGGCCAATTAAAGCATAGTAAAGGGTCAAATTATTGATGAAAAGCCTAGAAAAGTGTGAATTTTTGTTACAACACCTTAAAAAACTTTGAAATAAGGCTTGGAAAGTGATAAAAAGAGGTTATTTAGGTGAAATATATTAAAAAGGTACTAGAAAAGTGTGAAAGTGTGCTACAACACTTCACAACACTTAAGTAAGGTACCACTTGAATTCTTTTAGTTTTATAAGGCCCAAGACCTAATGTGAATGTGTTATCCACATTGCAACATTTAATCAAGGCACAATTACACCAAAGTCACAAGGAGGACCCAAACGAGACAAAAAGTAGAAGGGTTACTTTTTCAGTGTCCACAAATCATGAAACCCTACACCACAAATGTTATCTAAAAATAAACATGATGCATGAATATTTTTACATGATGATTGCGGCTTGAATAATGCTCTAAAATGCTTGATAATTTTCCCTTGAATGCTCTTAAATTGTCTTATCAACACTTGAATGCTCTTGTGAAATCAAATTTGTTATACGCATGAATACTTGAATGCTTAGGATGAAAATGAGTGAAAGAAATTTGTATTTATACTTAATTATGCAAAAAATCTCGAAATTACAACACTACAAGCCGACATCAGATCTAGGAGGATAAAATCCCACAAAGAATTTAAATTAATTTTTATTTTGGGCCACACAGGACTCATATTCCCAAGGTGATGTATGACTCTCATTAGGCATAAATTATGGGACCAATTTAAAAAATGCTTAGAAAGGTGTACAATCAGGATTGAGACCCAAAACCTTAGGTGGGACCCATATGCCCAAATTTGTGTATGAGTCTTAGACCAACAAATCTAGGCCACACAACCTAAAAACACCTAAATTATGTTTGGATGATTTATGTCACGATCATCCTTGAAAATATGCATTAAATGAGGCTTGTGGATGCAAAATAAGGCCAATTAAAGCATAAAGAATCCTAATTATTTAATAAAAGCCTATAAAAGTGTGAAAGTGTGTTTTTGATTAGGTAAGAAGCATTTATAGGGTTATGTACCCTTACACAAAGAGCCACAAGGGCCAATAGAGTTCAAGACCAAAAAACATCAAAAAACCTAGCCAAAAAACTAACACATCAGACCAACAATAGATAGACAGACAACGGATAAATAGCAGACTAATTGAAATCTCCCCAATTCTTTGATAGGAGATTAACAAAATCATCTATGACCCATTCCTGATGATATTCAACATTCTTGTTGTCCATCTCATTGTTCATAACTACCGACATGGTGTTGGTAAAACAGTGGACCAACTTAACAGTGAAGTGGGTCAACCCATAGAATTTATTGTCCAACTTTTCCATGCTTTCCTATAGCACACATAGCTCCTCCCTTCCAACCACAGTCATTCTAGTATTAGCTCACTCAAAATCCAACGAATCCAAAGACAGGGAGGTCGAGTCCTTCTTTTTCACTTTGCCAGTTCGAAGAATGGTGTTGGGTCCTCTAGCATAATCCTCCTCCACACCCTCAGAATCCTCATCCTCCCCACTATCTTTGTTGTTAGAATGCTCCTCTTCTATATCCAAGTCTTTTACTTGCACTTTTTTGTTATTCTTGTCTAGCCGACCAGAGCGTCGAATGATGGTATCACCACCAGTCACCACTGTCTCTGTGACCACCATATCCCCCTTAGAGTCCTTTCCCACCACATTTTTATCTTTTCTTAGAGGCTCCTTCAAACTCTTTCCTTCCTCTTTTCCTTTCTTTTTCAGGGCAGGCTTGCTAGCAATCTTGGTAGGGGTTGATTTGAGCTCACAAAGACTAGCTGCCACACTAGTCCGCGCCGTACCCACATACACCTTAAGCTTTTTAGCAGCGGGTTTGGGCTTTTGTGTGTGAGCAAGGACCGGGTGGTTTTTCTTGATGGGGCCTTTGGACTTAGCCGAAGATAAATTTGTCATAGTAGGAGGCTTAATATCTTCAATATGAACTGTAGATATGGGTTTGGGAGGGCATAAAGCAACATGGAAGTAGTAGAGCCTCAAAATGAGGCCCTGGTGGAGCAACAAGCTAGGAGGGTCATTAGGATTTAGGCCAACAACCTCACTACATTTTTTAATATAACTTTCTAAGTCCATCAGGAGGAAAAAATGAAAGCTTGATAGAATTTTATGTCGGAGATGGTTCAAAAGAGGGAAATGGTAGAAAAATTAGGTTTTGAATCTACCTTCAAGAGTCACGTACTTCAATAGGGTGAGGAACACTTGGTTCCATGGTTGAGGGAGAGCCTCCTGATCAAAACTCGATTGGTTGTGCACGGGATCCTCATTCCCCACAAAAAAAAATTTCACACTTTCATTATCCTGTGTTTTAGTGTGCTTTGGGTGCTTCATACCAGTACACAGGAGCCCCATTTCCTGCGCTATCACTTCCTCATTCACATTAAAGGAGATACCACCCAAATTGACATGATTATCTTTCCAAGAGTTGAAAAACTGTGTAGACAGATTAGGGCCATGACCCACCAAACTCTGGATTAGTGGAGCAAGACCATCCTCAACACATATGCACCACACCAGCAGATATTTTTGAAATTCCCTGTAGTTGTCTAGCTTAGGTTGCACCCTATCACCACCCATAATGTCACTCTACACACAAAATAACCACAAACCCTAAAAAAAAAGGTTAGAGATAATGGAAAGGTGAAGAATAACCTACACATTTAGGATTTTAAGCCAAAAATGGAAGTGTTTGGTAATCAAAAAAATGGACAGGTCGTACGCATGAGGAACTAATTTCCTAAAATCAATCTTAGTAGAATCATAAATGAGGATCTTCAAACACATTTGGCTAAGTAAGCTGGACATGAAGGGAATGGAAGGTTTTCCATCCACGTAGTAAATGCACAGAAACCTAGGTAAGATGGCTACGGGGCCAAATTTAGAAAAACCAAAAAGGTTATCTTTCAGAAGCAAAGAAAAAATTGCGGACATGATAGAACAAATTAAGAGATTGATCTCATAATTATTGGTCACATCAAAATCAAAATAAAAAACTTGAAGATACGATGGCTTAACATAATCCCCAAAAGGAGATTACGCAAGGTATGTTCCAGTTTAGTCTTAATCTTCAAGTACCTACTGTAATACCTCATGAAATCCCTTTTAAAAATGAGCTCCATCTCATAATTTAAATTATGCCACTTTTTATCCACCTCATCTTTAAAGCTTGTACACAGCCTAAAAGAAAAGCATGTAGACCCCCAAAAAAAATACAATAAAGTGCTTCATTAGTTATCATCATGGGTCAAGTAAGGACTTTGTTCCTTCAATATTATACCCTGAATTCCAAGTAGTAGGTTTCATAAAGAACGCCAACATTTGGAATATTTCCAATGTGTGCCAAAATTGGCTAAGGCATCAACAACTTGGTTACCCTCCTGATAAATATGGGTAGCAACCTTTAAGTTAAACTTTGACATGAAGAAACTTATGTCTAAAAGAATGTCTTTGGTACTCCACCCCAATAATCTATCAAATTTAACATCATCAATAATAGACTTAGAGTCACCTTCAATATGAAGGTTCTTAATCCCCATAGAAACAACCAACTGTAAGCCCTTTAATAGTGGTCTTTCTTCTGCAATCATAGAAGAATGGACACCAATCTCCCAAGAGTAACTTGCCACAAAATTTCCTTTGCAATCTATGATCACACCTCCTATAGTGGCTCTGCCCAGGTTTCCTTTACCTACCCCATCAAAATTTAGTTTATACCAACCACTGTCTAGAGGCTTCCAAATAGTGACACTCCTAACTAGGGATCTGGAGTTTTCATAGTAGTTAGCATCCAAGTTCTGGTGACAAGCTTTGGCCATATTTATTTCCTCCTCAGTCGGACCTTTATCTGGGGTTTTCCCACTGAAGAGCGAAATGTTATTTGCAATAAGCCAAGGAGCAATATCAAACACCTCTTTTAGACTCATCTCGTTGTTCCTGAAAATTCTATTGTTTATAATAGGGGGGACCTAGTTCCAAATTTCACTAGGTAAATGGTGGACAAAGGGTCCAGTCCAACTCAAGATAAAGGATCTGATATCCTGACACATAATCCATTGAATCCCCAATATTCCTAGAGCTAGCTCCCACACATCACCAGAAAATAGGTAGTGTAACAACAAGTGTGTTACAACACTTTACAACACTCCAAATAAGGCATCAATAAGCTCATTTAGTTCGCAAGGGCCCAAGTCCTAATATGAATATGTTAGAAATATTACAACACTAAATCAAGTCCATGTTATAGAGTAATTTTTCTGTCATTACAAGGTTATGAAATTTTGAAACAACAAGGTTATAGTGGAAAAGGATGTGGTGCTAGAGAACAAGGTATTTGTATCCCTATAGAGCTTAACATGCAAGGAATGACTATTGGTGTTTGTTATTTTCCTTTGAAAGAAACAAAAGAATCAAAGAAATATTCTCTTAATATCAATATCATCATGCAAAACACTAAGGATTAGAGTTCATTAGATTTTACATCCTTCGTTCAAGGAGAGAAAAAAATCTTGCCATCAAAAGAGTCTTGTGTAAGTATAACACCTTGTACTAAGCAAGAGATATATTTGTCACAAAATAAAGGAACATCTTCTACTTTTGATCAAGAAGGTATCTTGTTGAGACTCCTACAAGATCATTTGATATCTCTCCCTCCAAGAACATGAAATCAATTTTACTACAAGAATTCATTTTATGCATATCATAGAGTTCATGGTCATTCTAATAAGGAATTTAAAGCTTTGGGTAATTAAATTCAACATCTTAAGGGTTGTGGTGCTTTTCCTTGTGTTGAAGCACCTAGTTCCTCTAATTGATACTAATTTTCATGTTTCTCATCAATCATCTCAGCTCATCCTTGTCTTTCACTAAGTGGGGGAAATGGGTTAGGTAGCCTTGTCCTTGTATGGCACTTGTCGTTGTCTCTTTTTGCTAGTTTACCACCTTCCATCTATATATAAGAGCAATCTTGGGATGTCAATGACATATGCCTCAAGTTGGCTTTCATGTGACATACTTTTCTTTTTATGTTTAACATTACATTTTGGGGGAAAACCTTTATTCATTATGTAGTTTCATTCGGAATAGCGCTTTCTGAATAAGCTCTCATGTCTTCTTCTACTTTAAAGAAATTGCTCATAGTATGGTGTTTAGAAATTTCTTTAAAGTGGGGGCATACATTGGCATTATTGTTTTAAATTTCAATTACAACTCACATTTCATTGTGTGGTATTCTTACTTCATGTGATGCATCTTTCTCTTTTTGGTGAAATTTAGTGTGATGTTCTTCGAGAGAGTGATCAAGCTCTTAGCATATTATATTCCTCTTAGTGGAAATGCCAAGCAGAGTGCATTCCATAAGTTGTAAATCTTCTATTCTTCAATTGTTCCTCTCTTGGAGACATTAGGCATAATGTTCCCTAGGTTGATACCTTACATGAACTAAGCAAAACCCCTTTGAATGTACCTTACACTATTTTGCATTTACAATAACCATTATATGGCCACCTTGCATAACACACTTTGCTTGCATGTGGAGCCATCCTATTTGTTCATGGGTGTTAGCATATGAATTTTTGCTTGCCTCATGAATCCCACTATTCATGTTGTGTGCCACCTTATAAAAGTTATCAGGAGGTATAGCTTTTGTATAGTTAGTATGTATGGGATCCGACCATAGGCATGAATTTCCCATAGCCACTTGCTTGTTTGTGTGGGCACATACTTTCCGTGTGTGTATGTGTCTCACTAGGGGCTCACCTAGTGGATATCATATTCCACTAGCTCGTGTGAGCATGAATTTTGTTTGTATATTGGACATTGTGTTCTACTTGTAAAAAAAAATTTGGAAAAAAAACTTAGACCTAGTCCACATCATGTTGGAAAAATAGTTGAGGCTTGATCCACCCTTTTCCTTTTATTCCTTATGTCTTTAACACTGTATGCTTGTACCTTGTTGTTGCTTCATACATCATTCAAATGCATGTTCTTTTGTGCCTATTTTGGTTTGTCATAGGATCTCAATCATGGGGGATTGATCATCCCTCTTGATCATTGTCGTCCTATCTCACTAGCATTGGTACACTTGGACCCCTCTTCATCGGAAATCATCTACTTTAGTGTGAGATTGACACAAGGTCATCCTCTAACTAAAGTGGGGGCTAAATGTAGAGTGAAAAATGTATCCCTTTACATTCTCACACTTTTTTGGGCCCTCCCTATTAAAATTTGGCTTATTTATGCCCTAATTGATCTTATTTTGCATCCAAAAGCTTAATTAATTGCATTTTTATGAGGATAATCTCAACATTTAACAAATTACAAATCATAATTAAATTATTTTGGTTATGTGTTCTAGGTCTATGGATTTGGGACTCATATGCCACCTTGGGCATATGGGTCCCACCTTGGTCTCTAGACCTGATTTTAAATGTTACATTGAACGAGGCAATTCTTGAAATCTGTGTCCCATGTTTAAGCCACTAGAACTCGTATGCCCAACCTGGTGATGAATCCCACTTTAACTTGGACCTATTTTAATTCAAATTCTTGGTGGGATTTTATTATCCCAAATCTGATGTTGGCTTATAGTGTTGTAATGTTGGGAAATTTGGTATAAACAATTATAAATTATACAAGGTTATTTCACATAATTTCTCCTAACAAGCACTAACAAGTATTTTCAAGCAATCAAAGCTAGCAAATTTTCAAGTCATCTAGCAATTTTGAGAGATAATTCTTATAGAAATTTTATGAGATCAAGAACATTCAAGAGAAAATCATCAAGAATTTGGAGCTACATTAAAGATTCAAGCATCATGTTAAAGTTTTCATGCATCATTTGTGTTTTTGAGCTAACATTTGTGATGTAGGTTTTCATGATTCAAGCAAGAATTCAAGACAAATTTTTAAGCATTCAATCAAGAGCCAAGATCCACATCCATTGAAACCATTTCACATAAGTTTGTAGCTATCATTATAAGGGTTTGGTGAGTTACAACATTGCATTTGTTCATTCATCATTTATTCATGCCTTTCTATTTCATTTCAAGGTTTAATTACCAAAATAGGGTTTTACCAAGGAAAACCCCCATTCCCTAGAAAAAAAAAAAAATTTCTCTCCTGATGTGTGTTTGCAAATCTAGGTGAATTGGAGGTTGAAGATCCTTTGAAGGAAAAGTTTCAAAAGTTGTCAACAAGTTGTCATCTTCACGAAAACTCACCTATAGACCAGAATTCAGACTTTTAGACTTGGAGATTGGACAAGAAGGAAGCTATAGAAAATCAGTAGACGCTACAAAAGTATCAGTCAAACCCTAATAATAGGACTTATATGCCCAACCTATCGTATTAGTCCCAGTATACCCATTTTTCCATCATTTTGTAGATCTTGATTAGCCAGTAGAAGATTCTAGATTCTTCCTGGAAACTCTAGAGTGGGTCTAAATTTCCCAACCTGGTGTATTAGTCCCAATGCAATTTGAGACAACAATTTACAGGGTTTACAGACCTTGTTTTGTCCTCTCCACTCCTTTAGGTATATTTTTGTTTCATTCTATTTGTTAATCTGATTTCATGCTTTCAAGTTTCTAGGGTTTATGCATAAGTTTTTGCATTTCTCCTTTGAATCTTCATTTAATGGTGAATCCCCATCCAATTACACTAGGAACCCTCTAACTATCCCTCAATTGAGTCACTTGTTTGAGGGACCTAGGTTTCCTAATGAACTAAAGTGTGAAATAGGTCTAATTCTATCTCCCAAAAGGTGGAACCCCTTTTTCCCTTTTGTTCAATAGGAAGAGTAAAACTAAATTCAGCAATATGGATAAGACTTGCTTTATAAATTTTGGACCAAATTAAAACTCATTACAAATGACAATGTCTACTTTTCAAATATGATTATCATTTTTACTAATGGAATTTTTTTTCTATTTATTAATTATTTTTTTAAAGAAATGGATTCATAAACTTGAAATGACATATATTTCTATTTTTTAATAACTTTTAATTTTTAATATTTTTTACAAAAAAAATTATGTTTGGTATCATATTTGAAAATTTAATATCTAGGTATTAGAATAGTATACACATTTTAAAACTAGAAACAAAATCCCCTATTTCATATTTTTACACCATCTTAGTATTCTACATCTAAGTGCTTCAGAATTTTACTCCAATTATAAAAAAATATATTATTTTTTAGGAAAAAGACTTCCACTTTTTGACCAAAAAATAGACCTAAATTCTTGAACTTAGCCAAAGGTGTATATGAGGCCTAGGTGTTTAAGATTAAATGTTGTTCACTTCACTACACCCTTTCTAATGAATCTAGCTTAGAGAAAAAAATGATAACACTTTTATAGATATATTAAAACCCAAAATATAAGGCTTCTAGCCTATTTTAAATACTTTTCCTACTTCTAGCCTATGTATTATTTTATTTTTCCTACTTCTTAACTTCCAATCTCTTCCTTTAAAAATATGTGTCACAATAATTTTCTCCTTTCTAAAATTGAACTTCTAAATCACCTCTCCTTTGAAAAGAATGATTAAAAAGTATCTCCTTTCAAAAAGAAAACAAAGGAAAATGGTCTTGAGAATTAGATATACTATTTAGAGTTATGCACATCATTTCTTTTTATATTGGAAATTTTTAATTTAATATTTTAGTAACACCTCTACTTTTTCTTTTAGACTATAGGAATCGGGTAGCACAGCCCTCTATAAACTGCAGTGTGCCTGGTAAACTTTTTAACGTGACCGGCGACGCTGGTGCGACACGCCCTTTGGTACCACGGGGGTGGGGGAGACTAGACCTTGTGACCAACCTCCTGCAACAAGAAAGATTAGTAACACCTCTACTTAATATGTTAATATTTTTATTTAATATTTTAATACCTTCAATGAAGGTGATGTACATTCATTTAAGGTTTTTTTGATGGACATTATTTTTTACTTGATTTTTAAATAAAACTATTTATATTAAAGCAAGGGTTCAACCATCAAATGGAGTCATCATGATATGATTTTTTTTAATATTGCAGGCCTGAAAGTAATGCTTCCAAAAAGAATAATATTTGAAATACTTATCAATTTCCTTATTTCAATAAGAAAATAATTTTAATATATTAAGAAAAGCATTATGAAATAAAATGACTTTAAACTAAAATTCATGTGAATTAAAAAAAATTGCAACAAAATTTATGAAAAATTTGTAAACACTAAATATAAATGTTGGTGATTTATGTTTAAATTTATTTATAATTTTATCTTATTTATAAGAAAACTTATGGAATATGGAATAAATCTCACTCATAATAAAGATATAAAGCATAAAAAAATCACTAAAAAAATTCAATTTTTTTTTAAATACGTATTTAGAATCTGTATACAAAATATAAAAAATCACTAGTTCATGTCATCCTCAAATTCTTAATGTTTTTCTTGATAGAATTGATAGAAAGAAAAATTCTAGTTTTATATGTTCTTTTCAATGTCCCACATAGACAAATAAAATACAAACTATAATGGGATCACCCATATTTAAAATGATCTTCTATTATAATTATACGCATTTCAACATCCAACATATAATTTCTAAATTATTATGATAAAATACTATGTACAATTGTAACTTTTCCATAGGAGTGTATCATGACTCATATTCCAACAAACACTAATCAATGTACTAGAAAAGGTTTTATTTTCCATTCTGATCATTTTTTTTATCATAATCCATCAATATCAAACTCAATAGAAGAAAAATATAACCATAAAGGTTTACCAATAATCCAGTGTAACTAAGTAACACTAGATTCATCAAATATTTCTTCATATCATTACAATATTTTTGACACTCTTCATTCTATTGAAACATAACATCTTTCAATGATTTACTAGAAGATTTAACATATGGTCAACTAGTTGTGAAATAAAATTTTAGATGGCCTCAATCTTATTAAAACTAAAATATAGAATTGTATGAAGTTTTAGTGTTAAGGCATATAAATAATAACATATATGGGTATGTGCAGAATCATGATGGGCCAAAAAGTAGCAATATGATGGGTATTTGTAGGGTGTGTGGAAGATGACTTTTTTTTAACCCAAAATTGATGAAAAAAAAGGGTTTTTAAAGGATATTTTTAGCTTTCCACCAATATAAATTATGCTTTACTTTGAATTTAATAAATAATTATTATTCATTTTCTATTTGAATTACGACTAAAGCCTTGATTAATAAGTTGATTGAAAAATATCTATAGCTTTCAAATGGTATCACATTTTTTAAATCCAAAACATGTGTCACATTATATGCTTCACATACTATAGGATTAAAAAAAAAATTGAATTTCATGAATTTTGACCAAGTTAAGGTGGTCAGACATACAAGTTTTTTTTTTTTTTTAAGTTGTAATAAAAAATTCATAATTAATTATTTACTTGGAAAAAAATTACAAAAAAATATGCATCACATCTAGACATGAGTCCTCTACTTATATCTAAACTATTATAAAAAAATACTATCGTTAAATTATTATGGTTAGGGTGGTCAAACAGACACCTACTTATTTTTTCCCTGAAATTTAAGTACTACTGCATTGAAATTTCAAATTTTCACCAAATAGGATTTTTCTTTTTAAAATAAACCTAGTAGTTTAGAAACTACAATCAATTTGGTACAGATTCTATTGTTATATATTTTTGAGATAATATATATAACTTATTCAAATTTTTATGTCAAGTTTCCTAACTCTGATTTTTCTAATTTTTTTGCCACTTAAGGGCCTGTTTTTTCCATGATGATCCTGCACATACCCATATCTTTTTTGTACCAATTTCAATGCCTCATCTAAATAAAATATATCTTAATAATCGTTCAATATCTACATTCAATATATTCTTTTTAGGACTAAGTGTAAATTCTATTTTTGCAATATCACAAATGTAGTTATGACATTTTGAAGATGATTACTTCACTTCTTATAACTACTTAAAAATTCATCTACATAATCTTCTAAGATCTTGTGTGTCAAATCATGAAAGATGAGATTAAAATCTATTTAATATATGCAACCAATGTTTATCAATCTAAAACACATGAAAATAAGATTAAAAATAGTAGGTAAATGGTAGAAAAAGAATTCTTCTATTTATTTAGATTTAATATAATAATTGCATTATACCTCAAAAATATCTCTATAAAGGACATCTCATGTCCTATAGTAGAGTCTATAATTATATAAACATTAGGCAACACCAAGTAAGTTTTAGGATCTAAAGCATATTAGGATCTCTAAAATGCATGCATATATGATTTTTTCCATCAATCACATGCACACTATTTGACATTGATGGTGAGTAGGTAATAAGCCTAATGTAGCCATCATTCAATATTTTTACATTTCATCCTTTATCATCAAAGCTACCTTAGGGTTTAACATCATACTTAATAATAATATTATTCACAAATATATCAATTTAAATGCTAGAAGTATCTTGATAAGACAATGAAAAAGGGTCACCATTGTCATGCTCCTTTTTTTCTACATGAACATGAACATGAACAAACATTTAAAAAATAAATCTACACAGTAACTTTTAACATCCTTGACATGATATAATTGTCCTGTGCACTCACTAATTTTGAATTGGAAATATAACAATGAGAACCGCATCCAAATAGTGGTATATTCAAACACAAATAATTTTACATTCCTAAGAAACACCTGTAATAAAACATACCTCATTATGTGAAATTTAACTATTTAAATGTAATCAATGTTTTATAATACCTAAGCATTACATAAAAATAACTAAAATGAGTATATTTTTTTCCTTAGTAAATCTGAGATCAATGTCTCTATGTAATTTAAAAGGATTATGTCACTTGAAAATGTTCAATTTTTTTCTAATTTTTGATACTTTTTCTTTGTCTAGTTATCAATTTTTTCATTAATGGCACCTCCAAAAGATATTGTGTTTCTATCATTGATTAAAATGGTTTAATAGGTAATGTATAATATTAATGAGGAGGATCACCTAGAAAAGGAGACGTTTCTCCAAAATAAGAGTACACTTAAGAGATATGAGAAACCTCATCATAATGAAATTTAGGTAAATCTTCATAAACATTTAATAATTTTACAAAACCATCAACATTGATAAAAATATTTATAAAAAGAATTTAATGAAAAAATTTACGTAAATCAATTTAAATTACAATCATTATAAATCTATATATTTGATGAACTACATAGCTTAATTCAAAATTTACTTTTGATTAAACATTAAAATATAGTTCTAGTGCTCTTACTCTTGTGAAGTTTGTTCTTTTATCTTAACATACCTATTAATTGACTAGGTCTTTCCTCCCTTAGTCAAGATGTTCATTAAATGCATGGATTTTTGCCCTTATTCCCATGATATCATTACTAATTTACGGAGATAGGTCCCCCTTTTCTTACTTGGAGTTTGTATAAGGAGCAAATGTAGCAATGAAAATAGTACACCCCACCTTTGAGGAATGGAGCACAAGGGTAGGGTTCCTATTTTGCACTTGTTACACTCATGGAAACCGTAGAGATCTCAATATGAAGATAGAAAGAGGGAAATATATCTTGCAATAAGGTATCCTAGGGTCTGATTAGAGACTAAAGATGGGTTCACTACCAAGCAAGGGCTTGGAAAGACAAGAAATGTGAATGACATGCAAAGTACTATGTGAAACCTAACTAAATGACCTAGGAAATGAAACTAAAATGCAAAATAAAGAGCTAAGAATTAACAAAGGTGCACATACTTAGAAGAAGAATGAGGCCAAAAAAAGCTCCAAAACCTTGAAAAACTGATGTTGAATTCCCACTAGGACTCATATGCCAGTCTGGGCGATTTAGTCCCAGACTGGGTTTTCTATGCCAAAATTGCAATCAAACAGTACTTAATCTGAATCTCCAAGAACCTATAATTTATGGAAGTACTGGGACTCATATTCCCAAGGTGGCGTATCAGTCCCAATATGCTTTTTTAGAGGGTTAAGACCTGAATCTACTATCCTAATTCTACTTTTTCTGTCACACTTTATTTTTGGGTCTGGAATTCTGATTTGTAACCTCTAGGAGACTTTTCGTTATCTTGCAAACAAGGAAACAACTGGGAAAAATTTCTTCAATCTTGTAACTTAGTCTTCAGAGATCCTTCAAACTCCAAGACACCTATATCTACAATCACACATGTAGAGAGAGAAAAACTTGTTGATTGTTAGTGAATAGTGGTTTTCCTAGGTCAAACCTTGTTTGGGTAATTAAACCAAATGATGAAACAATGAAATAAGGACATGAAACATGAAGCGTGAAGTATGGATCATGAAAAATGATACATTGAATTATGTCTTGTAAATCTGCAATCTAACATGAAGTGTCCATGAATAATGTAGATCTTGATCTTTGAATTAGATGTAGATCAATGCTAAATCTTGGATCTTCAATGATACATCACTGCATGGGCTCAACAACATGCTTGATGCTTGGTGACTCTAATATGATTATGGATCTTTAATTGTCACAAAAAATGATGAATAAATCTTCCCTTGAATGCTTTAAATATGCTCTTGAATACTCTTGTGAACTCAAATTTTCTATAAGGAATGCTCTCATGGAATTCTTAGGTGAAAATGAATGAAATAACCTTGTATTTATACTTGTTTATGCATAATTTCCAAAAATTACAACACTACAAGCCGACATCAAATCTAGGAGGATAAAATCCTACCAAGAATTTGAATTAAATTTGATTTTGGGCCACACATGACTTATACACCAGAAGTGGTGTATGAGTCCCATTAGGCTTAGCTATGGGACACATTTTTCAAAAATTCTTAGAATGATGCAAAATCGGGATCGAGGCCCAAAAACCTAGGTGGGACTCATACACCCAAGGTGGCATATGAGTCCCATATCACTAAATCTGGGCCACATGTAACCTAAAACCACCCAAATTATGATTGGATGTTGATTCATGTCAGAATTATCCTCGAAACAATGCATTAAATGGGGCTTGTGGATGTAAAAAAAGGCCAATTAAAGCATAAAGAAGCCCAATTATTCAATAAAACCCTAGATTAGTGTGAAGGTGTGTTCACTTTACAACACCCTTAATAAGGCATAATTAAATTCATTTAGTTTACAAGGGCCCAAAACTTAATGTGAAGGTGCAAATAAATGCACTTTACAACATTAAATTAAGGAAAAGTTAGGACAATTTAGATTAAAAGGGCCCTATATCTAATGTGAATGTGGAAAACACATTACAACACTAGATCAATGTGACATTGGGTCCATTTTAATGTTAATCATTCTCAAATTAAGTAAGGAAAAGGGATACTTTTTCTATTGTTACAACATAATAACAGAGTGTTTAGGGATTCGACAAGGAGCAGTATAGATCTTTGCATGCCTATGTAGTGTAGAAAAAAGTAACCATTTTTAACACTTAATTTGGGAATAAATAAATAATAATAAAATGGACTTAATTGTTCCTTATTTAGGGTTTTGTAAACTGTATCTTTACACTTTCACACTAATATAGGTCTTTATTAATTAATTGAGGTTAATTAAGGTTAATTGGCCCCTTTCATTCAAATCCAAGCCTAATTTATTGCATTTTCCAAGGTATAAAGCCTGAAACTCTTAAATAATATTACACAACACTTAATTTTGAAATGAATGTGTCCTAAGCTAGTGTAGCGTCAAAAAAAAGTAACCCTTTTTCATGCATAGTTTCAGAATGAATAATTAATGATAAAATGTACTTAAATGTGCCTTATTTAGGGTGTTGTAAAGTGTTTTCTTACACTTTCACACTAATCTAGGGCTTCATTAATTAATTGAGCTTAATTGGCCCCTTTAATTCAAATCTAAGATTTATTAATTACATTTTCCAAAGGATCTATCTCGACAATCATTAATAATATTTCATAACATTAAAATTGTCAAAGTTGGATTCTTAGAAAAATGTGCTAGGACCCATTCACCACTTTGGGTGAATTGTTCCTTACTTGGGACACCCTTTTTTTTAGCATATTTGAGGTGGTTTTTAATGTTATTTGGTGTCCTCAAAGCTTGGTCCTAGAAAATTGTGCTAGGACCCATTCACCACTTTGGGTGGATGGGTCCTCCTTACCTAGGACACCCTTTTTTGAATTTATTTGTGCTAGGATTTTAATGATTTTAAATCCTAGATCTGATGTCGACTTGGATTATTTGAATTTTGGGGTTAATCCTTAGGTTTAACATAAATACGAGGTTAATTCACATAGTTTCATCTAATATTTTCAAGAGAGAATCCAAATACTTCACAAGAGCACTATAGAGCACTTCAAGAGAATTTCAAAGGAATTCAAGGGAAGATTATAGAAGTTTCATTGTAGCAATTCAAGAACATATCATCATGTCAAAAGCATAGTGCATCAAGCATGTTGTTAAGCTAATGTTGTTGATTTAGTATTGAACATCCATTTGAAAGCATTGTTTCACATGCAATTCAAGACCAAGATCTACATTCTACATGACCACTTCATGTTAGTTTGCATATTTACACTCTATGACATCATCCAAAGTATCATTGTTCATGTTTCATTGTTTCATCATAAGGTTTAATTACCTAAATGGGGTTTAACCAAGAAAAACCCCTATTCCATAACAATAAAAAAAAATTCCTTCTCCTCTTGGTGTGTGATTGCAATTTTTAGGTTGACAATCAAGTGGAGAAAAGGATTGAAGAAAAATTGTTAAAATTTTCAAGTTGCAAAGTTGTCATCTACATTGCAAGATCATAGAAAGAGCTCTACAATTATTTTTTTTAGAATTTCAAGACTTGAGCACTAAGGATCTAGAAGTACAGACATTGAAGAACATAACCCAAAAGTTAGGTTTTAGAAACCCTAATAGGGACCCATTCGCCACTTGGGGCGAATGAGTCCTTAGTGACCTAAAAACATCAATTTTTCAATAAGGTACACATTGTTTTAGCTTCTTAAAATCTCCCTTATTGCTGTTATAACAGTTAGGATTGATTTCTGATTGTTATTTATGCATTTTAGCCCTCATAATTGAGTGAAATATCCTTTATAAAAACTTAGTGGCTCATCATCTTGTTGATTCATTTTGTTGAGCCTTATTTTTTGATGTTTCATTATGGTGAACCCAACTTATTGAACATTGTATTTTTTTGACCTTCGAGTCTTTTTTATCATCTTAGGTTGGATCTTGCATTCATTTGCATTGAATTAGGTCCCATTTAGGATGTCCTACTTTGCATTCAAACTTGCATTTCATATAGGGTTTTAGAATTACATTGTTTTTCATTCTTTAAATCTAAAAAATACAAAAACAAATCTGTCATCTTGCATATCATTTAGATCACATAAATTTGTATTTGAAAATTAAAAATAAATTGCATATCAAACAAGGTCTTTTCATTCATCATTTTATTGCTTTTTGAACATGCATTTTATAGTAAATTTGTAGAAATTTGAAACTAAACATTATTATTACAGACTTGAAATTGAAACTTATTTTAAAAAAGCATTAAAAAAAAAAAAAAACCCTAATCTAGAACCCATTTGCCCCAACTGGCGAATGAGTCCCTGATCAAATCTTAATTGCATTTTTTTGCATTTGAAATTCATTTAAAATACTTAAAAATCAATCAAAAACATTTCAAAAATCCTAATATAGGACCCATTCACCCCAACTAGCGAATGAGTCACTGATCAGGTCCTGATATAAATTTTATGGAATTTGAAATCTCTATATTATGCTTCTATTTGTTGCTATTACATTTTTGTTTCATTTTTTTAATTTTTGTTTCATTAAATTCATTAAATCTAGATTAATTTGCTTCATTTAGTGCATTGTCAAAAATAAAAATTGTATTTACAACATTTCAGTTTAAGTCTATTGCATTGTGTAATCTGTAAATTGCATTGTCTAAAATCTGAAAATTGCATTTCATTCTAGGTCATTGCATTGCCTCTTCCCATTTTTCGTTTGCACACTAGGTTTGTAAAACTTGTATGAGCTTTACAACTTGGTGTCCCATTAGCAATACTATTGTAAGATGTAGTTTGAGACTCATGACATCTTGCAATATCTCACTTGTCGTGGATCTTGGGTTTTTTAGCTCTCTTTCTGATAGTGTTGATAATCAACTGTCTATGACTCATAGTTTGTGTGCTTCATTTTCCACGACTTCACTTCCTACAACTAATGTGCTTAATGTTAACAAAACTATCCCAACCATCACTAGTTCTACTCAAGCTTTGGGGTGTACTCAAAGCCTAGGTGGAATTTCATTTCCATCTTCTACAATACTGATGTCCATTCATACATACACTAACTACCACAACCTTTCAACCTACTAGCAATGTGAACACTTCCTTAGTTATTTACACATGGAATCCTTCTAGCTTTGTGCATTTGAATACAATATCTCCTCAACCATCCACCTTCATCAACTTACAATTCAGTTTCCCTCGACATAAATACACCACTCCACCTTATTCCCCTCCATAATACAATCACAATTATGCTTTCCTTAGCTCACTTTTGCAAAGCATGACATCCCTTCAACAAAACAACAACAGTCAACCTTCACAATACATCAAAACCAATTTGATATCCTTGGAGATATTAAGAGCACAAATGCCACATGGTATAGAAGTTTCCTGATTCAAGAAATATGGTGGGAAAGGAGATCCTATTAGCCATGTTTCCACTTTTACAACCTTGTGTAGTTATTTCATCATTGAAGATAAAATCTTGGCTAAGTTATTTCCTAGGTCCTTGAAGGATACTGCTCTAGAGTGGTTCTCTTCTTTACCAAATAATTCAATTGGTTTATTAAATGAACTTGTTGATTCCTTTTACAACCACTTCCATATTCACATGGGTCCCAAGATGACCCTTGTTGATTTAATGATATGCAAAAAAAAAGATGATGAGAAAGTGACTGATTCATAGCAAGATACCAAACACTTTATTCACAAGTAAACATTAAGATTCTTGATGTCGACCTTCAATGAATTTTTATTGCCAACTTACAAAAAAAACTCCAAAGAAAACTTGAAATGTTGAGATTTCTATCCTTTACACAGTTATGTACAACCCTCGTGATTATCAAAATACAACTTACGGTCATGAGAAATTTTGAATCTAGAATTCAAAATAGTTACCAGCCATTCAAGAAGTAGAATAAGGTATTTTTACAATTGAATTCCCCTCAACCAAGTCATCAAACTAATAACCAAGTTGTTGCTATAAAGATGACAAAATATTTTGGTGATAGGAATAGAGAGTTCACTCTTCTACTTGATACCCTTCATAATATCATGTTGCAGCTTATTGAAAAGAACATGCTTACTTTTCCTCCTGCTAAAGATCATGATCCTCATATACCATTTCTCTTATGCTTTCGACAAAAATCTTATTGCCATTATCACCGACAAAATGGACGTGGTACAAAATATTGTAAGCATCTTAAATATCTTGTGAAAGACCTTATTGACAATAATCAACTTCAAATCAAGGGTGTGAATGATCAAATTCATAAGTCTATAGACCCTCCTAACCAAAATTTATAAATCTTTATGAATCCCATGCTAAAGCACACTATTTCATTTTTCAAAGCTAGTGAAACCAAGAATGATGTGATGAATGTTGACACAGATGATGAAAAAAGAAAAGATGACAATGAAGAACAACTGATTAAGGAAGTAGTATTTATCAAAGTTGGACATTGTAAGGACTCAACTAAAAATCCTCTTGATATTGATTTCTCACAAAACAACAAAATTAAATGTGCACCTGATGGTCCTCTTTACATAGCTGGCCAAATCAATAACAAGCCTACTAATGGGATATTAATTGATCTCGTTTGTGGAGAGAATGTGATTATTGAATAATTCCTATTCATGAATGAACTTTATCAAGATACATATGATAAACCAAAAGCATGGATCAAGATGCATAATGGTTTTTCTTTTCCTATGATAGGCTAGATATATCTTCCTTTAAAAGTTGTACTGAAAACATTAAATCTCTACCACAATCGAACCAATTTTGTGCGAAGTTAGGATGCATAAATGTTTAAAGTTTCCATTTGAAAATGATATGTTTACTATGCATCACAGTGGGTTTAATAATGTAACTTCCTAAGGGAACTTTTCATTATATTTATTTTTATGTAAGCCTATGAAACCTATTAAGCCTTGTGAGGAGTTCTTTTTCAAATCATATCAATAGTTCTAGCAAAAGCGCAAAGAATAATTGTCCCTTTGAAACATTCCTCAACCTATGATGGAACCACCTATCCTTGACGAATCAATTATTGAATCAAAATCCCTTCCAAACATCTAAGAACAACCTATGACAAATCCTCCTACCATTTCTTATAAGAGACTGTGAGATAACCAAAACAATCTCGTTGTCCCTCCTAAAATAAAACAAGTTTACAAAGCCAAAGAGAAAGCTGTTGAACAACCTCCAACTATTTCTTTTGTTCCTCCCAAGGAAGAGAAGAAACCTATGATTGAAAAACCCATTCTTACACAAACACAAATTAACAATATATTTAAATGAAATCGAAGTTCTAGAGAGAATAGGTGTAGATGTCATGCTATTTCTTGTATGTTATAGAATAAAGAAGACAAGAACAACATAGAAAATAAAAATCCAAACTTACCTGAAGTAATGTACGATGACTCTATACCCTCATGGCAACATAAGCAAGAACATTCCATGGACATTGTCATTTGACCTCTTCTTGTGATTAATCTAGATGATGACATTGACATTACAAAGATTGATGAGAAAGAGCATAATGAATTGAATACATTGTTATCCTCTTCTATGAACTTAAATGAAAAATCTCCTAAAAAGAGTGTTGAACTTGGTGCTTCCCCTAGTTCAACACTTGTTGTTGTCCCTTTGTCTAGTTTTCTACCATCCATTTATACAGACTCAGATTGGGATGTATACGACCTGCTCTAGGTTGACTCGCATGTTCCTTAGTAGTATTTTTCTTTTTCTTGTTTCTTTATGTGATTTCATGTGTGTAATGTCATCCCCCATGATGTTTCATTTGATGTATCTCTCTCTTTTTGTGCATTCCTCTATATGTACCTACCTTCTTCTCTATGTCATAAACTTTTTATCTTTTTCTTTTGTCTAGTGTTTTCCTTTTATCGATGATGCAAGGTGTCAAGACATTTAGGTCTCTTCCATGTTGATCCAAAATATGGCCTTTATATTTTCATTTTTCTTGTGTATTCCTTTTGGGGATGATGCAAGGCGTGAATACATTTAGGTCTCTTCCATTTTGACCCAAAAATTTTCCTTTATCATTATCTTTTTCTTGTGTTTCCCTATTCGAGATGGCACAATGCATCAATATATTTAGGTCTCTTCAATGTTGATCCGAAGGAAGTTTTTTTTGTTTTACTCTTTTTGTGTCATTCTTCTAATTCTATGAGTATTTGGGGAATGATGATAGTTTTGAGCTCTTAAACAACATTGTACCAAAGGCATACTGACCCTGAATCTATAGATCCCTTATGTATTTTTGGGGGCAACCCTTCCTCCCTATTTCACGACATAGCTTTATTTCAGAAACATGTCTTGGCATAGGGATTTCCAAGGAAATATCTCATGTCTTAGGAAAAAAATTGGCTACTTTAAAGTAGTTTCTCATAGTAATGGTGTTAGCAACCACTTTAAAACGGGGGCATACATCGATGGAATATTTTGACATTTTCATATTTTATAGAGTGATTTTATTTTTTCTTGTGATGTGTCCTTTTCTTGGTGGTGTCATTGGGTTTGATGTCCTCCAAGAGAACGATATTTCTAAGCATAAGTGGTGATCTAATATTCTTGACTTGTCCTCTCTTGGAGACATTAGGAATGATATTCCCTAAGAAGAAGACATTACATGAACGAAGACAAATCCCCTTTAATAAAAACCTATAGACATAACATTCAAAAGCATAGGATTGTGGTGCCTTATCAAAGTTTTCAGGAGGATAACTTCGGTATGGTATGGGAGGCTAATATGATTCTCTCATTTTCCACCTCATTGGGATACCTCACCTAGTGGATGGCCTAAGGTTCCACTACCCCAGAGTGATCATGCATGTTACAGAAAAACAACCTAGATATGTTCCACATCATGTTGGAATCTTGAAGATTTATCCTTGTTACCTAAAAATAGCCTAGATTTGTTCCACATAACGTTGGATTGTTGAAGCTTGATCCTTTTTCTTGAATAAACAACCACATTCCACATTGTGTTTGAATAGTTGTGCTTGATCCTATGTTTTCCATTATTTTTCTTGGTCTTTGATAGGGTATACTATGTATCTTTATTATTACTCCATACTTAAGTTTCTTGAATGTCTACTTTAGTGTGAGTTTGTCATTGGGGAAAACTCTCAATAAAGTGGGGTAAAAAATGTAGCAGCAAAAAAGTAACGCTTTTTCACGCTTAGTTTGGGAATGAACAATTAATGATAAAATGTGATTGATTGTTCCTTATTTAGGGTGTTGTAATTTTTTTTCTTGCACTTTCACACTAATCCAGGGCTTAATTAATTAATTGAGCTTAATTGAGCTTAATTGGCCCCTTAAATTCAAATCTAAGACTTATTAATTACATTTTCTGAAGGATCTATCTCGACACTCAATAATAACATTTGATAACATTCGAATTAGAAAAGTTGGAGTCCTAGAAAACTGTGCTTGGACCCATTCACCACTTTGGGCGAATGGATCCTCCTTACCTAGGATACCCTTTTCTTAGCATATTTGAGGTGGGTTTTTGTAATGACGGAAAATGTATCCCTCTACATTTTTGCACTTAATTTGGGAATGATTAAAATTAAAATGAACCTAATGTCACCTTGATCTAGTTTTATAATGTTTTTTCCACATTCACATTAGATTTATGGCCCTGTAAAGCTAAATAGACCTAATTTTCCCTTAATTTAATGTTGTAAAGTGTATTTATTTACACCACATTGAGTTTTGTGCCCTCTTTAACTTATGACCTTCATATCATCATTAATAGGCCCCTAAGACCCTATATTATTCATTATGGGGCTTATTTCAACCAAAATCCCAACAAGATCAATAAATATACTTAATTTTCCAACTCCTCGACATTTCCTCCAACTGAAAAAGCTTGGTGGGACCCATACACCACCTTGGGTGTATGAGTCCAATCCAGATGGGACCTATATGCCAAAAGTGGTGTATGAGTCCCATTTGGCCCCTTTTTAGGGTTTTGAGAGGGAAATCAGGGTTTTAAGTTCAAATTTCATGAATGTCAGCCTCTAGGATCTAATAAATAGTAAGTTGGGTGGATTTCCTATATAAAAAAGGTGTCAAATCATTATTTTACTAATCCTTCATGATATCAACCTAAGCTATCAAGAGTTAAGCATTCAAAGACTTCATAAGAGCATTTCTAGGGCATTCAAGGGTAGATTTCTTCATCATTTGTTACAACAATTCAAGATCCATTATCATGTCAAGATAATGATGCATTGAGCATGTTGTTGATCTAGTGTTGTTATGTAGCATTGAAGATCCATTTTCAAGCATTGTTTCATATCCAATTCAAGATCAAGATCTACATTCTTCATGGCCACTTCATGTTAGATTGCAAATTTACATTCCAAGACATCATTCAAGCTATCATTGTTCATGTTTCATATTTCATGTGCTTATTTCATCATTTCATCATTTGGTATTGTGATCCAAAATGTTTATCAATCCTAAATATGCAAAAAAAACTATAATGCAATGAGAGAAAAACATAAAGGGTCACCTCAAGATTATCCTAAGAAATTGTTAACATAAAGAGAAATAGATGAAATTGTGCAAGTGCTTATACCTTCTCCATGTTGATGAATCCATTGGTTGGCCCTTGTGAATGTAAACTTGTATGCTCCTTAGATGGCTATAGATTTGGCTAAATGCAATATTGAAAATATGATGGGATGCAAATGCAAAAATGGCTAAAATGGCTTGGCTAAATAAGTGAAAATACTTGTGAAATGAGTGCTCAAAATGATAGCATAAGGATGCTAAAATGACTAAGTGTTGAAAATTCCTTAGAAGAGGGGGTATTTATAGAGAAATTTGAATTCTCTAGAAAATTCAATGGTTGAGATTGAGCCATCAAGGTCAAGATGTAGGGATATGGTGAGTTGAGGACTCACAAAACCTCACATCTTGACATGTGGAATGTGAGATGGCCTAGGATAAGATGATGTGGAAGTGAGGTGGAAGGGAGGTACATGATGTGGAGGAAGGAAAAGTACCTTGGGGGCTGAGAAGATTTCCTCAAAAAGGAACTTCTTGTCTCCAAGTGAGGATGAAAGTGACATTTGAGGAATTTTGGAATTCCTCAAAAATCTCCATCGGAAATGAGAAAGGGGTTGGAGAAATAAATGTGAATTAAAAATTCACATTCTTGGGAGAATCTAGTGGATAAGAGAGGGTTTCCAAAAGGGTGGGAATTTGTCACATGTGAGTGAGGTGACAAGTTAGATTTTCTAGAAGTTGCATGGGGCTAAGGTAAGCCTTGGAAGGATAAAATGTGAATTAAAAATTCACATGGGGAAGAGAGGGACCTAGGATAAATAAATGTGAATTAAAAATCCACATGGGAAAGAGGGTCAATGCCAAGAAAGGTAAATGGAAAGGTTGACTAAAAAGGGATGCTAAATGTAGCTATTGACTTTGATTAAGGTTGTGTAAATACATGATTAGGATAAGTTAATGAAAGATTAGAAGTAAGTGGAAAATTTAGGAGGATGTGAAATTAATCCTTGATTAAGAGGATGCACATTCTAATCATGAATTAATTAAATTAATCCAGATTAGAAAGAGACTATGGAGGATGTGACAAGGAGACAGAAAAAGGAAGAAATTAAAATTGATTTTATTCAAAAAGGTTAAATGACTAAATTAAATAAATTGATGTATTTATTTAATTTAGAGAGGAAAAGGATGTAAGGTAAATCATTTCATTGTTAAATTAAATACTTTAAGGAATTTAGGCAGAAAGTGTAATATTAATTAAATAAATTAATATTGACAGAATGGATGAATAAAGAGGTGAATTTGATCGTATGGGAGCGATCAAATTTAGATGTCTACATTTTTCCCCTCTTTGAAATATTGTTAGAATAACAGTGTTTCAAAGAAAAATAAAATGCAGATGATGAAGGAAGTGAAAGGACTTGATGCCCCAACATTAAAGAGGTTGAATGAGCTACCAAGTGGAGGGAAAAAAGGAGGGAGATGCTCCAATGACTGCCATGAAGCGATGGAGGAAAGATGGTAGGGTATGCCCCCTCGAGAGGGCAGTTGGGGAAGAAAAGGGGCCTCAGGCGACTTCACAGTAGGAAGAAATAGAAGGAACCATTGGATATAGCTCAAAAATTGGAGCAACTTTGGTTTTTGAATAGAGTCGATCGGATGCATGGTTTGCGAATGGCAGCCATGGGAAGTTAGAGAATTAGTTGGAGGAGAAAAAAGTTAAATAAAAGGTAAAAAATACCTTTTATTTTAGAAAGGGTAAGAAAAAGGGGGGAAGGGGTTAAAAGGTAATTTTAGAAATTACGTTGTCTCATTTTCAATATAGTAGTTGAGAGAAGAGGAAAGTAGAGGAAAAAGACAAAGAGCAACGATGCCACAAGATTATGACTCTGATATCATTCATCAGGCAGATGAGGTGCAGAGGTTCCACACCCACTACGCAGTGTCATGCAAGGTTAGTAACAAAACCCTTCTTGTATTTTAAGCATTTGTAGCATGTTTTTGAATGTTTATAGAAAATGTAAAAAATGGGTTTTGTTCTGGTGATAGAGAAGAAAAATGGGTAGGAACTAGAATTTTAGATTTGTAATGGGATAGGGGTATAAGAGAGCATGGCGCAACTTCGGGAGGGGTGAATTTTCCCCACTATGAAATGGCTTGGCCCCTAGTTGGGAAAGACCACCCCATAGAGGGGCATATTTTCCCCATCTCGAGGCAGGTTCACCCCGCACGTGGGCATATATGCCCTGATTCGGGGCGCTTCCGCCCCTGCAGGGAGCGCGTCTGCCACGCGTGGGTGTGCATCCACCCCAACTCAGGGCAGAGGTGCCCCACAGGTCGAGGAGCATCCACCTCGACCTGGGGTAAAGGCACCTTGCATCGGGGCGCAGTCGCCCCGCACCGAGGTAGAGGCGCCCCGCAGGTCAGGGCGCATCCACCCCAGCTTGTGGCAGAGGCACCCTACCCTGAGGCCTAGTTGCCCTGGCTCAGGGCAGAGGTGCCCCGCAGGTCGGGTGCTTCTGCCCCAACCTCAAGAGGAGGCGCCCCGCTGCGAGGGACAACCACCCCAACTTAGGGCAGAGGTACCCTGCCCTAGCTCGGGGCAGAGCCACCCCACAGGTCGAGACACGTCTATCCCGGCTTGGGGCACATCCACCCTGGCCTAGGCGGATTCACCCCGGCCCGGGGTGGGTCTACCCCGACTCGGGGTAGGTTCACCCCTAGTGAATGCGCGAGGCAGGTCTCACGGTGCAGGGAGGAAGGAGCTAGGGAAAAGCAGAGAAGATAGAGGGCCAAAATATAGTGTCTCAAGGCCGAGAACGAAATTGACAGTCTTGTTAATATGGATACAGAGCTTTTAGTGATTGCAAACACATGAGCGGTGGTTAGAGGTACTGGAAGGGACTTGGTGACCATGACCGGAGTAGATTATGCAGCCTTGGAGCTTGCGGGGTTATTTCACTTTTTACAGCTTTCGGTGATGAGGACACATCGAGCGATGTTGACAGCACTGATAGAGAGATGGAGTTCAGCGAGATAGTCCTTCATTCTTTCGACGGGGGAGATGACAGTGACCCTGGAGGATGTATGATGCACCCTGAGGCTGCCCATAGCAGGGTTGTTAGTGAGCGATGTGGTATCGAGAGGGGGGGAGTTATATCACACCATTTCAATGTTATTTGGAGATGAGGATTTTCCCATCAAGAATGGGTAGTTGGACTTGGATAGATGTTTGTTAGTGAGGGTACCACCCCTACCATTATTTATGTGTGGGTTGATTAGTGGGATATTGTTTCTAGACCATAGCAGGTGGTTTTGTAGTCTAGGATACATGGAGGTGATTCGACATATTTTCGAGTGGTGCGAGGGACAGTTCTCGTGGGGTACGTATGTATTAGCATAGTTATATAGAGACATGCATGTGATTTGCTACCAGAGGTCAGTGAGTTTGACACACACGACTCTACTACAAGTGTCGGCATGGGAGCACATTATGATGATGAGACCCCTAGTGGTTAGGGGAGTAAAGGAGGATGATAGGGAGCCTATGGCCTGGCGGTATGGGGAGGTGAGGGACTGGGTTTTGCGGTATGAGATGCAGGGGGATATGGATGGGTGGAGGAGAGTGATGGATGGTTTGCAGGAGAGGGACATATTATGGTGTCCGTATATATATCGACAGTTCAGGGGATGGAGGGAGGAGGAGGATAGACATGAGGGATATTTTATTAGCCAGTGTGTCTTGATTGGGAGTCAGTTGCACATAGTGGAGGTGCATCGACCAAATAGAGTGTTGAGACAGTTTGGGCTGGTACAGGATATTTCAAAGGTTCTTGTCATGTTTCATCGACTCACCAGAGAGCGACCATGGGGAAATGCTTTTACGCCAAGGGATGCTAGAGTGATGTGGGCGGCGATAGTGCAGGTGACCTACCCAGGGAGAGTTGTTGGGGTGGAGGACGCAGGAGTGATGATGCGGTATGCCCGGTGGTTCCGCAACCATCAATGGGAGAGGATTACACTGACGGTGCCTATTATAGGAGCTTTAGGATTCATATCAGAGGATGAGTGCCAGTTGGTGAGGGAGGGTGGAGATAGGAGTAGACAGGCATGAAGGGGAGGAGAGGTGAGGGCAGCATGACAACAGGAGGATCCAGAGGGTGTTGGTTAGGAGGGCAGAGGAGAGGATGAGGTTGGGGTGGTAGGATAGCTAGAGAGGAGGAGAGGAGACAGTGGAGAATGGCTAGGGCGATGATAGATGTGGGGGAGGAGATGGATGTAGTAGGACCTGATGATTAGAGAGATGTTGTACGACAGGAGGGTGGGATAGGTCGAGAGCCAGATGTAGTAAGGCAGGATGATGGGCTTGAGCCAGAGGTGGAGATGATACGTGTGGTGGAGGGGGGAGCTATTCAGCAAACATGCATAGGAGGTAGAGTATGAAAGAGGAGAGTGCAGGTGAGGGCTGAGCAGGAGGAGGCGGGAGGGGGTGGACAACAGGATGGAGCACAGGGGGAGACTAAGGCCATGGGACAGCGAGAGAGGGTGGCAGGTAGGAGATGACAAAGCAGGGTCTAGAGCGTGGCAGAGGAGGGGCCTTCTATGCTAGAGATAGGGGGAGCGAGGATGAGAAGGAGCTAGAGGGGGAGGCGAGGTTCGTAGTAGAGCCAAGGAGACTGATGAGGGTGGGGAGGAGAGGATAGCCGAGGAGGATTAGGGTGAGTAGGGTCGAGTGGGTGCAGGATGAGGTAGAGGTTGATGAGATGGATGTACATGGGCCAGATGTGGAGGTGTTGGAGGTAAAGCCATTGGCAATGGTTCATTGTGTGGAAGTAGATGATTCTACTAATCAGCTGAGAGGTACTGTGGAGAGGCTTCAAATTACATATCAGAGGTTGAGGATGGCTAAGGTGAAGGTGACCAAACTCAGGGTCGAGCTAGCGAGGGTATAGATAGTAGGTCAGAGAGATTATGGATTTATGGTTGACCACCTATTCACACGGGTAGCGGCAGTGGTGAGGGAGAGAGATGGACTATGGGCCGACATACAAGGGGTACAGGATGAGTTGGCTACTGTGAGTTGGGATCGTGATAGACTATAGGTAGAGGTTGTTATATTACAGGCCATTGGGGAGTTAGTAGATCAGGGGCCAGTAGACACTAGGCAGGAGCGAGAGGAGATGAGGGGTTAGATATGCATGACATAGGTAGAGAGAGATGTAGCACTAGCACAATTGCAGGCCATGGAGGTAGAGATGGATGTAGCCCAGGCACAGGTGTAGGTGTTGCAAAGTGAGAGGGAGGTGGCAGAGGCACAAATACAGCATCTTCAGAGGAGGAGAGAGGAGGCAGTTTCAAGGTATGGTCACTGTAGAGAGAGCGAGATGCATCAGATTTGAGAGTACAAGAGCTACAGAGGGATAGGGATGCAGCGGTGTCTCGGTCACAAGCCACACAGAGGGAGAGAGATGTTGCAAAGATGCAGATGAAAATCCTGCAAGGAGAGCAAGATGCAGTAGTGTCTTAGTTGTAGTCAATATAGAGGGAGAGGGATGCTACAAAGATGTAGATACAGATGCTTCAGGGACATCAGGACGTAGTAGTGGCTCAGTTACAGTCAGTACAGGTTGGTGATGTGATAGGGGTAGACAGGGTTACAGAGGGAGAGGGATATAGCAGTGGCTAGGGAAGTGGCTACCAAGGAGATGAGAGATTGGGTTCAGGTAGAGATGGCATAGTCACGACTATCACAGGAGGCCTGGGAGCAGGAGAGGAGAGTGATTACTAGAGATCGAGATAGGTATCATCAAGAGTGGAACTCCGCTCGGGTCCAGGTTGCCGAGCGAGAGGAAAATGCGAGGGAGGAAATATTTTGGATGGCCACATATTACCATGTAGTTCTAGATCTGGCACAACGGATATTCTAGTATGTTCTGTAGACCCCATAGATGCCAGCACCATCCCTGATGCTGGGGACGCAGACCCTAGGTTTCAGTGAGTCATGGGGGCTTTCACCAAGTAGGAGGTTAGTACCTGATTTGCCTCAAAGATTAGATGTGGGTAGCTCATTTAACAGATGACAAGCTACTAAGTTTTTGATAGGTGTAGGGTGGATGGATAGTTCAGAGTGACAACGGTTATTTTCAGAGCCTTGTATTGATATTTCATCTTATGATTTTATATATGATGGACATTTATTTTGATGTTGTTGATAGACATTATTCTGTGATAGACTTTTGGATTTTGATATATTTATATGATATACATATCAGCCCTTATTGACACCATGCATTTGATGGATGATTTGATATATGCATATGTTTTATCTATGATGTCTTATGTGAATGTTTATTTGTGGATGCTTATTTGATTTATTGACGTGTATGTATATGTGTATGATGGCTTATGTGGATGATTATATGAATGTTATATACATGCAGGATGTGATATATTATGAATCTAACACTTTGTGATGTAGGTAATGATGTATGTATGAACAATAGATGAACCTAATATGTGTGGATATGCACCTGTAATGGATTTAAAACTATAATGAATTAATAATACGATTAATGAATAATGAAAGGTAATAACACATGGTCATAAGCATCAATAAGGACTGACATGATAAAAAAGGGAGGAAGATGTAAGTGTAGTGAAAGTGGAAAATAGGTGTAATTTGGCACTTGTCAATAACCCTTAGTATCCTGAGAAGAATGGGAGATGAGAGGTAAAGTATTTGCACAACCAAATCCATAGGGTGACTACAATGCAACAATAATGATTATGAAATTCAATCCTAATATGATTTTCCATCTTCGGAGCACTGATTTTTCCTATAGCATAAGATGCCAAGTGCCAAGGCATAGGCAACCAAGGTGAGTTAGCATCTAATGCATGAAACAAACACAGAAACAAGAAGGCTATCCCAACACCCCAAAGTGATGAAGACTTTTGCTGGGCCGAGCATTGGGATAACCACAAGCACAAAGGGAGATCCCAACGTAACACAAGATCACATGGGTCTTGGTGGATACTACGTGGGGAAACCCAACAGACAACAATAATAAAAGATTGAGATATTCCCTTATCTAAATTAGCCAAAACACACCATAATATGATAGATTATGGCAGCCTTAACTAACTATAATAGAGAGCTCAAATGGTAAACAAAAAACCAATAGTATCAAAAGATCACAATCAAATTTAAAACATCCTTTTCCATAGGATCGAGAGGATGGATGGGGTTGATGAGGTCTGTTAGGAAGGATGCATCCTATTAAGATCAAAGATGATGGATACTATACTAAAAAATCGTTATGACGCAGGATGCTTAAAATCGATTGGATCTCCTGTCACAGGTGGATCTTGTTTGTGATGAACCAGTTATATAAGGACATAGCTTGATGACATGATACAATAAACGAGACATGAGACTGACACACCTTACATACCTAGGGGCTCAGGGACTGATCGTAGATTATCCTTGCCTATGTGAAAGCGCATAGCACTCGTAGTTCTTGAAAAGACTATGGATAAAGCGGAAAGAAGAAAATGGCTACCGATGATGAATAACACAAGACATGACATACAAATGCCCTGGGGGAGAATCAAATGATCAACCTTGCCTACGTGAAAGCGCAGGGGCAAGGTAGTTCAGAAAAGACAAATGATAAGCGACCATGGATAAAAGTGAAAAGGTACCAATGAAGACAAATGATGGAGGACCACAACAAGATGGTCCAGAATGCCCTGTGGGTGGATTAAATGATCAAACTTTCCTACATGAAAATGCAGGAGCAACATAGTTCGACAAGGACTAAGAGGACCGACAAGACAAGATGGAGAATAGGTGAGACCAACATGATGGATGTTTCTAGATGATGACACAAATTACCAAATGGAAAAATTGAGGACAAAATCTCAGACTAGGATAAAAAGCTTAGGATGACGGATAGCATATAATTGTCCAATGCTCAATCAAAAGATACCAAACAACCAAGGATGGAATGGGAGAGGATGTCAAGATAGGATGGATGGATTCATAAAGTAATTAGGATGCAAGGTAGATAATGATTAAGCCCTCTACGGATGATGCCTGATACCAGGTTTTCACCACCCGTATCTATCCAAGGCGCCACCAAAGGTGGTTTTTACCATAGGACGAATTTATTTCTCTTTACTATTTTTGGATTATTTTTATTTATTTTTATTTTTTTGTATTTTTATTTCTGTAGGTAGGGTTACTAAGAGGAATTAGGTGTAGAACTTCTTCAGATGCATGATATTGATAGGCTCTTCGAGGGGCTCTCCTTGAAGGGTAGCAAGTCTGTATACCTCAGATTCATATTTAGCGATTATTATATAAGGACCCAACCAGTTTGCTTCAAATTTTCCTTTCTTATCACAGTCCTGCTGAGTATGTTGGTTCTCTTTAAGGACAAGATCACCAATCTGGAACTGTCAAGGATGAACCTTCTTGTTGTAGTTACGCCTGAGGCAGTTTTGGTAAGCTTGTAGATGATCATAGGCTTTAATTAATCTTTCATCAAGTAACTCCAGCTGTTCAAGTCATGGAACACGAGCATCCTCCTCGCTGATAAGGTTCTTCAGAGAAATCCTCAGTGATGGGAGCTCAACTTTTATTGGAAAGATGGCTTTGACACCATACACTAAAGAATAAGGGGTGGTGCCTATAGGGGTGCAAATGGAGGTGCGATATGCCCAGAGAGCGGGATGAATATGGAGGTGACAATCTCAACCAGTGTTATTGATAACCTTTTTGAGGATGTGGATAAGGTTCTTGTTGGTTGCTTCTACCTGACCATTACCCTGGGGGTAATAAGGCATTGACCAACGATGTTGGATATGAAAGGTGTCATAGAGGTGTTTCATGGCCTGATTTTTAAAAGGTTTTCCATTATCAGAGAGGATGGTGGATGGAATACCATATCTGCAAAGAATATGGTAAATGATGAATTTTGAAATTTGAGTACCCGTGATTTGTGAGAGTGGCATTGCTTCCACCCATTTGGTGAAAAATCAATGGCAGTAATTATGAATGTATGGTCGTCAGAAGATGGTGGGTAAATCTTTCCAATCAAGTTGAAACCCCATTGAGAGAAGGTCCACGATGCTAGGAGAGGCTGAAGGTCTTATTCTGAAGCATGAATCAAATCTACATGTTGCTGGGAGGGAAGACATTTCTTCACAAATTCACAAGCATCATGCTCTAATGTAGGCCAATAATATCCAGCTCAGAGAATCCTTTTGGCCAAGGCCATACCATTTGAATGGGCCCCACAAACACCACTATGTACCTTTGTTAGTGCATTATGGGCTTCAGTCTCATCCAGACACCTAAGGAGGGTTCCATCATACTCGCGACGATAAAGCATATCACCGATGATAACGTATCAGGCTATACATTGAATAAAGGATTTTCCTTGGTTTTGTGTGAGGTTTGGGGGTAAATATTATCATACAGATAATTATATATGTCTTGGTACCATAGGGAAGCAGGATCTACAATGTCACACACCATGTCAGTCTCAGAGCTATCATATGCTGGGATTAAAATTTGTTCCACAAGGAACTCATATTCTATTTGATCTTTAGGCATGTCAATCAAGGAGACAATAGTAGCCATAGCATCAGCTACTTTGTTCTGGACCCTAGGAATTTGGTCAAATTGTATGAAGGTGAAATATTTCTTGAAGTCATCCACCATGCATTTGTAGGGTAACAGCTTGTCATCTTTTGTAAATAATTCATCATTAACTTGCTTAATGATTAACAATGACTAACCAAAGACTCTCAAGTGAGTTATGTTCCACTGCTTTGCAATTCAGAGACCCGTGAGGAGGGCTTCATACTCAACTATGTTGTTGGTACACAGGAATGCTATCTTGAATGATTTTGGGATGTAGTCACCTTGAGAGGTAACAAACAGAATTCCTGTGCCTGATCCATTATGAGTATATGAGCCATTAAAATACAATGTTCAAGCAGGTGCTTCTGTAACTGTGAAAAATTCTTCATTTGGAAACTTAGTGACTAGAGAGTAAGCGTCCACTAGGGGTGCCTCAGCCAACTGATCAGCTATGACTTTTCCCTTTATGGCTTTTTGATCCATGTACTCTATGTCAAATTCACTTAGGAGCATGACCCACTT
The DNA here is from genome assembly GCA_007258455.2 of Sequoia sempervirens. Taxonomy (NCBI): domain Eukaryota; kingdom Viridiplantae; phylum Streptophyta; class Pinopsida; order Cupressales; family Cupressaceae; genus Sequoia; species Sequoia sempervirens. The sequence goes on from VDFB02373365.1 coordinate 290,524,472, forward strand.
AGCCATGCAACCAGTTAAAGTGGTTTTGGATAAAATATACTTTAATGGATCATTTTTTTCTATTAATTTGACCAGATGGTTGAGCATGTAATGTCAAAGTTTTTGTGTACTAAAGACCACTACAAGGAAGGCTTTCTCCATGGGTGAATAATTTAATTCATAGCCAACCAGTGTTCGGCTGATGTAGTAGATTGCTCTTTCTTTTGGGGATGCATCATGTTGTGCCAATAATGCCCCCAGTGCGACTGAAGTGGCATAGATGTAAAGCATGAGGGGTTTCCCTAGAATAGGTGGCCTCAAGATCGATGGATGAGCCAAGTATTCCTTGATCTTATCAAAACCTATCTGACATGTGGGTTCCATCTAAAGGTGGAGTCTTTTTTTAGAAGATGGATAAATGACTGACACTTATCTGCAAGTTGGGCTATGAACCGACGGATGGATTGCAGCTTTCCTTGGAGACTTCTTAGTTGTTTCAAATTGCATGAGGGAGGCATATCTAGAATAGTTTTCATCTTGGTGGGATCAACCTCAATGCCTCTTTGAGAGACTATGAAACCCAACAATTTCCCTGATGTAACACCAAAGAAACACTTTTTTGGATTTAGTCTTAACTTGTACTGTTCTAACCAGTCGAAGATCTTTTTCAAGATGGGAGGGTGCTCTACTTTGGTTCGGGATTTCCCTAGCAAGTCGCCAACATAATCTTCCATGATAATATAGATGAGTTCATGGAAGATGACAGTCATTGCTCTCTGATATGTTGCCCCTGCATTTTTTAGACCAAAGGGCATAACATTGTAGCAAAAATTACCCCAAGGTGTTGTAAAAGTGGTCTTGTGTTGGTCTTCAGGTGCATTTCAAATATGATTGTAACCAAAGAAGCCATCCATAAGGGACAACATCTCATGTCCTGCAGTAAGGTCGACCAACATGTCAATATTGGGCAGTGGGAAGTCATCCTTCAGACAGGCTTTGTTAAGATATAAGAAGTCTATGCAAATCTAAATGTCTCCATTTGGTTTGGCAATAGGCACTACGTTGGAGATCCAATCAATGTATTCAATGGGTCTAATAAAACCAACATCGAGTAATTTCTCTAATTCTTTCTTGACTAATAATGCTACCTGTGGATGCATTTATTGGAGCTTTTGTTTGACAGGCTTGGCATCTGGGTGAACATCCAGATGATGAACTACTAAAGCAGGTTCTAAGCCTGGAATATATGAGTATGACTAGGAAAATTTTATGATTCCATCTTGGAGTAGCTGAACAATGACTGAATATTCTTGCTCTAATAGTGATTTGGCTACATAGGTGATCTTAGGGTTTTCAGCAGTACCCAGGTTAACTTTCTGACTTTCTTCAATTAGGATGGATGACCGTGTGGATAATTGAGTTCCCACAAGGGGAAGATGAACGTCTCCATCCTCCAGCACCTCTTTGAGGTTTTCACTATCAGATGCATTGTTTATTTTCACTTTTTCCAGGTCAGGAAGTGCCTCGAGGAGGTTTTCACTAGATGATCATTTTTTTATTTTTCTTGTTTTTATTTTTGCGAATGGAGTGCTCATCCTCTCCCAATCCCATGAGGTTGACATACATATCCAGGGAGACATTGGCAGGTGTGCTATCATGTAGGTCCCAATCAATAAGTTTGGGATGGTGAAGAGAAAGGCTGATGGTTAATATGGATAAATAGTCAAACATGGATGATAGGTCTGTGTTATCAACATCATCATACACATGTATGATGTATTCTTCCTCGGGTATGTCTTCCAAGGGACCATCATCCACAGTAACACTATTGGAGGTATTAGATGATGTTGTGGGGCCTTTCTTCTTTTTGTCATATCTGAGGCCTATATTTCACAGAAGCTTTGATACATCAATAGGTTGCAACCGTCCTTGTTCTTCCTTACCTAGGCCCCTGCCTTGGTAGTTATGCTTTTCTGTGAACTTAGCTGACCAAGGGTATACTTCCTAAAAGTATTCCTTTAGAAGAGGATCTGGTTGGGGTTCTTCACGGTATACCCACTGACTGATATCCTCTTCTGGTGCATCTGTCTTTATACTAGGAAACCAAAAAGTGGTGGTGGGGATGTTTTTAACATTGAAGGTGATGGTCTTGTCCTCTTTTGGTGTAGATAGTGAAGGTTGGTCATACGTGTGTGGTGACGGTGGCATGGTTGCCACATTTAGAATTGTATGCATTTCATATTCACCACACCCCTTGTCAATGATCTAGACTTTGGTGACTGTACAATTGGTGGCAGAAGATGGAGTGGTATTCGTAGTGGAAGATGGATTGGAGGATGATGACTGAGATGCCCCCATTTCGACTCCAGGACAATAATGTAAATGAGGAAATGATGATTCTAGAGAGCGATAGTATTCAAATGGTTGTGGTTCAACATAAATGGTAATCTCTTGTCCATTAATTGGGAACTTAAAGCATTGATGGTATGTGGAGGGAATGGCTTGCATGGTGTGGAGCCATGGGCGGCCAAGGAGGAGATTATATGGTAAGTCTAGATCAAGGACATGACAGGTAGTGTATTGAACTACAGGTCCAACCTGGATAGGAAAACTGATAATCCCTTCATAATTTCTTTCTTCATTATCATAAGCCTTGATCGTGATGATTTCATTCATCAAATCCACTTGAGTATACCCTACCTATTTTATGAACTTCAGAGTGCATAGATTGAGGGAAGAGCCATTATCTACTAGGACCCTTTTTATTTTATGACGGGCAACCAAGACTTCAATGTGTAAGCGATGGTTATGATTAGCGTCAATATTTGGCATGTCATTCTAGCTAAAGTGTAGTTGGTAAGATAAATCCAGGTGTCCTACTAAAGCTTGGAACCGTGTGGGATCGATATCGTTAGGTACGTGAGTTTCCTGTAAAGCTCTGTTGAGTATTTCTTGATGTTTAGGAGAAGACTTAAGCAGATCCAAGATTGAAATCTGAGCAGGGGTCTTTCCTAAGTGATAAAGAATGTTGTACTGAGAGTTTACAAGATTTGGTTGGATGGATGTGGAGGCTGCAGGGACAGTAATGTGGGATCGTCGGGTAGTAACATCACATTGGGGATCTTTAGCTTTAACATGTATCATAGACACACAGGGTTCTACCTATTCAATATAATGGATAATGCCATCATAATTGAGGGGTACATTCTTATAGCTTATATTATTTGTGTTGTTGTCATGGGATTGTTGTTGGAGGTTCTTGCGCCTTGATTATGGTTAGGGAAGGCATTTTGATATATCTGCAATTGAGCATTGGATGATGAAGCTTGACTAGTGTCAACTTTGATATCTCCTCGATCGATAAGATCTTGGAGATAGTTTTTGAGACATTGACACTTATTCAGAGTGTGCCCTTTAATCTTATGGAATTCACAATATTCATTCTCCCTAAACTAGGCTGGTTTGGGCTTGGATTCATCAAGTGGTTTGGTGACAGGATATGTGATCAGATAATTGACATGTAATAACTTATTGAAGATGACACTCAAGGGTTCTCCTAATTGAGCATATTGGCATTTTCCATTCCCTTGACTATTCTGGTTTGACTATTGAGGAGGATGAGATGCCCCCTATGGCACAGATATGGCATTAGATATAGATTGTTGTTGCTTATGGGATGTATTGGCCACCTGAACATGTTTAGTGTCAGTGACACCATCATTCATTGTGTTTTTGTTCTTGTTCCAAAATTGTGACTTATCACCAAATGGCCTTTCTTTGGCATGGTTGTGTATCTTGATGTGCCCTTTGGAAATAAGGGCATGTTCAAGGATGGGTCATTTTTCCACTATTTCAGCGAAAGTGGTAATATAATGCAACCTGAAATTATGAGCCATGTTGGGATGTGAGTTCTCCAAAAAGAGGGTGACCATTTCTTTCTCTTTGAGAGGGGTTTTCATTCGGCTTGCTAGTGCATGCTACCTTTGAAGGTAGCTAGAAAATTTTTCAACTTCATGTTGCTTCTCTTTGAGGAGATCCAAGGTATCAATGTCCTCCAAATTGAAGGAGAAGTAAGAAACAAAAAATTCTGAAAGATCCGCAAAGGATTTTATGGACCCTCATTCTAGACTCATGAACCATTCTAGGGCATTTCCTGTTAGGCTCCATGGAAACAAACAAAAGAGGTAGTTGTCGTTGTGCATAACTTCTAGACATTGGGAATAAAACTCTTGCAAGTGGGCCTTATGATCTTTGTTTCCCTTGTATCTATCAAACTTTGGCATCTCAAAGTGTTTCAGGAAGGGAACTAGTGAGATGGATGGGTCAAATAGATAGGTACATATATCTTCGAATTTAAAGGATTGCTTACTAGTCCTAGCTTGGAGATCTTTCAAAGAAACTTTGATTTCCAATAGATCAACATTGACTGGTGGTGTAGTTGAGGTAGATGGGTTGGACGGGTATAGATAGTAAGATAGTGGTGGATCTTGTTGCGATACCATGTGAATGTTAATCTATTGATTTTGATAATGAGAGGATGGTGTCCCCTGTTGATGTGTTAGGGGTGTTTGTTGGTATGGAGGTTGTTGTGAGGTGGAGTAGAGATTAGCCTAGTAATTATAGGTGGTATAATGTTGAGGAGCATGAATGAAGTGTTGTGGATTAGTTTGCTGCTACTGGGGGTATTGATGTGACTATTGTGAGAACATGTAGGGTGGTTGTTGCTAGAAATGTTGTTGGTTATGATAAAAATAGTGTTGGGGGCTTTGTTGGTGTATTGTCGATTGTTGCATGGGTCGAGATGGAATGTTGTGTTGTGGTTGAGTTTGTGGACGTAAAATAGATGCAAGGAATGGGGATATGGTTGGGACTGGAGGTCGAGATGGATTTCCTTGCAATTGGTGGGGTGGTTGTTGTGATGAAACCAGAGGATTATGTGGTGGTTGTTGTTAATGATGTGATTGAGGTGTGATAGAGATGTTCTGCAAAGGAGGTTGTTGAGTGACAACGGGGATATTGGGTTGGGATGTACCTTGTGGAGGCATGTTGGATTGAAGAGGTTCTTGGGATGTGAATGGAGGTGGTGGAAGACTTCTGGTCCCAGGAGGTGGAGGCAAGGGGGTGAAAGGGTTTCCTCCAACATTTACTTGAGGTGGATTTGGAAGGGGTGGTGCAGTCAACATTAATGGAGGACGCTGCGAAGTGTTTTGGAGCATACCATAAGCTAAAGGATCATTAGGGTCAGGTGTTTGGGAAGCACTCATGACTAAAATTGGGGCATGTGGAGGATTTTTGACATGGTAGAAGATGACATTTCCAAATTCAGGTTGATACCAACCCTCTATTGGAGGCATATTAGGGATGTATGAATCACCAGGTGCGTTGGGTATGGAATTGCCATATTTAGAGAGGTTAAAACTTGACGGGGGTTTGACACCTTTCTCAATTAGGTGGGCCAAGATTTCTTCCCCATGTTATTTGAGGATATGATCTATCATTTGTGCATTGGTGGGATTACTGAAATGTTCCTCAAGTGTGAGTTCGGGTTGATTGACCATGCTTTCTTCACTAGGGGGTGAGTTGTTTTGTTCCTCGGTGTTGGATTGTGATGAAGTACCATTATGGGGATCTTGGGGAGCATTTACAACATTTTTAGAATCTTGAGGAGCATTTTCCACATTATTAGGATCTTGAGAGGTATTCAATTGGGAACTTTGACCTTGTTCTGCCATTTGTTTCTTAGTTTGTGACCGAGTTTGAATGGGCATAAAAAGAAAAGACTAGTGTAAATATGGGGGTAATGGTTAGATGATTGTGTGATTGGAAAAAGATTGGATTAGATGATTGGATGAATTCAATTAGAGGACTGGATTGGTTTGATGAGATAGATTAGATGATTGAATGAAGTTGGTTGGATAGTTGTGATTGATTGGATGGGTTTGATTGAATGGATGTGATTGGATCGATTAGATAATTGGATAAGTGTGATTGGTTTGATTGGATAATTAGATTATTGGATAGAATAGATCGAGTGATTGGATAGGTGTGATTGGATTAAGACTAAATGATGGAAGATGTAAGGGATCCTAAACCCAGTCAAAGAATCACCCTTAGTTACCTAAAGCGTTGACTGATCAAGTGGATGATCACGGAAATGAATCCACCTTAAGATAGAAATGGATTGATTTTTGCTGAGGATGATAACTTACAACACCAAATTCACCTCAAGATGGAAGTGAATTGATTTGGGTCAAAGTTGATGATTGATATGAAGGATAACAATCAAATTCAAGCGCTAAGGTCAATTTGGATAACAACTTTTAACATAAGGTTTAGGTGGTTTGATGATGAGTGGTGTTTATACGATATGGATTAGGTGATACAAATGGTAAGATTTTGGTCAAACAAGTTCACTAGGTGATGATATGGACTTCAGAATGAGTGGACGGATTGAGAGGATCAAACAAAGGTTTAGGATGACTAAACAGAGGTTTTGGAGGCTAAACGGAGGTTTGGAATGATTAAAAAAAGGTTTAGAATGACAAGACGGAGGTTTGGAATGATTAAATAGAGGTTTAGAATGACAAGACAAAGGTTTGGAATGATTAAATGGAGGTTTGGAGGCTAAACGGAGCTAAACATGGTGAATTTTACTACTCATGAGGGAAAATTTGCCCCACTACAGTAAACAGGAGGGAAAATTTGCCCCACTGCAGCAAACAGGAGGGAAAATTTTCCCCATTGTAGTAAATAGAAAGGAAAATTCCCCCCACTACAGTAAACAGAAGGGAAAATTCACCCCATTGCAATGAACAAGGACTTGGTTTAGATGAAAATGACTATGGAAAGGACTTAAAATGACAACAGTAAGGCCTATTTGTCAAAAAAATTACTGGTTTCTCACAAGAAAGAACTTTCAAACAAGCACAATCCTACAATTAGTGTTAAGGGTTTGGCCAATAAAGGTCTTAATCTAGGATGCATAAGGTGTCCAGGGATTCCTCGATATACTCTTGGTATGTGAGGCACAACCATGAACACTAGCCCATTACAAGCATGAGTTGGGAACCCCAACAAGATACTGAAGGGATCAGACCAACTCTTCAAGTCTATCTAGGTATCACCCTAGCTTCAATGCTCCAACAATTACGACATGACTAGATTGAGGTATAACTTTCACTCTCCCCTCTTTATATACCCCATCGGTACGCATGGTTGGGATCGTCCCTTGGGGTGATGAAATCCCCAAGAAGGTCCCACTAGAAAGAAGGCACTAATCATTTCCAACTACTCCCCAGTCTCACACGAAGTGCAAGAGGAAAGTGAAAACAAACTAATGCCCCCTTTGGGTAACACAAAAATACATACACAACAAACAATGGATATTATTTCCCCTAATTAAACTATGTTCCTAGATTAATGAAAGAAAACAAGGACAACTTTCAAAATATGTGAAAATAGAAGGCCCTGCTGAGCAAACATTAATTGTTTTATCCTTCTTTCTTCACCAATTACACAAGAATATGCTGCAAAATGTTAGCCAAAAACACCAATATCCTTGCAACAAATAATGTTAGGGGGATAAAAAAACAACAAAAAAATGGAGCAAAAACTAAGCTAAAACGGTCGTTTTACCTCCTAAAATGTGTTGTTTTGGGGCATATCCGCCCCACTACAATAACTAGGAGGGAAAATCCACCCCGTTCCAGTAACCAGGTGGGAAAATATTCCCCACTACAGTAAAAAAGAGGGAAAATTTTCCCCAATGCAACAACCAAGAGGGAAAATTTGCCCCAATGCAACAAAATGTCAGAAACAATTTTCAGATTAGGGAAAATCTACCCCGCTACAGTGAAATGTTGAAAACAATTCTTAAATTAGGGCATATCCACCCTCTATAGCAAACTAGTTAGAAATAGAATATAGATAAGGGTGTATTCGCTCCTCTGCAGCAAAATAGTTAGAAACAAAATATGGATAAGGGTGTATCCGCCCCTCTATAGCAAACTTGTTAGAAACCAAATATTCAATTGGGGCATAGTCGCCCTTCTACAGTCAAATAGAGGGCACAGCTACACTTCTGCGGTGAATCAGAGGGCACAGTCGCCCCTCTACAGTGAACCAGAGGGCACAATCACCCCTCTGCAGCGTACAGGAGGGCATACTCGCCCCTGTGCAGTGGCCTAGAGGGCGTAGTCACCCCTCTGCGACCTATACCTACAAATAATCTCAACAATAGCAAATGTAAAATAGAGGAACCCATTTGTGGGTCCCACTAGGCATGCTAGAAATGTGATCCTAAATGTTTATCATTCCTAAATATGCAAAAGAAACTATAATGCAATGAGAGAAAAACACAAAGGGTCACCTCAAGATTAGCCTAACAAATTATGCAAGTGCTTATACCTTCTCCATGTTGATGAATCCCTTGGTTGGCCCTTGTGAATGTAAAATTGTATCCTCCTTGAATGGCTATAGATATGGCTAAATGCAAGTTTGAAAATATGATGGGATGGAAATGTAAAAATGGCTAAAATGGCCTGGCTAAATGAGTGAAAATACTTGTTAGTTGAGTGCTCAAAATGACAGCATAAGGATGCTAAAATGACTGTGTTGAAAATTCCTTAGAAGAGGGGGTATTTATAGAGAAATTTGAATTCTCTAGGGAACTCAATGGTTGAGATTGAGCCACCAAGGTCAATATATAGGGTTATGGTGAGATGAGCACTCACAAGCCCTCACATCTTGACATGTGGAATGTGAGATGGCCTAGAATAAGATGATGTGGAAGTGAGGTGGAAGGGAGGTACATGATGTGGAGGAATTAAACAACAAGATTTCAAGGTTTTTATGTTTTTTTCTGCCCTCATCCTTCTTACAGGTGCACCTCTGTACTTTCTCATTTTTTTATTCTGCATTTTAGTTTCATTTCCTAGGTCATTTAGTTAGGTTTTACTTGGTAATTTGCATGTTATATTAATTTCTTGTCTTTCGAAGCCCTATCTTGGTGGTGAACCCTCTTTTAGTCACTAATCACACCTTATGATACCTTATTACAAAATATATTTACCCCACTTCATCCTTGGATTGATATCTCTAAGGTTTCCTTGAATGAAACAATAGCAAAGTAGGAACCCTATCTCCTCAAAGGTGGGGCATCCTATTTCCATTGTTATAGTTTTTAATGTTATTTCACCTCCCCTAAGCTTGCTCCTAGAAAATTGTGCTAGGAAACATTCACCACATTCAATGGATGGGTCCTCCTTACATAGGAAAACCCTTTTTAAATTTATTTGTGGTGGGATTTTAATGATTGTGAATCCTAGATCTGATGTCGACTTGGATTATTTGAATTTCGGGGTTAATCCTTGGGTTTAGTATAAATACAAGGTTAATTCACATAGTTTCGTCTAATATTTTCAAGAGAGCATCCTAATACTTCACAAGAGAATTATAGATAACTTCAAGAAAATTTCAAAGGCATTCAATGGAAAATTATTGAAGTTTCATTGCAACAAAATATTTTCAAGAGAGCATCCTAATACTTCACAAGAGAATTATAGATAACTTCAAGAAAATTTCAAAGGCATTCAATGGAAAATTATTGAAGTTTCATTGCAACAATTCAAGATAATATCATCATGTCAAAGGCATAGTGCATTAAGCATGTTGTTGAGCTAATGTTGTTGACGTAGTATTGAAGATCCATTTGAAATAATTTTTTCACATTGAATTGAAGATCAAGATATAAATTCTACATGGCCACTTCATGTTAGTTTGTAGATTTACACTCCAATACATCATCCAAATTATGATTGTTCATGCTTCATGTTTCATGTTCTAGTTTCATTGTTTTATAATAAGGCTTAATTACCTAAATGGGGTTTGACCAAGGAAAAACCCTATTCCCTAACAATCAACAAGTTTTTCCTTCTCCTCTTGGTGTGTGATTGTAGGTTTTAAGTTGAAGATCAAGTGGAGAACAATATTGAAGCAAAGTTGTCAAAATTGTCCAGTTACAAAGTTGTCATCTACATTGCAAGATCATGAAAAGATCTCTATAGATTTTTTTTTAGACTTCTACGAGTTGAGCACCAAGGATCTATAAGTGCATACATTGAAGAACATAACCTAGAAGTTGTTTTTTCAGAAAACCTAATAGGGACCCATTCTCTACTTGGGGTGAATGAGTCCTCAGTGACCTAAAAGCAACAAATTTTCAACAAGGTACATATTGTTTCAACCTCTTAAAATCTCCCTTACTGTTGTTATAATAGTTAGGATTGATTTTTTATTGTTATTTATGTATTTTAGTCCTCATAATTGAGTGAAACATCCTTGAGAAAAACTTAGTGGCTCATCATCTTGTTGATTCATTTTGGTGAGCCCTATTTTTGATGTTCCAGCTAGTGACAGAGGACCCATTCACCACCTGGTGAATGGGTCCTCACTAGGTCCTAGGACCCCCTTTTTACATATCATTTCGCATTTCCTGAATTGTGTCCTAGTTAAGTGTGCTAGGACCCATTCGCCCTATAGTGAACGGGTCCTCACTTAACCCTAGGACCCCCCTTTGAATTTTTTTTTGGTGGTATTTTAATGATTTCAAATCTTAGATCTGATGTCGGCTTGTGTTATTTAAATTTCAAGATTTAATCTTAAGGTATGTATTAATATAAGGTTATTTCACATAGTTTCATCTAAGTAACCTGGTAAATGAAAGTTATCATAAGAGTACTTTCACAAGAGCATTATAGAGAATTCAAGAAGGAATTGAAGGGAAGATTATTAAAGTTTATTGCAACTAAACACAAGGAAATAGGGGTTTCCACCTTTTAGGATATGGAACTCAAGGACCTATTTCACTCTCAGCTCATTACGAAACCCTAGAGATCCCTCAACCAAGTGAATAAATTGAGGGAAGTTGGACACACGATAAGGTAAGGTGGTGTATAGGTTTCCTTAGGCGTGATTAAAAAGGGGGTTCACCATTAAAAAGAAGCTTCAAAGGAGAAATGTAAACCCTAATGCACTAAACCCTAGAAACTTAAAACATAAAATCAGATGAAAAAATAGAACTTAGACATAAAGGAACATGGTAAGCTGATGGATTCCAAACAAGGTCAACAACTCTATTTTTTTCCTTTTAAAGTATACTAGGACTCATATGCTAGACTAGGTGATTTAGTCCTACTACTGGAATCTGGGGTAGAATATGGAATCTTCTATTGGAAAATTAGGATCTACAAAAAATTATTGAAAAGAGGTATATTTGGACTCATATGCCCAAGGTGGAAATTTAGTCCCAGTATTAGGGTTTGACTAAAACTTTTGTATCCTCGAGTGATCATCTGTAGCTTTTGTTCTTGTCTAATCTCCAAGTCTAAAAAGTCTGAATTCCAATCTATAGGTGAGCTTACGTGAAGATGACAACTTCTTGACAACTTTGACAACTTTATTCAATCTTGCAACTTTGTCTTCAAATGATCTTCAAGCTCCAAATCAGCTAGATCTACAATCACACATGAAGAGGGAAAATTGTTGTTGTGTTAGCAAATAGGGGTTTGTTGTGGTCAAACCTCATTTATGTAATCAAACCTTGAAATGAAATGAAATAGAATGAAGTAATGATGAATGAACAATATGCAATGTTTCAACGCACGAAACCCTTGAAATAAAGGATGCAAAATTGTGTGAGATGGATCCAATGGATGTGGATCTTGACTCTTGATCTTGATATGAGATAATGTCTTTGAATGCTTGCTTATATCATGAAAACCTACATCATAAATGTTACCTCAAAAAAACACATGATGCATGAAGACTTTGACATGATACTTGAATCTTGAAAGTTGCTCCATATTCTTGATAATTTTCTCTTGAATTCTCTTGTAATAACTCTTGATCATAAACTTTGTTATAGGAATGCATCATACGATTACTTAGATTGTTAGGAGAAATTATGTGAAATATCCTTAAATTTATACTTGTTTATGCCAAATTTCCTGAAATTACAACACTACAAGACAATATCAGATCTAGGCTAATAAAATCCCACCAAGAATTGAATTCAAAATAGGTCCAAGTTAAAGCAGGAATCATACCCTAGTTGGGGTGTATGATTCCTAGTACCTCAAAACTGGGACACATATTTCAATAAATGTTAAGTTCAATGCAATATTCAGGATCGAGCCTCGAAACCTAGGTGGGACTCATATTACCAAGGCGGTGTATGAGTCCCAGATCACTAGATCTAGAACAAACAACCCAAAAACATTAATCATGATTGGTCATTTAATAAATTTTAGGATTATCCTTAGAAAAATCCATTAATAAGGCTTGTGGATGCAAAATAGGATCAAATAAGGCATAAAGAATCCCAATTTTAGTAGGGAGGGCCCAAACAAGTGTGAAAATGTAAAGGGATACATTTTTCTACACTACAACAAGAATAAAATATCATATCATCATGTCAAAGGAATAGTGCATCATGCATGTTGTAGAGCTAATATGTTGATGTAGCATAGAAGATCCTATTCAAGCATCAATTCTAATCAAGTATTGTGATCAAGATCTAAATTCTTTAAGGCTAATTCATGCAAGATTGCTAATTTATTCTCCAAGATTCCATTAAGGATTGGTGATTTGTAGCACTACATTGTTCATTCATCTTTCCTTTTATGCATTATTTCACTTCAAGGTTTAATTACCAAAATGGGGTTTGACCAAGGAAAACCCCTATTCCCTAAAAAAACTACATTTTTCTTCTCCTTTTATGTGTGATTGTAGGTTTTAGGTTGAAGATCAATTGGAGAACAAAATTTCCAAAAAATTTCAAAGTTGCAAAGTTGTCAAAGTTCTCACCTTTCTTGAAAAATCATGGAAAGTCTTCTACATAATTTTTTTTCGACTTTCAAGAGCTCAACACCTAGGATCTGGAGAGTAGACATTGAAGAAGAAAACCTAGAAATTGATTTTCTAGAACCCTGGTAGGGACGCATTCACCACTGGGTGAATGAGTCCTTAGTGACGCTTAAAAAAACATTGTTTGCAAAAGGTACACATAATTTTACTATCTTGAAACCTACCATTTTATTGTTATATCAGTTTGGTTTTTTTTTTGATATTCATCTATCTATAATTGAATGAAATAACAAGGGAAAATAGAGGTTAACTATTTTGATCTTATTTTTGGGGTTCATCCCCTATATATCTCCTCTCTCTCTTCCTTTTCTTGTGTTTCATTTTGGTGAAACATAAAACCTACTTTTTTTATTTATGCATTATACCCCTCATAATTGAATGAAACACCAAGTAAAATTAGGTTAATCATTTTGTTTATCTTATTATGGTGAACCTCTTTTTCTATGTTTCATTTTTGGTGAACCCAACCTTGTACATAAAATTCTAAAAATTGGAGTGCGTTAAAACCCTAATTCCAGGATTTACATTAGTTTGTATTGCATTGGATTAGTATTCATTTCATCTAGGGTTTTCAAAATTCCATTAGTTTGTATTGCATTTAGGTGTAAACTTGCATTTTGCATTCATTTTAAATTTAAAACTTCAACACAAATTGCATAATGTTAGACTGATTTTGCATAGGGTTTTCATATTAGTGTGCTTTTCATCATTCACATTCAAATATTGCATCAAAATTTAATTTCAAAAAGTGTCATATAGTTCATCTTTTTTGCTTCATTGCACTTGCATTTGAACATCAAATTCTAAAAAATTCTACTATAGAAGTTATGGTTTGAAACCTGAAACAAAAAACACATCTAATCACTTAGAACTTGTACTTTTCAATTTTAAAAAATCCTATACTAGGACCCATTCACCATAGGGAAAATGAGTTCCTATTAGGATTGCAAAGGAAACAAGTTTTCACAGTTCCTAAGATTCAATATTAGATTCAAAGTTTCCTAGAAAAGCATAGCAGGACCCATTCACCACTGGGCGAATGAGTCGTTGGAGGCCTACAAAAACCAACTTTTCTAAGCTTTCTGGATAATTTTTGTACTTCCTAGGCTTGTTGGCAACCTAGGTATGTGCAGGATCATGATGGGCCAAAAAGTGGCAATATGATGGGTATGTGGTTGGCAACTATTTTTCTTACCCAAAATTGATGAAATGAAAAGGGTTTTAAAAGGAGATTCTCAGCTTTCCACCAATATAAATTATGCTTTAATTTGAATTTAATAAGTAATTATTATTCATTTTCTATTCAAATTACGAGTAAAGTCCTGATTGATAGGATGATTGAAAAACATCTATAGCTTTCAAACGGTATCACATTTTTTGAATCTAAAACATGCATCACATTCTATGCTTCGTATACTATAGGATTAAAAAAAGAAAAATTGAATTTTATGAAGTTTTGACCAAGTTAAGGTGGTCAGACATACGAGTTTTTATATTTTTAAAAGCTGTAATAAAAATTCATAATTAATTATTTACATAGAAAAAATTACAAAAAATATGCATCACATCGGGCATGAGTCCTCTACTTATATCTAAAATCTTATTAAAAAATTATTATCATTTTATTGTGGTTAGGGTGGTTAGACAGACACCTACTTCTTAGTTTTCCTAAAATTTAAGTACCACTGCATTGAAATTTCAAATTTTCACCAAATATATTTTTCTTTTTTTTAAACAAACCTAGTAGTTTAGAAACTACATTCAATTTTCTACAAATTCTATTCTTACATATTTCTGAAATAATATAGATAACTTATTAAAAAAATTATGTCAAGTTTCCTAACTCAGATTTTTCTGAATTTTTTGCCACTTAAGGGCCTGCTTTTTCCATGATGATCCTGCACATACCCTCTACTATATCAATATAGAATGTTTTATGAATTTCTATTTTATGTATCTAGGTCAAATCATCCATCTAGTGTAGCAATTTTTAAAGCATATCAAAAATTCATTTCAGTATTAAAAATATTCAGATTTGTAAGAAAATTGTTTACATATTGAAGCATTGCATAAGTTGGATAGATTACTTTTCACAAATGTTAGTATCTTTATTTTTCAAATTTACAAAGAACAAAGGCATTAGCAAGCATGATATTCATGACAATATCTTAGTGAAATATATTGAGATTGTTGACATATTCCATGCTACCACATTTCCCATCATCCCCTCATACCCTAATATCTCTCCTATTTGTGAGAAGGTTTTAGTGAAAGAGGATGTAAGAATAGACAATCATGATAATCTTAGTTTTCTTCTCCCGATACCTCTATTATTAGTGATGAAATTATCTTGGTCAAAGAAGTTACAATAATTGAGAATCATGAAATTCTTGTTTCTTCCTCTCCTCCTCTCCCTTGGGAAGATATTGTGCTACAAGAATATGAGATCATTTACACTACTTTATCTAGTCTCCATTCACCTCCCAACACCTCCCCTACTTGTTAGAATGCTTTAGTGAAAGAGGATACAATTGTGAACAATCATGAAAATCACATTTGTGAGGAGGATATGTTGGTGTTAAGAGATCCAATGATTGAAAGCTATGAGAATCCTACCTCTCCTACCTTGGAAAACATTATAGGACATAGGGATGTAATTATTGGTGACCATGACAATCAAATTTAGTCTTCCCCTAATATCTCCCCTAGATGTGAAGAAGATAGTTCAGTGTTGGAAGATAAACTTATTGAGCATCATGAGGATCTTGTTCCTCCCTTTCCTAATGCTCCTACCATTTGGAAAGATATATTTTAACAAAAGGATCCAATCATTAGTTTTTATTCTCTTGATACCTCCCCTATTTGTGATGAAGCTACTTTAAACAATCTAACCATAGAATGTGATGAACCCTTTTTTTCTTTTCTCCTAAAATCTCTCCTACTAGGGTAGATGTTATGGAACAAGAGAGTGAGACCTTAGAAAACAATGATGAAATCATGGACAATCATAACAACCAAATTTGGCCTTTTCCTAATATCTCTCCTATTTGTGAAGAAGATATAGTGGTGTTAGATGATCTAATCAATGAAAGTCATGATAATCTCATTTGTCTCTCTTCCCCTAGGGAAAAAATTATTGAACAAGACAATGCCATCATTGATAAACAAGAAAACCCAACAATTGATGAGTCCCATACTTGTGATGAAGTTATTTTAAAAGAACCAAAAATTGAATTTCATGAACATCTAGTTTTTAGCTCTCCTAAAAAACTCTCCTACTAGGGAAGATATCATAGTGGAAGAAAATGATAATATTGATGCATGCATTTCAAATAATAGTAATATAGATTCCTTAGATGAAGATGATGAACTAACATTAGACTCCCATTCACTAAGAGATCACAAAAATTAGGATAATTTTGGTGAGGTTATGAACATTAGGACTCCCTTGAATCCTCTAATTCTTAGACCGCCTACCAATACTTTAATTATTGGACCACCTAAGCTTCAACTCATCATTTTTCCACCCTCACAACAACCAAAATTTCAAAATAAACCCATGCTTATCTTAGAACCACCTAAAAGGAAAATTGATAATAATAATGTTTCATAGCAACTGAGTTACAATACCGTTGCTCATACATATAACACTAGGAATAATTTTTAACCAAGAAAAACAACTCCAACATCCCTCCCATTTCCTCAACCTATCTTTCCTAGTTCTCCTCATTTTCCCTCACATAGTGGAAAGGAGTATGATCTCATCGAACAACTTAAGAATACCCCCACTAAGATATCCTTATGTGACCTTATTCAAGCATCACCTAGTTATCATAACATGCTTCAAATTTCTTTACAACAAGTTTCTTCCCCTCCAAATGTGCAATCAAATAATGTGGCAACACAAATTCAAGTTACAACTTTGGCCAGCTTAGAAATTACTTTCTGTCAAGATGAGTTACCTTCATTAGAAGAGTAAAAATGATATGATGCACTCATGATAATAGCCTATGTTAATTGAATCAAGATAAAGAGAACTCTTGTTGATAGTGGCTTGGCCCTTAATGTGTGTAGTGTGACCCTTTTGGAGAAGCTTCATATGAATAGGAGTGGCATTGTTCTTGATTCTTTGTCTATTCATGGGTTTGATAAAGCAGGAAAAAAATAATTTGGAGTCATCACATTATCTATTAGAGTTGGAAAGGTTACCTTGCAAGCTTCGGTCCATTCTATGCCTCACGATATTTCGTATATTCTTCCTTTAGGTAGACCATGGATTCATGAGATGAATGGTGTGCCTTCTACCCTTCATCGTAAAATGAAGTATTTCTATGAAAACAAAGTTAACACACTTAAAGCCGATCCTGAACCTAAAAGTTGTTTGATTACTAAGAAAGAAGGATGAGATCCTTTGAAATCATGGAAATCAACTACAAAAGTAGAAGTCATGAATGAAGAACATAAGATAAACACTAATGAAGTCACTAAGTTATTAGAAGATACTTGGAATTCCTTAGATTTCACACCTACATTCATGGGAGAATACAAGATCATAAACAAAGAGTCTGACAAGGGAAAAGAAAAAGAGATAATGTCAACACAAAATTCGAAAGCATCCACTTCAACTACTTTAGAAGTAGAAGCAAATTATACAACAAAATTTGATGAATTTAATTATGAACAACCACCGAATCTGAAAGAAATGAAAAAAAATTATGGAAGAGGTTATGAACTTATGAAAAAATATGGGTATAGTGGAAAATTATGTGGTGCTAGAGAACAAGGTATTCATGTCCCTATAGAGCCTAACATGCAAGAAAAAACTAGTGGTCTTGGTTATTCTCCTTCGATAGAAACAAAAGCATCAAAAATTCATAAAATCAATATCAACACTCTTACAAAGGATTCTTCTAAGATAAATTTACCTTTGGTGCATCTCGAACTGATAGATACTACATGTGGAAATATCTCATTAGATATGCATAAGGTTGATACTTTTTCTACTCATCATAATCAATAACAATAGATGTTGCTCCTTGCCATGTAATAGTTGTAGGATCATAGCATACTTAGTTTGGCATTTTTTACATATATTACAAATCATTTCCTTTTTGCAAGGAGTGGCATAGCATCATTCTATTGAACAGTCCGAATAACTGAGAGTGGGGGGAGAATCAGTTATCATAAAACAATTTTATTTTCTTTAATTAATCTGGAGTAGACTTATATCAAATAGAAAATAATCAAACATATATGAACATGAATGCACATAATAACACCATGCACAATGAACACCAAAATTTATGTGGTAACCCAAGAAGGTAAAAACCACAGAGAATGCTAATTCTCAATTATAGAAGATTAGTTAAGGTGACACTGGTTAAGGTAATTTTTTACAAAGGTTCACTGCCAAAAATTATCACATCAGGTAAGGCTCACTATGGGTGGGCTCACTACCCTATTAATACATTTGATTACAAAATAGTCTCACTGACAAAAGATAACTGATGAAATTGCATCTACATATGTATGAAGTTAGTTCTAGCTAAGAGCACAATACCTGTCTATAGCAAATTTAGTCAAGAATCTTCTGCACATCTTCCTCGCACAACCTCTAAAATTTATATTAATTCTTCTTGATAATCCTTCGCACCCTTTTATTTGTTCACATAATCCATACTCCACACTACTTGTTTCATCAAACAAAAAAAAAAATTACTTATACCATTCCATGATTTCATAATCTCCTAGGTCAGCCAAACACAATGTCTTCATTGTGTTCTAAGTTGGCCAAACACCATTTGAATTTAGATCACCACAAAACATGTCGGCTTGAAGAACAACCTTGAAATATTCAAGAAGGCCTTGCACACTAGAATTAGACCCAAAAGATAGGTTGCACATAAAGATATTATTACCACATTATCAAGGGACCCATAAATAGGTCATACATGAGATGGGTTCATTACATCACATAATTATCAAAAGATAGCAAACTTTGAGTTACATGAAATATATTCCGGATCCAATGGGAATGCCACAACCAAGACCAAATCTTGATTATCATCAATTTCAGTATGAACTAGAGAAACACGGTTTGACATACCAAAATTTGTAACATGCTACATGAATGTCTGGATAGAAAGGTTACCCAGAGTAAGCTTTGAGCACACCAGCCAACATCAAAAGATTAGACTTTATTATTCTACATTAATTATCTTCGATGAGTATCCCAAAATGAAATACTGCCACATCTAGATCAAGGATAATATCCACACTACGTACTCGATAGGATAGATCATTTCTATATATTATCCAGAGCACAACCTTCTAGATCCAGGTTTTGACATCAATGACAACAATGCTAAATTATGTCAACAACTTCTCAACAATCTCCCCCTTTGGAATTAATGGAAAAATAGCAAAAACTCAAAAAACTCCAAGCACTCCCCCTTTGTCAAGCAATTGAATACCTCTTCTTATTTTTGTTTTTCTCTTCATTTTCTCCCCCTTTTTGCCATCAAATGAAAAGGGCCAAATAAGAACATTTAGGAGATCAAGTAAAAATAAAACTTTTCACATGAAAAATCTTCTTTTACCTTTCTCTCACGGCTGGAGGAATCCTCTTCCAAGCTAGCACTATAGAAACTATTCTGGCACACACACTATCCAGTGGAGTCAACAACATAAATGAAGATGACCAGTCAAAAGAAATGAACTATCATTCACAATCCTTTGTGTCAAAAAGTATCCTAGAGAGATGATCCAACCAAACTTCAACAATTTCTTTGACCAACTAGAAATTTCTAACAAAATCTTCCCTCTATCTAATAATAGACAATAACTTAGCTTGCAACTCTCCAAATATTATTCTATGTTTTCCACCTTTATCTTTGAAGAAGTCAAAAGACTTCCCAATATCATTCAATTCAAATTCAATAGCTTCAATTTCGCTTCTAAAATTATCAATAGCAGTAGGCCATCGGAGAAAATACCTATAGATGTCAAACATTTCCTTAATCCATTCGCTTGTCTCACCAATGTGTTTGGATAACTTTTGTTTGGATTTGACACACCTTCTCCCAATCATAGCTTGGAACTTGTGTCCTTTAGATCCTTCTAGCAACAAAACTTCTTCAACAACTTCTACTAGATCATCTGGTAACGAGTTAGAAACATCTGAAACAGTAATACCCTTTTTGAGAAGATAATCAACTAAGGCATCATCAATTCTAAGCCTACTGACTGAAGAGTAGGCATACCACATTTCTCCAATATTTTTCATATCACCTTCATCCAACACTGAACGAACTTCATCTAGATCGAATGAGTCAAATCTAGGTAAAGATTCTTCCTTCTCCTTTTCTTTTGAGATAGCAATGAATTCCTCTATGTTAATTTTCCCCCTTTTAGGTTTTGGAGGGGAACCATCAATGACAACCTCTAACTCTTCTTACTAGAGGAGGAACCCTCCTCAAACTGATTAGACACTATCACACCAGAGCACAGATTCATCTGCAAGGATGATAAATAGACTTTTCATACACTTTCTTTATCTTCCATACATTCTAGATACCTATAGACTTGCTTTCTGATAGGGATGCCAAACTTCCACTTAACATTCTCATTTGATGATAGTGAACTCAGAATGTAAACAACTAAACATACAAGTAGAGACCCAAACCAGAAAGGATAACTCTCAACCAAATACATTCTTAGGGTGGGTGCATGAAGTTGGGTAGCAATTTTGTGGAAACTTTTGAAAAAAATTTAAAACTCATAGCGCGAGCGTGTTATAACGCGCTCACGTTATTTCACGTTAAAAACAACGAAAAAAGTGAAAGAATTTTCCTTGGAATACCAACACAAAGGCTTGGAGGGCATTCCCAATGAGGTTAGAGATGTGTTTTTGCAAATTCTATAGTTTTTCACATAATCAAGTCCATGCTCACCATTAGGATTGCATCTGGTTCAATATCGACAAAATCGAACACATGGGTAATGTTATGTTCTTTCTTAGCTATCCAACGATGTAATTTTTTTCACTTTGTGACAATGTTAAGCCTTTCATCCATAATTTCTTTTTTTTGTGTCTTTTTTTTCTAAAAAACATCGTCTGGTGTTTTTTTTGTTATAATTTTTTTTTTTTTTAATAATTTTAAAAAAAGGGGTAAAAACTTTATTGAAACTCAAACTAGAGCATTACATAAAATAAAGGGCCAAAAACCCAGGAATCCACAACCAGCATCCAACCAAAGCAAGAAACCACATCATCCTTCTCCATTACCATCCCCCTCTTCAACAAGAATCTTCATCAAGTCCTAACAAGACTCGTGGGACAATTGTTCCCAAGCAACAATCTGCCAACCATAAACACTCTCAGAAGCCCATTTAGCCAAACAATCTGCAGCCCTATTCCACTCTCGTGGAATATGGACAAAAGAAACCACCTCCATCAAAGAGCTAACCTGCAAAATATGTTGAACCAACGTAGCCAGCTGCCAACAAACATCAAACACCTTTTGTTTATTAAGCAGGTTAATCAAGGCCTGCGAATTAGATTCACAAACAACCTTGCGCCACCCCAAAGCATAAGCCTGCTCAAGAGCGTAAAGGATTTCCAAACCTTCCATAAGGTTGATAGTCTACAACCCTTTATGAACAGAAAAGAAGAAAACCACCAAACCCGAAAAATCCCTTCCAATCCCCCCAATTCCAGCAGGCCCAGGATTGCCCCTTGATGACCCATCAGTATTGATTTTTAGAAAGCCAACTTGAGGGGGCAGCCATCTACCCACCTATTGAACCTTTTAAATCACTCACCTTCCTCTCTTGACACCCATAAAAGCCAAAGACAACCCCTTAATTCCCAGTCTATCAGCCACCTCTGAATCCCCTTTCTCCAAAGGAAACTTCACCTCACACTTAGCCTCCATCGTCTCCTAAATCATGCCAACAATTATATGCCAAACTTGCTGGAACAACATCATTTCACCACGAAATATTCTGCGATTTTGTTCCAACCAAACCTGCCAAAGAATGAAAGTAGGTCCAACATACCACACATCCTGCAAGAATGAGACCATAGAAGGGGGCCTACCCAAACTACTCCAAAAATCCACAAGGGAGGAAGCATGAACACAAGGACTTTTCCAAACTTCCCACCAAGAATGCCAAAGCTGCAAAGCAAAGGGGCACCTAAGAAACAAATGAGTCGAATCTTCCTCAGCAACCCTAAACAAGACACATAAAGAAGGGCCCTGGAATCCCCATTTCTGAATATTATCCCAAGTCAAGCACCTATTCCAAGCCAAAGTCCAAATAAAGCAGTTGGACTTCGGCCAAGAGAGCTTGTTCCACAATTTCTTCCACCATTGAACCTCCACCCCTCCAATCTGATGATATAACAACACCTGATACCCAAAAGCAGTTGTGTAGACACCCTTAGGATTAGGAGCCCAAGAAAGTATATCTCCATCCTGAAGGGAACTACAACGTCTACTAGACAAGATGCTATGAAGCTCAACACATTCCTCATCCATACCCACAATAGGCCACTCACCAGGATTCTTCCATCTTGCAACTGTCAGCTGCTCATGAGAAGAGATATCCTTAAAATCACTCACCCTAGACCAACCCACCTCAAGGAACCTTGGCACAAATTCAATAGATTAGGAAACTGAGTGACAATAGGAGGAAAGTCATCCCATGAGTCAGACTAGAAATGGGCCTATGTCCCCTTTTTGCAAATCCAAAATAAACCCTCCTTAACAAGCGCAGCCCCTCTCTTGAGCGTACTCCAGATCACTGAACCTCTCCCCTCCAGGGGATATCTAGGAACATCCACCTGTGAGATCCCCGAGAGATACTTTTGAGTTAAAATTCTGGCCCAAATTTGATCATGCTCCACACACCATCACCAATACAATTTTTCCGCTAACGCCTCCCTAAACAGAGACAATTGTCTCAACCCAAGACCACCAAACTGCTCTGGGCTACAAACAATATCCCATCTGACAAGGCTCCATTTAGAAGACAGTAAACTACTAGCCCATAAAAATTGTCTTGCTAAAGAATCAAATTCTTTAACAAACCCCAGCGGAGCCACCTGAACCATGCACATGTAAATGGGGAGGGCTTGCACCACCGACTTGAGCAACTAAACACGACCTACAAAAGACAACCACCTGTGAGTCCAGAGGTTAACTTTCACATGAAACTTGTCAAGGATGAGCTACCAAGAGTCCTTAGGTAACCTCCTAGCCGAAATAGGAATTCCCAAGTAAGTCAATGGGAGAACCCCTATCTGAAATCTCAAAATTTGAGCAAATTGCCTCTGAATGGGATCAGGGGTATTGAAGAAGATGGATGACTTATCTTCATTAATCAACTGCCCAGATGCAAGAAGGTACACATCCAACACTCTACGCAAATTAACAGCTTCCCTAGTAGAAGCCATTCCCATCAAAGCAGTGTCATCAACGAACTGCAAATGTGACTGTGGGGGCAATCCACCTCCCCAATTCCACCCCTGAATGAGACCCAACTCCACATTCCTTCTCATCAACCATCCCAGGCTTTTGACAAGAAGAAGAAACAAGTAAGGAGAAGGGGGTCAGCCTGGCGCAAGCCCTGAGAAGCCCCAAAAAGCTCAGAATGCTCACCATTAATGAGCACAGAAAAAGAAACCGAAGTGATACAACTCATTACCCATTGAATCCACTCTTCCTCGAAGCCAAACGCCCCAAGAACCTTCTGGAGGAAGGACCACCAAACTCTGTCATATGCTTTAAGCATATCCAACTTAATGAACATCGCCTTATCCTTGGAACTATCCATGAAATGAATGGTTTCAGTAGCTATAACAACCCCATCCAGAATTTGACAACCCGCCACAAATCCACTCTACTCCTCAGATATTAGAACTAGCAGCCACTTTTTCAATCTATCAGGAATCAATTTAGATATAATTTTATAAACCACATTGCAAAGAGAGATAGGACAAAATTGACTTAACCTATCTACCCCATCACACTTGGGGATGAGAGTGAGAAAGGTGGAATTCAAAGCCCTTAACATCTTCTTCTTCCTTTGAGATTCTTGAACAACCACTAATAAGTCCAGCTTGATAATATCCCAGAATTATTGAAAGAACTCAATCGGGAAACCATTAGGACCAGGAGCTTTCCCATTCTTCATTTGAAAAATAGTCCCCTCCAACTCTTCAAGAGAAATACCACCCATGAGGTGCTCATTCATCTCCCTTGAAACCAAAGAGGGAATACAAGAAAGGACCTGAGCCTCCTCCCCAGAACCCCCCTGCAACACCTCTCTGAATAAAGAACCAAAATACTACACAGCTTCCCCCTCGATATCATGGAAGGAGGACAGGTGCTCCCCCCTATCATTCACTAGAACTGAAATAGAGTTGTCTTGTCTTCTAGCTTTCACCAAGTTGAAGAAAAAAGAAATATTTTTATCGCCTTCCTGAAGCCATTCAACCTGGGCCTTATGTTTCCAAAAGATTTCCTCCCATAGCTCACACTCCTCCAAAGCTTTCAAAGCTCTAGCCTCTTCCTGAAGAAAATTTTTAGTTACCCCATCCTCCCTGATCACCCTCATAATACCATTCAACTCAGTCTGAGCAGTAGCCTTAGCAAGGAAAATATTACCAAAACACTGTCATTTCCAACGTTTAAGCTGATATTTGATGGATTGAAGTAGCTTAGCAAAGGTATAAATTGTTGTGCCGAAAGCAGGTCTACCAATTCTCCACCATTCAGCAATGCAAGCATGGAGAGAAGGGTCACGTAGCCACATGAGCTGGAACTTGAAAGAGGGAGATCAAGGCACATGAGCAGAAGAGATAGCCAGCTTGATAGGCCAATGATCAGAGCCCCGCCAGTCTAAAATTTTAGAACTAGAGGACCACAACCCGCCAACCCAGAAACACGAAACCAGAAAATGATCAAGACGTTCAGCAATGCAATTATCTCCCACCCTCTAATTATTCCAAGTAAACTGACCATTGGTGGGCTTGATATTAGCAAGGTTCAAGGAAGAGATGTTGTCACGAAGCAGCATCGCAGAGAGCTCCAACCTCGCAATACCACCTCGCTTCTCAGCCAGCTCAAAAATAGCATTGAAATCTCCAGGCATGATCCATGGATGGTAAGGAATCATGCTACGAACAAACTGAATATGGGACCACAAAAGTTGTTTCCCCTGAATCTCAATAGGTGCATAGATATTAGAGAAGAGAATAGTTTCCCTAGTCTCAAAGCTAGAAGCAACCAAAGAAATAGAACTCTTAAAGGACATCCACCATAGAGGTCAAATCGTCTGAGGGTTCCATAAACAAGCCACACCCCTAGTAGACCCCCGAGCACCAATGCATTGACACTCACCACTCCTCCACAACTTAGGCCTTAAACCAAGCATACACTCAACTGATAACTTAGTCTCCTGCAAGAAGAGAACATCAAGAGAATTTCTCTTAATCAACTCACGAACAACTTTTTGTCTAGGGCCACTGTTCAAGCCCCTTACATTCCAAGAGAGAACAATCATTTCAAGGGGATTGAAAAATGAGAATCCAGGGTCTTTACAGACCCTAACTCCACCAAAGTTTCCCCTATTAATTTAATCTTTTCAAAATCCTTTTTCCTACTGAGCTTCGAAGACTTCTCACCCACAACTTTTTTAGGCTCCTTTTGATGAAGTCCCAACTAAGAAGAAGAAGACTTGTTATTCTTGACCCCAATAGAACCTGTAGGCACAACCAAAGAATATTTTGCACCACCATCCTTTATCTTACCAACAAAAGGATCCTGCTCCACTTGGACCTCCATTTGAAGATCCGCGTCCATTTGCAACACACCTGTAACCTGCATATCCTGAGTAGCCTCAAAAAAGAGACCCTCTTGCCTTGTACCCAAAGCACCCTGATCCAAATTCACCAGACCCGGATTCACTTCCTGCTGACCAAGATCATCCAAAATATCAAACCTATTAAAAGTATCATCATCTTGTCTCTCCATCAAGGTCCTCTTCTGCCCCAGGTTCCTATTACATGCCTTGACAGGGATGAAACCATCTGCACCAACCCAATCACCAGGAATAGGATCCTTCCCCTTATCCACCCTAAGTGGGTTCCAAGGAGGTTGAGAAGACTGAGAATCCACTGGCTTAGCCCTTGGGCATCTTCTCAGCAAGTGACCATATTCATGACATAAACGACATCTAAATGGGAGGGTTTCATAATCCAATTGTTGCACCCAAGAATAAGGACCTGCACACATCTCCAAAGAATCTGGCAATGGCTTACTTAGATCAATTTCTACACAAATGCGAGCAAAGGTCATCACCTTTTTAACCTGAGTGTGCTACGAGGATCCAACCGGTTTACCGAGCATTGCAGCCAACAAGTGTAGAACATCATCTCGCCAACACTCCATTGGAAACCGAGGAAGCCGAACCCACACAGGGACCCGATTCGGAAGCTCCTCAGCAGGGTTGAAACCCGCATGCGAAGGCTTAATAAATAGACCAACTTGGTTTTGAAAATAGGGCCCCCCCTCAAAGACCTTATTTTGGTCCGCCAAACAATTAAAGGTTACCATGAGATAGTTATTCGCCAAAAGCATAATTTCCATCTCGCCCTCCGACATCCAGGTCCGTTGGGCCCAATTTTCCAAAAATTGTAATGAAACCCGCATCCCCATAAACTTACAATATAATGAGTTCTTTGAGTAATATTCTATGTCTTCAGCAATCATTTCCATTGGAATCACCAACTTTGGCCTCTCCTTACATCGTTCTAGACAACCATTGATTTTTGAAATCTGAGAGCCTCCAAAAGAACCTGCACCATCAATCCTTGGTTCTGATGAAAATGGGTATGTGTAGGATCATGATGGGCCAAAAAGTGGCAATATGATGGGTATTTGTAGGCTATGTGGCTGACGACTTTTTTTTTACCCAAAATTGATGAAACAAAAGGGTTTTGAAAGGAGATTCTTAGCTTTCCACTAATATAAATTATGCTTTACTTTGAATTTAATAAATAATTATTATTCATTTTCTATTTGAATTATGACTAACGCCTTGATTGATAGGCTGATTGAAAAACATCTATAGCCTTCAAACGGTATCACATTTTTGAATCTGAAACATCGTCACATTTATATGCATACTATAGGATTAAAAAAAAGAAAATTGAATTTCATGAAGTTTTGACCAAGTTAAGGTGGTTAGACATACAAGTTTTTATATTTTTTAAAAGTTGTAATAAAAAGTTCATAATTAATTATTTACTTGGAAAAAATTACAAAAAAATATGCATCACTTCCGAGCATGAGTCCTCTACTTATATCTAAAATATTATAGAAAAATATTATTTTATTATTGTGGGTGGTCAAATAGACACCTACTTATTTTTTCCCTAAAATTTAAGTACTCTGCATTGAAATTTCAAATTTTCACCAAATAGATTTTTTTCTTTTTAAAATAAACCTAGTAGTTTAGAAACTACATTCAATTTTCTACAGATTCTATTCTTTCATATTTTTGAAATAATATAGATAACTTATTCAAATTTTTACATCAAGTTGCCTAACTTTGATTTTTCTAAATTTTTTGCCACTTAAGGGCCTGTTTTTTCCATGATGATCCTGCACATACCCAAATACAAAATTATCAAAAATCTTCATTGCATGTGTTGGTAACTTAGCTCCAACCACTGATCTAAAATCCAATTTTGGGTAAACCCCCGACGTCTCACCTCGAGCCATTCAATCAAGGGCAGACCGAGACGGGCATGCACCCCAAAAGAACACAAAAGGTGGAAACCCTATAGCAAGGGCTCCACACACAGCCACTGCCAATCCCAAAGGAAGGCAGTGCCTAAGCCAATGCACTAAAGCAAGCACAGAATGCCCCTCCACTAAAAATAGCACCAACCAAAAGGAAGACGCACGCAGATCCTGTAAAGCCAATCAAGAAAACCTACGCCACACTCCAAGCTACACTTCCAGTGAGTGAATCACCCAGGGAAATAGACAAGACCACCACCCATCCACACGAATACCCTTAGACCAGTTACACCCCCCCCCCCGAACCAGCACATGCACAAAGAAAGTGAACAGAGCTAGGGCCCAATGGCCCTAGCTCGAGGAGCCGCCCTAATAGCCAAAAACACCATCGTAAAGGATACAACTCTTATAAATTAACCGTTCATCGAAATTTCAAATAAATTACATTTTTTAGAAACTAGACTCCATTCTACAAATTTTTAAAAAAATGAAAAAAAATCAATTATTTTCTAAAATTTGTAGGGGGAGCATAGCCAAAATTCTGCTTTTTCAGGAAGTGCCCACTTAGAAAATTAGTAAAAAATCAAATATTCATAAAAAAATTATCAAAAAAATTGTGCATCAACTAGATTCTGTTAGCTAACTTCTGATAGTAGTGATTTTAAAATTTACTACAAAAAAGTTCACTGTGCTAGGGTTGTACAAGAGTTGCTATGTTATGTTTTTCTGACAAAAACAATAACAATTTTTGTATGTCCCTATTTTGATCCCCTTAATCTCAACCATTTTCAAAATAAATTAGTAGTTTAGAAAGTAGACTCAGAGCACTTTGATCCTCGTTTTTGTTCCATCTCAAAATTTTGAGTGTAACTATCCTCAATTTCACGTCCAAGGTCAGTATTTCCCTATTTCAGAAAAAAAGTGACCACTTAAGCCCCCTTTTTGGGAACCATCTTGGTGCACTTACCCCTTACATTCTCAATTAGGTTTTCCATTATGAGGCTACAAAAGTCAAACTTATTATTTTCCTTCACCATCTTATGTGCAAGATACACAACAATGTCCAAAGTGACCTTCATGATTTCTGAAATAGATTTTGTAAGTGATACCATAAGCAACATACCTTACTGTAGGATTGACAATGGTATTTATCAGTAGAGCTTGAGGGTCTTTGTCGATACCAGTAAGTTCCTCCATGTCTCTGTATTTCACCATTTTCTTCCCAGGGAGGTCACCAACGTTGCACAATCTAGTAATAGCTTTAATGGATTCCTTAGTGATCGGATAGGGTTTGTCCAAAACATTGTTTCTATCCTTGAATCGAATCAACAGGAACAAGATAGATTCTCTATCAATATATTCCATCGTTGCACTTAGCTTCTTCAATCTTTTATCACTTCGTGAGACTTCTTCTTCTTCTTCTTTGCAAACTGTGAGAAATATTTTGAAACCTCCACCTTTTAACCTTAATTTCTCATGATGATTTTTCCACCAAAAACTTACATCAATGATGCCATCAAATGTACTTCACTTTTCAATCAGTTGTATTAAGATTCATCATATGTCACCAACCGGATCAAACTTAGTCATTCGAAAAGAGATCAATATAACTTTAAAGAGGTGGAACCAACAAGATATGCATTGAAAAAATTCCCCTGAGCCAAAGGAGTTGGATCAGATTCTGGAAGATTTTGTACTAGGATTTGGTACCACAGAAGATCCTTCCACACTCGTTTCCTTTTTCTTCCACACCATGATGGTCTTCTTCTTAGATTCACTTGATTCTACAACCTTCTTTTTGTTTTCAAGGTTTCTCGGAGCAACATATCTGCATGTGTTAGCATAATATCTGGGTTGATGCACTTGTAACATATTTGTCTTGACTTAACTGAGTGAACCTTATATATGCACTTATTATCTTTGTGACCATAACCATGAAATAAATAGTAATTAACATGAAAGAGATTATTCATTCCATTCCTTCTAGTTGGATTAGATAATTCACTTCTGCAATGACTTGTTTTGTGATGAAACTTATGACAGTTAAAGCATTGAGTACTTGGTTCCTTCTTGCTTCTACACTCTAGAACATTATGTCCAAAATTATTGCATAGAAAACAATAGCCATTAAATGATAAGTACCTTTGAGCATTTGGTTGCATGATCAGAGATCCTTTTGTAGATTTTCTAGAGTTTCAGACCTTGCTTGTTACAAATAATCTCTCTTCAACTTCAAATGCTTTGTCTTCACCCTTAGTTTTCTAATTTGAGATTTCATTGGTGAAGCCAAGTCATCCCTTATCCTTGTGACATTTCAATAGGGACAAGATTTGATCTAGAATTATGCTACTTTCACATACTCTTGCTTCTATTTTCAGCCTTCTTAACTCTTGATCTAACTTCTCATTTTCTTATGATTTCTATTTGATGGTATCCTTGAGATTTTCTTTGAAGTCTTCTTCCATTCTTCCATTTTTTGTTTGATAGTATCTTTGAGATTTTCTTCAGTCTTCTTGCATTCATCTAGTTGATTATTTAAATCCATAATACTTTCCTTTGAATCCTTCAATTCCTAGCTAACCTCTCTGTGTCTTGCTTTGAATTTCTGGATTTTCTCCCTTAGCTTTGCAATACAAGAATTTTCTTCCTTAAGGGTTTATTTCAATTCTTCATTTTTTAGATTTTGTGCTTTCCATATCATCTAACATTATCTTTAGTTCTTCCTCAAAGTGATAAGCTCCTGCCATTTGTTCAGACTTCCAAGATCTCCCTCAAGTGGTTAAGCTCTATCTCCAAGGGACCAATCTTTGATACCAATTATTGAATAGTTCGGATAATTGAGAAGGGGGGTGAATCAATTATTATATATATTTTTTCTTTAATTAATCTAGAGAAGAATTATATCAAACATCAAATAATCAAACAAATATGAACATAAATTCACATAACAACACCATGCACAATGAACACTAGAATTTACGCGGAAACCCAAGAAGGTAAAAAACCACAGAGAATGCTAATTCTCAATTATAGAACACCAGTTAAGGTGATTTTTTACAAAGGCTCACTACCAAAAAGGCTCACTATAGGTAAGGCTCACTGCTCGATTAATACATTTGATTACAAAATAGTCTCATTGAAAAAAGTGAACTAATGAAATTGCATCTACATATGCATGAATTCAGTTTTGGTTAAGAGCACAATATATTTCTACTACAGGTCTAATCAAGAATCTTCTGCACATCTTCCTCGCATAACCTATGCAAATCAAATTACTTCTTCCTGATAATCCTTCACACCCTTTTTTTTTTACCAAACTCCATACTCCACACTACTTGTTTCATCAAACAAAAACAACTTTTACCTATACCATTCCATGATTTCATAATCCCCTAGGTTGGATAGACACAATGTCTTCATAGTCTTCTAATCCGTACAAACACCATTTGAATTTAGATCACCAAAAAACATGTTGGCTTGAAGAACAACCTCGAAATATTCAATAAGTCCTTACAAGCTAGTGTCAGACCCAAAAGATAGGTCACACATAAAGATCTTACCACATTAGCAAGGGACCCATAAATAGGTCATACATGAGATGGGCTCATTACACCACATAATTATCAAAAGATAGAAAAATTTGAGTTACATGAAAAATATTCTAGAGCCGATGGGAATGTGACAATGAAGACCAAATCTTGATTATCATCAATTTCAATATCAATTGAAGAAACACAGTTTGACATACCAAAACTTGTAACATGCTACGTGAATGTCCAAATAAAAAGGTTACCCGAAGTAAGCTTTGAGCACAACAACCAACATCTAAAGATTAGACTTCATTATTTTTCATTAACTATCTTCCACGAGTGTCCCAAAAATAAATATTGTCACATCCGGATCAAGGATAATATCTACACTACGTACTCGATAGGATAGATCATTTTTGTATATTATCCGAAGCACAACCTTTCAGATCCAGGTTTTGACATCAGTGACAACAATGCTATATTATCTCAAAAAATTCTCAACACATTCATCTCAACTCATCCTTGTCCTGCACTAAGTGGGGGGCAAGGAGTTAGATATCCACTTCCTTGTATGGCACTTCTTGTTGTCTCTTTTGGCTAGTTGATCGCCTTCCATGTATATATAAGAGCAAGCCTGGGATGTGGATGACATGCCTTAAGTTGGCTCACATGTGACATACTTAGGTATGATTAGTAGTGCATTTTGCGGAAAAACCTTTCTTCATGATGTAGTTTCATTCAGGAACATATGACTTGGCATAGGGCTTTCCTAAGAAGCTCTAATATCTTAGGAGTAAACATTGGATGTACTTTAAAGCAATTTCTCATAGTAATGGTATTAGCATCCACTTTAAAGTGGGGGTATACATTGATGGTATCTTTTGAAATTTTTCATATTTCATAGTGTGATTTTCTTTTTCTTCTAATGTGTCCTTTTCTTAGTGGTTTCATTAGGTTTGATGTCCTCCAAGAGTGTGATATTTCTTAGCGTACTACTTTCTCTTAGTAGATTGATGTGATGCGAGGCATCCCCTAAGTTGCAATATGTTACTCTCGATTTGTCCTCTCTTGGAGACATTAGGCACGATGATTCCTAAGAAAAAGACCTTACACGAATGAGGCAAGATCCCTTTGAACAAGAACCTATATACATTGTTGTGCATGGATGCTTAGCATAACACAACTTGTTAGGGATGAGACATGAATGTGAGTGGTGCCCTATCAGATTTATTAGAGGGATAGCTTTGGTATGGTAAGTATAGTGAGATCCAACACACAAACATGATTTTCTCACTAATCCACCTTCCTAGAGGGATACTCACCTAGTGGATGACCTGGGGATCTAGTAATGTAGAGTGAGTGCAAAACTGATAGTTTGAATGTGTTCCAAATCATGTTGGACCATCTAGGCTTGATATCTTTGTGGTCTTTGATAGTGTATGATTACATGTATCTTTTTCATTCTTGCATACATAAGTGTCTTGAATGTTTACTTTAGTGTGAGCTTGGCATGGGGTCATACTCTCACTAAAGTGGGGGTAAAATTTAATGTAGAAAAAAGTAACCCTTTTTCACACTTAATTTGGGAATGAATAATTAATAATAAAATGGACTTAATGGTGTCTTATTTAGGGTGTTGTAAAGTGTATCTTTACACTTCACACTATTCTAGGGCTTTATTAATTAATTGAGGTTAATTGGACCCTTTAATTTAAATCCAAGCCTAATTTATTGCATTTTCCAAGGGATAAAGCCTAACACTCTTAAATAAGATTACACAACACTTAATTTTGTAAGGAATGTGTCTTAGGCTAGTGACCTAGTACCCATTCACCACCTGGTGCAAGGGTCCTCACTAGGTCCTAAGACCCCCTTTTCACATATCATTTTATATTTCCTGAAGGGTTTCCTAGTTAGGTGTGTTAGGACCCATTATCCCTATGGTGAATGGTATGGTGTAGGATCATCATGGAAAAAATAGGCCCTTAAGTGGCAAAAAATTTAGAAAAATCAGAGTTAGGAAAATTAAAATAAAAATTTGGATAATTTATCTATATTATTTCTAAAATATGTAACAATAGAATTTGTAGAAAATTGAATGTAGTTTCTAAACTACTAGGTTTATTTTTTTTAAAAGTAAAAATTATTTGGTGAAATTTTGAAATTTCAATGCAATAGTACTTAAATTTTAGGGAAAAAATAAGTAGGCGTCTGTCTACCCACCCTAACCACAATAAAATGATACTATTTTCTTATAAGATTTTAGATATAAGTAGAGGACTCATATCCCAATGTGATGCTTATTTTTTTATAATTTTTTTCCAAGTAAATAATTAATTATGATTTTTTTATTACAACTTTTAAACAATATAAAAACTTGTATGTCTGACCACCTTAACTTGGTCAAAACTTCATGAATTTTTTTTTTTTTTAATCCTATAGTATGCAAAGCATAGAATGTGATGCATGTTTCGGATTAAAACAATGTGATACCGTTTGAAAGCTATATAGATATTTTTCAGTCAACCTATCAATCAGGACTTTAGTCGTAATTCAAATAGAAAATCAATAATAATTATTTATTAAATTCAAAGTAAAGCATAATTTATATTGTTGGAAAGTTGAGAATCTCCTTTAAAAACCCTTTTCGTTTCATCAATTTTGGGTAGAAAAAAAGTTGTCAACCACATGGGCCATCATATTGCTTACATATCGCCACTTTTTGGCCCATCATGATCCTGCACATACCTGAATAGGTCCTCACATAACCCTAGGACCCCCCCCCCCCCTTGCAATATGTTTTTTGTGGTATTTTAATGATTTCAAATCCTAGATCTGATGTCAGCTTGTGTTATTTGAGTTTTAGGGGTTATTTCACATAGTTTCATCTAAGAAACAAAGAAAATTAAATTTATCATAAGAGTACTTTCACAAGAGCATTATAGAGCATTCAAGAGCATTCAAGAAGGAATTTAAGGGTAGATTATTAAAGTTTATTGTAGCAATCAAAGATCATATCGCCATTTCAAAGGCATAGTGCATCATGCATGTTGTAGAGCTAATATGTTGATGTAGCAATTTGGAGATCCTATTCAAGAATTATTTTGAATCAAGTATTGTGATCAAGATCTATGTTCTTTGATGCCACTTCATGCAAGATTGATGATTTGTACTCCAAGGTTCCATTAAGGATTGGTGAGTTGTAGCACTACATTGTTCATTTATCTTTCCTTTTATGCATTGTTTCACTTCAAGGTTTAATTACCAATATGGAGTTTGACCAAGGAAAACCCTTATAACCTAACAAAACAAAAAATTTCTTCTCCTTTTATGTGTGATTGCAGGTTTTAGGTTCAAGATCAATTGGAGAACAAAAGTTGCGAAAGTTGTTAAAGTTGAAAAGTTGTCAAAGTTATCACCTTTCTTGTAAAATAAAGGAAAGTATTCTACAAAGTTTATTTTGAATTTCGGGAGCTGAACACCTAGAATCTAGGAGTGCAAACATTGAAGAACAAAACCTAGAAACTAATTTTTTAGAACCCTAGTAGGGACCCATTCGCCACTGGGTGAATGAGTCCTCAATGAGGCCCGAAAAATACTATCTACAACAAGTACACATAATTTTACCATCTTAAAGCCTACCTTGTTACTATTATATCAATTAAGCTTGTTTTTTGATAGTCATCTATGCATCATTGAATTAAATAACTAGGGAAAATAGAGTTTAACCATCTTGATCTCATTTTTGGGGTTCATCCCCTATATATCTCCTCCCTCTCTTCCTTTTCCTATGTTTCATTTTGGTGAAACATAAAAACTAAATTTTTATTTATTCATTATACTCCACATAATTGAATGACACATCAAGTAAAATTAGGTTCATCATTTTGTTGATCTCATTATGGTGAACCTCTTTTTCTATGTTTCAATCTATAAGGCAACAAATACAAGAAAACATAAACAATACTAAATATGCTCCCTCCAAGAAATTTCCTTCCTATAAAGAATTAAGAATCAAAAAACTTTGGGGAATATCTCAAGACCTAGATAATGTAAACTGGAAAAAACATCTAAGCAAAATGACCACTATTTGGAGACCCCCAAACATGAACTAGATAAAGTGCAACTTTGATGGTTGCTCAAAAGGAAACCCAGGACTTGCAACTGCTGATAGAGTACTTAGGAATCATCAAGAAAAATTGATTGAGATATGGTAAAGGATTGGGAGTTTAAACAAATAACCTAGTAGAGGCTAGTCTTGTTTCGACAGGTATAAACAGATTGAAAGAGAAATTTAATAATAAAGTTTTTTTCTAAGAAGATTCAAAAAATGATTGTTGACTATTGAAATGACAAAGAGGATGCGCCTTGGGACTTAAAAGATATTTTGGATGATTGTAAAATAATTCTAAATAATTTCCATCAATACAAAATTATTCATGTTTACATGGAGGGAAACATGGATATTGATGCCATTGCTAATGCTAGCCTAAGACTTCAAGAATTGAGATATTGGGATTTTTGATAATTGCCTAATCCCATAAAAATGATTATTACAAATGACAAAGTTGTCCCTTTATATAATCTAATTGAATATGATATCACCTAGATTATTTGAGGGGCCTTCCCTTTTAATGGCTTATAAAGTGAATTTGTTAACGATTATATGGTTCATTGTTGATGTGAAAATAATGATGTGAGAGAAAGAATAGATTCTAAATGATGGATTTTGTATGAAAATCAAGAAAGGTTATTATGATGAAAAGGATTCACACTTGGTTTTTAAACAAGGTAAATTTTAAAAGGTTTAATCTCATGATTCTACTTGCCCATTTCCTTATCATTATCCTTTGGAAGGAATGGTGACAAGACATTTCCATATCGATGGGTGGGTTTAGAATCGTGTGTAATACTACCAGATTTATTATGAAAAATATAGGCTATTGTATCACCATTCCCAATAATTATTGGTTTCGTATGCTTATGTTAATCTCCTATATTCTACTCAATTTTACAACTTTAGGTTGTTGGGTTATCCAGAAGCTACTCCAGATGCACAACTCTAATGTTTCTATCAAGGATAAAAACCTTACACTCTCAATGATCTTAGTCATGAATGAGAAGGGTTTAAAAGAAGATTATCTACTTCTATATAAAGATGATACAAATAATGAAGAGATTATGGGTGGCCTAAGGAAGAGAACAAAACTGAGAAATTGTGACTCCCCAAGGAAAAAAATGCTAGGTTGTGTGGGCTCTTTGAATGAGTAGATTTTACTGTGTTCTTCAAAGCAATTAAAGGCTACAATGAAGACCTAAGTTACAAGTTTGTGAATGCGTGGAGCGATAGTGAGGTGAATCTGAGTTGTCTCCATTTCAAAGTGGATGCTAAGCTAATTGCTCAAGTGATTGAGCTCCAATATGATGGAAGGAAAGTTGCTAAGAAAAGCATTAGTAATTATAAGAGCTTTATCGAGAAGCTTTTTTGTTTCTAAGTAGAAAGCTAGACAGTTCAAAAATGGCTCTTTGAGGCTCAAGCTACCTATGCCTTACAATAATCTAAGTCTCTTTGTCATGAAATACTTTAGTCTTGAGGGAAGGTTCCAATCCATACATGGGTATCATTTCCCAATATTAAACCATATCTGCCACTTGGATAAAATCAATTTTCCCTTGCTTCTATTTTCGTCATTACAATAGAGCATGGAGAGTGGGGCCAATCCTCATCTGCACCAGGATTTAATTAGGGCCATTTGTAAATTTGTTTTGTCTAATACCCTACAAAATAATTTACTGCACAACCTACTTGAAAACCCTAACCCTCCAAAAAGTTTTGTTAAAATTGAACTCATTGAGAGTCATCCCCACTCCCCTGACAAATACCCTAAATTTGAAGAAAGTAAAACTTATCTTCCCTAAATTATGGATTATACCTTAGAGTTCCTTAAATTGACCCCTAAAAAATTTAGTTCCACTCTTATGTCTCCAATTGTTATTGGGTATGTGCATGATCATGATGGGCCAAAAAGTGGCGATATGATGGGTATGTGTAGGGTATGTGGCTAATGACTTTTTTTTTACCCAAAATTGATTAAATGAAAAGGGTTTTTAAAGGAGATTATCAGATTTCCACCAATATAAGTTATGGTTTACTTTGAATTTAATAAATTATTACTATCTATTTTCTATTTGAATTACGCCTAAAGTCTTGAATGATAGGCTAATTGAAAAACATCTATAGCTTTCAAACGGTGTCACATTATTTGAATCCAAAACATGTGTCGCATTCTATGCTTCACATACTATAGGATTAATTGTTTTTAATTAATTTCATGAAGTTTTGACCAAGTTAAGGTGGTCAGACATATGAGTTTTTATATTTTTTAAAATTTGTAATAAAAAATTCATAATTAATTATTTACTTGGAAAAAATTACAAAAAAATATGCATCACATCAGGAAATTACTCCTCTACTTATATCTAAAATATTATAAAAAAATATTATCATTTTATTGTGGTTAGGGTGGTCAGACAAATACCTACTTATTTTTTCCCGAATTTAAGTACTACTACATTGAAATTTCAAATTTTTACCAAATAGATTTAAAAAAAAAAAAACCTAGTAGTTTAGAAACTACATTCAATTTTGTATAGATTTTATTCTTACATATTTTTGAAATAATATAGATAACTTATTCAAATTTCTATGTCAAGTTGCCTCACTTTGATTTTTCTGAATTTTTTGCCACTTAAGGGTCTGTTTTTTCCATGATCCCGCACATACCCTATTAATAAAAGAGAATTTGTGATTAAGGAACCATGCCCCACCATCATTATCTCTAATTAAAAAGACATTTTCCCAAATAGTTCCCTTTCTCTATTTGGTGTTTGAATATCGACCTGTTTGGCTTTGGTAGCTCCCAAAGGTGGGGATACAAAGAAGAAAAATTAATAAACAACCGTTGAGGAGAGTAATGAATCTCCTGAGGTGGAGGATTTGAAAAGGGTAAGAAATTGATTAAAGAGATAAAGAGGTGTTATTGAAAGATGACTATGTCCCTGATAGCCTTTGGGAAACAAAACTTTCAAAGGGGGAGGAAGCCCTGGATTCTGTTGAGGAAGAGGATGATAGCCACAAAGAGGAGTATAACCAATAGGTCAAGGTGTCTGGTGAGAATGAGGATAAGGATCCCGATAAAGAAAAAGGGAATACTAATGATAGCCTGATAGATTTGGAGGCCATTGACACCACTATAAACACCCTTTCTGGGAGCCATAAAGAGGAAGATATGGTTGTAGCTAATACAAATTTTAATACCCTTTTGAAAAGGGTTGAGCTTTGGAAAAGTTGTTGGAGAATAATGACAACTCCAACAAACTTTACATCTTGGAGGAAGCCCTAAAATATGTGTGTAATGTTATGGATGGGATAATGAGAAGGGTTGTCATGGGGACTATCTCAGGACAGGGAAAAATAACAAAGAAATAGAGGAAGCGGGGAAGGAGGAATGAAGTTGAGTCTGGGACGAGGAATGATAGCATGGAGGAAACAATGGAGGACCTACAAAAAGCTTGCAATCTCATAGAGGATTCTTAATATTTTTGGTTACCTTTCTTGATGATTGTTCATATGGTATTTTTCTCTTTTTGGGATTCCTTTCCTTGTTTTTATGATAGTTATTGGCTTGATATCCTGAAACATTATTACTTTATCTTGGAATCTAGTATTATGTTATATTTTTCTATTCTTATGGATACTTATGATTGGTCTACTCTTCTTGTTAGTTTATGGGACATTGATATTTTGGTTATGTTATTACTGCTCTGCTATGGCTATGGTTTTATTGTATCTCCTTGAATGTGTTGATTGGTGACAGGTGCTATTTGGACCAAGGAGATGTAATGTTGTTTTCTTCTACTATCTCCTTTGTTGTTTTGGTCTGTTAACTTATGCTTCTGACTGTTTGGTGTTTTTCTAGAAGGAATGAGGGTCCTACCTTTCTTATTAAATAAAAAACATTACAAAAATATTAAAAAATTATAATATAATAATGTATCAATAATGATGAATAAAAAAGTATTAATATACTAATACACCAATAATGTTATGTTTTGATAATAGTAGAATGAGTACTAATATTCCATGTTTTCTTAAACCTAAACCTTTTCTAATACACCCGTGAAAGTAATTTAGCAATGATGTATGTCAGTCATACCAATTGAAATTGAGATTGAGATTGAGCTAGCTTCACATGTCTATAAATAAATTTCTTAGAATAAAGAAATACCATAAATAATCCAGAACATGGACAATGTGATTCTCTATTATTTTCCTACAAATAGCAATATAATGAGCAAATAATTTACTGATTTCCAACTACCAATCAGTCAACTTTAATCTCTTTGTTTGTCTTTCTTTTTTGAGGAATAACTTAATCCTAGATGAGTATGCCAGCATTCATCCCACATGCATCATGGATTACTCAGAATTCAGTGTATTGATTTATGGGATTTAGTTTTGTGTGTTTTTCGCACCATTTTTTAAGAGATTACTATTTTTTTTATATTTGATAAATTGCAATTTGTAGAGCTAAACAAAATAGTAGGCAGCCTCTCACTGGGCCATTTATAAATTAATGCTCAAGATCCCTCTTATTCACAAAAAAACACTTGCACGTGACATTTTACATAAAAATGTTACAATGCACAGTTTATAGCACATCTAGATGACATGATTTCAGTGTTTTTTTTTAAATATTCCAATCAAATATCTTTATTAGTTCCTACCATGGAACTATAGGCAAGGCCTTAATCTTAACTAGTGATTAAATGTTTTGCTTGTAGCCAATCAAAATTCATTATTTTCTTTTTGATACATTATATTTTAATTTCAATACATTATATTTTAATTTTCTTAAAGTTAAATGCACGATTTTTAACTTTTCAAATTCCAAAAATTATTTTTCCTCATTTTTATTGGCTAAAAAATTTTGAGCGATAAGAGTGGATTTTCAGGAATGCTAACCATAAACTTTTTTATCACAATTTTTCAAGGCATTTTTCCCCCACAAAACCATAATAATAAAAATATTTAATTAATTTTTAATAAATTTTTAAAAAAATTTAAAGGTTGTTTATTTACAATTAGATATTTTTAACTTTTATAATTTCCAAAATCCTTTTACTCAAATATCATTGGAAAAAAAAACTTTAGACGATTTTGCAAAACTTAGCATAATATTTTTATTTTACAATTTTATTGGCTTTTTTTTGTGGCAATCTATCAGCCTAATGTTGGGTATCTGGAGGTGCAATGATTATTTAAAAATTAAAGTAAATATTTTTTTTAAACCTTTTGAAAAATAGTTACAAATATTTTGATTTTAAAATTTATATTGAATAAAAAATAAGTGAAAAATCAATTTCACAAAAATATAATTAAGAACATAAGGAAACATAGAAGTCCATTTTAGTTGTGCAATGTACTACATAAAGTAGTTAACTGTCTTCAATATTTTTACTATATTTGGCTAGGATCTGAAAGGATCTACAATATACTTTTCTCCATAGCAATGCTTTAATTTCTAAAGCACAAAAGGTGCTAGAAGGAGGTTGGACAATGCAGAATGAAACTCCATGGCCTGGGAGTAACGTACAAGAACCATCGAGGAATTATATAGGTTGGATATTAGCTTCATTAATTAATGGAATTGCATTTTAAATTTCTTTGGACAAATTGTTGAGAAATGATTAACCAAACTCATGACATATATAAGGGATCTAAAGAAATTGTTTGTTTTTACCAAATTATGAATGACAGGTATTTTTGGGACACAATGGAGGACATGATACAGATGGAAACAAACTACTCCACCTAGTTTATTATCCAGAGAAAAGAGGCTTGGATTCAATCATCATAAGAAAGTCGGTGTTATGAATTCTTTAATATGGTAGATAGATTCATACCTGCTTTTTTGGGGTAATTTAATAAATTTCAATTTGGTTCTTGAAGTCTATTTTCTTCTTATGGTGCTTGTGCTAAGCATTCCAACTGATATCCTCAATACTTTGTCACTATTTTAGGTTAAGGAATTTTTTTATGTTTAGTTCCCTCAAAGGTTTGGTCATATTGATAGGCATTATCGATTTTCCAACTAAAACATAGTTTTCTTTGATGTATGTAGTACCCAAATATTGCTATCTACACACCTTTGTGCACCTTTGACTTATATATTTCTTATTCAATTATTTGTGTTACTTTAAGTAGATAACATTTTATGAAGCTATTGTTTCACATTAACCTAACTAAGAAGTCTTTTATTTCTCTTTGCAGATCAATATGAAATGTCTGGATAACATTCAGGGGCCCATATATGTTGGTAAGGGATGTGTCTTTAGGAGGAAAGCACTTTATGGGTTTGATGCTCCTAAACCAGAGAAGGAACCTATGAATTTGAGGAGTTACAGTTGCTGGCCAAAATGGTGTTGTTGTGGTTGTTGCACTTCCCTAAATAAGAACAAGAAGGTTAAGCAAAAGCAAGAGAAAAAGAAGAAGAAATCTAAATAAG
Source organism: Sequoia sempervirens (assembly GCA_007258455.2). Lineage (NCBI taxonomy): Eukaryota > Viridiplantae > Streptophyta > Pinopsida > Cupressales > Cupressaceae > Sequoia > Sequoia sempervirens. The sequence goes on from VDFB02373365.1 coordinate 290,566,286, forward strand.
TTTGTATTTTATTCATTATATAAAAACAAGAAATATTTAAATGTCTTTTTCAATGGAATTTTTGGGAATATCTCTACACATTCAAGTGTGTAATTCATAATTGTATTTTCTATCTTTTGGATTAATATAAAAATATAGATGAATATAATAAAAATACAAAATATTTGAATAATGATTATGTTTATTTTTAATCATTGTTTTATTTTGTTGTTGAACAGTCCAATGGGAAACTTATATGAAATTAATTTATTTAAGATCTTTGGGTTCATGTGTCTCTTTGGGTTATTCCTTTCCTACATCTTTTTGTGATGAATAAATCATTGTTGTTACCCATAAAGATTTTTTTATCGAAGCGAAACAGTCTATAGTTTGCAGAGGAACTCCTTCTTACCTAACTTTAAAGACCAAAAAATTCTAAAATAGCAATTTCAGAAACTTATATGGAATGATTTTTTTTAATATCCTTGGATTCATGTGATTCTTTGGATTATTTATTTCCTACATCTATTTATCAAGAAACTATTTCTATAACCCAAAAAAACTTTCAGCAAAGGAAAATAGTCTAAAGTTTGTAGACGAACTGCTTCCCAATTAACTTAAATACCTGGAAAATTATAAACTGAAACCCTCTTCAGAGAGATAGTAATCAATAATTTTTTTATTCAACTTTCTTTAATCTGTTGAATCATTGAATATCTAATCAAGAGTGTAAACTCAAAATTGAAAGCTAAACTTGACCTTAATCTTTAACTGTTGGAGGATATGTTTAATCTCTAAATTATTTTCAAGAGCATAAAGAAAATATTAATTTTTGGGGGAAGATTTTCATTAGGGAAAATGCATGGGATTTTTTTTGTCTCACATTATTTTTTCTCAGATGCTTTTATGCTAAACCCTACCTTGTTGTTGTCAAATTTTCATAGTTGTTTTAAATAGAGCATATATTATTGATGAAGTTGTTTCTAAATAGAAAATAATAGTGGTAAATTGGATTTCATGCATTTTTCAAATTCTAAACTTTTGATCACTATGTTTATCATTGACCTTCTGGCATGTAATAGGGAAACTAATGGAAGTAAAGTTATTTTCTTACCATGTTTGAATGCCAAAGAAACAAGAGCCTCCTTTCTATTGCATTTTATTCCAAGTGTTTCCAATACTTTTAAATCCTTCTCCCCAATTTTTTTTACAATTTTAGAAGCATCTATAGAGAAGTCCCAGTCCACATCTACATTTGGACTCAATAAATCTTCTTCAAGAGGAATCATTGAATTCCTATTTAAAAGAAAGGAATTAGCTCCCTTTTTCCCTTTTTTCCTTGAAGGTATTATTTTTAAATTCTTTTCACTCAACAGAACCTCCTCTAAATCATCTAGATTATCTTCTTCCTTTAGCCAAGCGATATTTGGTTTCAATACTATCTTTAATTTTATCTTCATATTTTCTATGTCTACAATTTGGAGATTTGGGTATTCCTCTGTATTTTCTTCCACTTTCCTCATTTCATCTCCAAGACATGCAAATATTTCCACAAGATAGTCCTGTAATATGAAGATTTTTAGATTTCTTTCCTAGAAAAAACTTATGCACCAAAATTGATATTTCTACAATCAATTTTTTTGTCACTATTTTTTGTATGACCAAAAAATTACCTCCTACAAAAAAAATAAAGATCCATCATAGTCATTACTATGAGAAGAGACATTTGTGACATTACATGTAATTAAATGTACAAGGCATAAATCTAACATAAAATGAACAATCATAAAGTTCCTTTTGTATAAGAGTGAATTTGCACCCCATGTGCAAATCCCTTTTTTTCCTTTATCCACCTTAGAAAACCAAGTTCGGAGGCTTAATTCCACCTAAGCCCACTGCTTGCATCACACTTGGCACCTGTTTTGAGTGTCGGTGGAGGCATTTCTTTCAAGGATGCTCGCGCAACGCGCAGATGTCCACGCAACACGCTTATGTCCTTGATAAATTCTCGCGTCTGGAGCCTATAGAGGTGTTACACTTCCCATTGGGGTCGATTTGTAACACCCTCCTCGGTCGACTGACCCAAATATGGTTGTTTTCTTCATCTCCCCTTCAAATTCACTCCTTCCATATGCATTTTAGCTTCTACCAACTTCGACCATCTTCTACACATCCCTTCACATCTCTCTAAGAGCTTCTCCACTTCATTCACAAGCTTCACAAGCTCTTCTCAAGCTCTAAGCAACTTCTCCACCATCTCTTCAATCTCTAAACGCTTTACACTTCACATCAGCAACATCAACACTCCACCACTTCAGTAGAGCAAGTGTGGAACAAAACATCATGGTAGCAAAGGCTTGAGTTCCTCTCATTTTCTCCCCCATTAGCCTTGAGTGCTCTTGGTGGAGGTGCTAAGCTTCACTCCTCTCGTCTATTACTTGGTTGAGTATCATAACACTGTTTTGTAGTGCTTTAGTGCTCTTTACTTCATTTCTACTTTTCTCTGGCTGTCTGTGGAGGTGGGAACACCAAAACGGGGTCTGATTGAGGTAAGCACCTATACAGCCACCCAACAATTTCTCTCTCCCTCTTGTGTGTAGGTATTGAAGACACTCATGAGCTGGAAGATTCATCACCTACATAGTTGTAAGTATTTCCTTTATTCTCCTTATCATCTCTATTCCAATTCGTTTCAGTCTTATTACTTCATGTTGCCTCCTTGCATTCTAGAAGTTCTCAGTGATTGTAGTGTAAGTCATCACTTAGCAATTTTATGAGACATTCTCACTTCCTGGTTCCTACGAGATGCAAGTGCACCTCTGGGACGCCAGCATGCTACGTTGTCATTTGTATTCTGTACTATCATCCTTTGGCCGAGAGCTTGATAGTTTGTCCATAAAATATATGTGACCAACTCTTTTAGATTCTGAAACTCTCATCGTTGTTCCATTGAGGTAGTATAGGGAAGTTTTCCCTGTGAGGCTCTCTAAGTGAAGATAACTCATGAGTAGCGAATCCCCCTATATTACGCCTTCATCTTGAGCGTTTAGTTCAATGAAAAATATTACAATAATGTAAACTGTAGCATAAACCAAGGAGTTGTCTATTTGATTTAAATACACAGATTATTGATTTTGAAAGGACAATACATGTTTCCTGTTTGTAACAACTTTCCTTATTTCCTGATATTTTTTATGGTATTACATGTCACGATCTTGAAAAATTTCAAGATTACTATTAAGTTGTTATAACATCAACATTGTTGCTAAAACATAGCAAACACAACAAATAAGAAGATGACTATTCTTGCACATTTTGGCAGGAAATTCACTACTCTGCAACTCTTGTTACAAGTGGAATGCTTGTACAATTCAGTAATAAGGAGGATTGTGATTATGTTGCATACGCGGGTTGAGAAAATATTTTTTTTAGAGAGAAAAGTTTGATTCATCTATTGTAATAAGTTCATTTTTATTATCAATGGGTAAAATTTCAATTGATACATTGTTTAGCATATGAATTTATTTTAGTTAGTTCTTGTATTTAATTATAATAAGAGATGATGTTAAAAAATCCTCACATACACATATATCAATCAAATAAAATAATTAATTAAGAAGCGATGTTTTTAATTGATTAAAATAAATTTATATTTTATTTTCTCAAGAAATCAATTTGTTTTTGTTTATCTTAGTGTGTATGTTCTTCTATTGTAATTATAATTAAACATAATGATATTACAATAGTAAAAGTATTAAAATGATTTGCAATCTTTTTTTTAAATCAGAAAAAATGGAGTTATTTAACCATAAGAAATAAAGAAAACCATAGGAAATTTACTCATTTTTCTTGTAGAACAATGCTAACATTATGAAGTATCATATATTTTTATGAAAATAGATTTATTGGTTAAAAAAGAAGAACTACTTATTCATTATGTATAAAAGATTTGTAGATTTTGATGTTGCATGATATCTATTGACACGAAAGGTGAAAGAGATGTCACATCCCCCATGTTAGGTACTTGCATGGGAAGAGACATATTAAATGATATAATGTGTTCCTAGAGGGAAATTTTCCATCTACTACATCATTATTACTGCATTCCTCCCATCCCCCTCTCCTCATTATCAACTCTTTAGAACATGTCTATAAGGGTATACAACATCATCATAGCATATGGATAGATAAAACTATTCAAATCGAAAGAAAATGTCATTGCAACTACCCTAGAAGAAAAGCATACAAACTATGGAAGCATGGAGGAGCCATGATAATTTTTGGGGATAAAATGCATGAAATATATGTGTCCTCATGGAATACAAAGATTACGGGATATGCACAAAACCATTTTTTTTATTAGGTTTGAAAATTTTCTAGAAAATGTGATTGATAGGAGACTCCACAACATTCATCCATATCCTCCCTACTTGTGTCAAAATGAGATCTTGGGAATAGGTTATGGGCATCCATTAAAGTAGAAAACATAGAGGAATTTTGTGAGGAAAATGAAAGGTTTGATAGATGATTAGGAGGTGAAAGAGAAAAAATGAGTAGTTTGAAAAGAAAACAACAAAAGGAGCATCAAGCTATTAATTTAGCTAACTTCATTCAGAACAAGTGTCATTTTGAAACTTTAATTGTAATATGAGAGTGAACTAAGTATTATTATTATTTAAATTGAGAGTGTCTTTCTAAACATCATTTTAAGATGCGCATAGGAAAGTTTCTGGTGGTTGTGTTCCTAACCATTCAAAGGATATGGGTATAAAATGAGACATTTACATTTTCTTTTTCACCTATATTTCCTAATGATTATGTTCTAGGAATCTAGTGTGCAAGAATTATAGATAGTAATAATCTTGTTTGGATGACTAACACAATTTTTTGTTCAAAGTTTACTTCTTTCCTTTCATCCTTTCAAACATTTATGTTGTGATAAACTAATGTGCCTTCAAAATCTTTAATGTCAAAAAGAATAAATGAACAAAAGAGGGATCATGTATGTAAGGGGTGAAGGGAGAATGAAGTACATTAGTTTCTAATTTTGGTACATTAAAGTGTCTTAAGATTTTGTTACTATCATTGTCTTATTTTCACATTAGTAACATATAAATTTCATGATAAATATGTTTCCTATTCTATTAGAATTATTCTTATAAAGTTATATGTAAAATAACCATACATAGTTCATTACACGGTAGTATTTATGTATTGTATGGTGTTAATCTACTAATATTATGATAGTAATGAAACATCTAGACTTTCTTGACTATTGTTTATTTTATTTAATTTAGAAAAGAAAATAGATACTACCCCTTGCTAGCCTCAATTTTTATGTTAAGCTCCAATGATATCCATTTATATATATGTTGTAGCAACAAATTCTTGGATAAATTTCATATATTTAATCAATTCATTAAATTAGGAATATTCTAGCCTAAAAAACTTGCATAATGGTTTCTAGCACATATGGGAGATGCGATAACTAGGGTAAAGTATAAAAAATTTCTATGGAAAAACTTATCTTTTCCCTCTTGAAGATTGGTCATCAATGTTCTATATAAAATCAATAATATTATACCATAAGATATGGATACATATATTTCATCATTCATATGGATATGATACATGATATCATTCTCTAATGGGGTAAGTGTACAAAGACAAGACACCAAAAAGTTACCAACATAACTTTTTGGTCTATTTTTCATATAACATGAGTGCTCACATTATAGGATTCTCATGTTATCACTTTTTAGGGGTTGATTCACTACCAAGACATAACATGAGTATGTTATAAAATGCTCACAGTATAAGAAAAATAAAAAAAATTCTAAACCATGTGAGTTTAGGCCATTTTTTATGTTTTCCAAAACATGCTTCCATTTTGGAAAACATAAAAAATAGTCTAAAATCATGCAATTCAAATTATTTTTTATTTTTTACCACAGGATTCTAGAATGTTTTTTATGTTTTACAAAATAGCCAAGAACTTTAGAAAATATAAAAAAAAAACTCTTAAATCATGTGATTTAAACTATTTTTATCTTTTCTCATAATATGAGCACATTATAATGCTAACATGTTAGAACATGAGCATGTTATAGAATTCATGTGTTATAACATGCATGTGTTATAAATTTCCTTAGAAATACCAACTGATAGGGTTGAATTTTCCTTTGGAATCAAACTCAAAGTGTTGGAATTGCATGGAAATCTCCAAAGATGTGTTTTCTATAAAATAAAGAAAAACACCAAAATGTTGAGCATGCTCTCTACTAGGTTTGAATGTCTTCAATATTGATCTAAATACTACCACAATAACATCAAGGTATCTCTTACCTTTCTAAAATGTAGAAAAAGGGAGATCATGAGTCCTAAGTGCTAAGAATATTAGGATCAAGGGCCTTTTCCTAGGATTTCATTAAAGAGGGAGATCAACAAGGTGAGTAGATTGAATAGCAACCATGAAGGTGAGCCAATCCAATCTAGATCCCCTTATTTTCAGGACTATAAATGAATTAGAATGATCTGGAGTTACTTAACCTAATTGAAATATATGACCTAATATGAAAAATGCAATATTTTGGAAACACAGACTAAAACAATAGTTTGTAGTCAAATTTGGGAAGTGTAGGAGATTGTGTACCTATCTTGAAAGGTTGGCTTTGAGTTGAATAGGAGGACTAGGATGCCAAAGCGTGTATGGGTCTCTGAAAGGATTTCCTACTCTACTTTTGAGGTCCTTTAGTGATACATCTAAGCATTATATTTTTGTCTAGAAAGTTGTTAGAATGCTATAGGATAATTGTGTGATTTTTCATGGCTTGATAATATTTTGGGCTTTGAATGCAACAATGAAAAACTTGTCTTCAATCCTTATTAAATCCTCTTTAAATCTATAATCTAGACATTCAAATAGATAGAAAATGTTGGGCCATTTATAGGCTTGCCTCAGGAAAAACCCATTTAAGTGTTTCCACTTCCACACTAGAGAATGGCAATGATAAATGGATAATTAAAATGAAGGAGTGATAAAATAGCAATGTGTTGCAAATCACCACCCTTCAATGGCTTCCTTGAAGGACTGAAGTCATGTACATCACCTCAAGGACTTGGATGTTACTAGCTTGAATTCTTGAATTCTTTAGATACCTACAAAAATGTCAGCCTTCACAAAACAATGATAACATAAACACACATACACTTTGACATGATGCTTGGATTTTGAATTGTTATAGTAAAACTTTGAAGATGCTACTCTTGACTTGGACTTGAATTATCTTGACAATATTTTTTTCTCATGAATGCTTGTTATTCTCTTGTTATATTTGAAATTATGCAATAAATAGTTATTTATATGAATTTCTCTAATTTCTTGAGAATTAAATCTCAATAGTTGACATTTGAAATTTGAAATTTGAATGTTAAAATGGCTACTCTAACATATGAAAAAATTGTCTCCAAAAAAATAAGGGGACCCATATTCCCATCTAGATATATAGGTCATGGCCCTATTTTGTAGGACACAATGTATCAAGGGAAAAACAATCATTACATGTATTTGTTTAATGCTGGCAATCTCTCAGAAAGTGTTGCAAATGGGATATAAAATGCATAATTTTAAGAAATTAGGGACCCAATTAGGCTCAATAATTTAGCGGCAGAAAAATATAATGTGAAATTATCAAGGGTGATAATTTACGACACTACATTTAGCCCCCACTTTAGTGAGAGTATGAACTTATGCCTAAACTCACACTAAAATAGAAAATATATGTCAAGAGGGGTTCAATTGTCCAAATATGGAAGAGATAGGATGACTAAGAATCTAGGGAGGTGATCAAGCCCCTAGGAACCAAAATACAATGGAAAACTAAACTATAGATTTTTGGCACCCTAGACTTTCTTGCTCTTCTAGGGTTTTTCACCTAAAAAGAGAAAGAAGGGCCAAAGAATCTAGCTAGTTCATTCAACTTAGGATGTGTATGATGTTATTAAGGCTAATGAGATGATCTAAATGTAACTAGGTGATGAAATTGATTGATTAAGTATGCAAAACTAAAGAAATGTAACTTGTTTGAAAACACATTGAGTAATGCAACAATGAACTAGAAATGAATGAAAAACTTTACAGAACTGAACCAAATTGAAAGTGTGCACTAGAAATGTCGATAAAGAGGGTATCTAAAAATGCAAAAATCACAAAAATGACCTTGGATTGGGACTCATTCGTCACTCATGGAAAATGAGTCCACTTTTGAATTTCTAGATTTTAAAAGTGGAATCTGGAGCTTCATATATGTACTTTGACTTCCTACTGGTGTCTACTTCTGAAACTCTAATTTGCTAGCCTAAAAATGGATTTTTATTGATATTTTGACTTGTTGAATGAGGAGAAAAATTTATCAACCTTTCAACTTGATCTTCAATGATTTCCAAGCTTCTAAGAGTCATAAATCTACAAGCACACAAGAAGAGAAGAAGGAATGTTGAATGTTAGGGCATGGGGGTTTGCCTTGGTCAAACCCCTTTTAGGTAATTAAACCAAAATATAGAAAGAATGTAATGAAACATGCAATAATGGAGTTCATTACCCTTCCATGATGTTTTATCTTCAAATTCTATAGAAAAACATGAAGAATCTACCCTTGAATGTCTAAAAATTGATCTCTTAATGACTTGGAATGATAAAACCCTAAGTTGCTTGACCTGAGATGGAAGAATGGTGGATGAATAATGAAGAATGAATATGATTTAGGCTTAAAAGACGTGTATTTATAGGCATTTCACCTATTTCACCTATTAATACCTCATTAGAGGCTGACATGAAGAAATAATAAACTTAAATTTCACTTTTTTTCCTCTCAAAGGTCAAAATTGATCCAAATGGGACTCATTCGCCACACATGGCAAATGGGTCCCACCTAGATGGGACTGATTCACCATGCATGGTGAATGGATCCCACAAGAACCAATTTGGCAACTAGGAAACTAGGAGATGAGGAAATAAGGTTTAAATTGCAACTTTGTCAGTTATTTGATCAATTTAAACCTCAGGATGTACAATATGGATTAACAGGGGCTTATTAATGATGATGTGAATGTCAAATAGGGCTTGGGACACAAAATTCAATGTGAAAGTGTGATTAAATAAACTTTACAACATTAAAATGACATCCAAATAGCTAAGGAAGGCATAAGAACCAATGTGAATGTGCAAGACACATTACAACACTAGTTTAAAATTAAGTTTAAGTTATACGCCTTCTAGATTGATGTGAAGATGTATTGAATTAGAGATAAATGGGTTCATTAAGTCTAGAAAAGCGTGAAATTCCTTTACATGAATTTACAACACCTTCACAATTACAAAGGTCCAAGACCTAGTGTGGATGCAAAAAATTCCTCACAACACCTGTATCAAGGCCTCATTAAGTCGATGTATCATCAAATATTCCCAAATCAAGCAAAGGGTCCATTTTTCTATGGCACATTTAGCCCCCTCATTAGTGAGAGGATGAACTTACTTCAAGCTCACGCTAAAGTAGACATTCAAGAGTGATATGAGTGTTCAGATGAAGATGACAAAGAATGAAAAAGATCAAAGGAGGTTGCACAAGCCCCCATGATCCAAGATCCTATGTCAAACCATCAAGATACAAAATCATGCAATGGAAAGAACTAGAAGAAAAGAAAAATGGGGTGCAAAAGATGTACTCACTTTGGGGCCACAAAACTTCAAGTCGTTTGTGAGGTGAGAAGTCCACAACATACTTACTCTAGGGCCACAAAACTTTTGATTGTCCATGGGGTGAGAAACATACGGTTGTTGGTATGTACTCAAACACATAGATGGCTATGGGGAAAGTCGTGCATTGGAATGGGCTTCCCGCTCAACCATACCAAAGTTATACTTCCTGAAAACATTCATAAGGTGCCACAAAGGAAAATGATTTTCGAGCTCTATGAAGTAAGAAAAAATTTGTATGCTTGACACTCATCGACAATGTAAATGCAAGATAGTGTAAGGAATTTTCAAAGGGATTTTTCTTAAGTCGTGCAATGTCTCATCTTAGGGAAGGTTATGTTCAATGTCTCCAAGAGAGCATAAGTGCAAATGATCTCATCTTGTTTCCAAGAGAGGAAAAGTGAAAGGTCTCATCCTAAACAACATTGTTCCTAATGTTTCCAAGAGAAGGAATCACAAGAAAAATAAAATCGCACAATGAAATGTGAGTGGTGATGTATGACCTCACTTTAAAGTAGTTGCGAACACCAGTATGGTGAGAAATTGCTTTAAAGTAGAATAAGAGAACATGAGAGCTTACTCAGAAATCCCTATCCCAAGTCATATGTTGTCGAGAAGCTACGTCATGAAAAGGGGAGTATGTCATATGCGAGCCAACTTAAGGAATGTCATCCACATCCCAAGCTTGCTCTTATGTATTCATGAAAGGTTAATGACTAGACAAAGAAGGAAACAACAAGTGACACACGAGGACAAGGCTACTAAACCCCTTGCCCCCACTGAGTGCAGGACAAAGGTGAGTTGAAATGATTAATGAAATTCATGCTAGAGTGAAAATTAGTAGCAATTAGAGGAAGTAGGTTCCTTCAGATTATTTTGAGTGTTATATGTATGAGCAACAATATTATAACTCAGCTCTTGTGATACATTATTCTTAGGTGGGTAAAGGATAAGTTCAGGTTTTTTTTGAGGTGGAGGTTTATGTGAAGGGGGGTAAAGGATGAGTTGATGTTGAATAATGTTAACATCTCTTAGAAAGTGAGAGTCTATATCATTATTGTTGTTCTTGTCTTGCATCATGATATCCTTCCTAGGAGGAGGGTTTTTAGGAGAACTACAAACCAAATTTTCTTGGTATTCTAAGGTTGGTTCTTCAAAAAGGACTTCATCACAAGTAGGAGAATGCTCAATGGTTGAATTTTCTTGCCGATGAAATGTTTTGTTAAGTGAACAGGGACAATGAAAATTCTCATGACCATCATAAAGTTTTCTAACAACAAATTATCTTCTTCACAACTAGGCGAGATACTAGGAGAAGGACAAATGTTGTTGTCATGATTACCTATGGTTGTATTGTCTTGTTTAAGAAGAATTTTTTGAGGTGAAGGGGGACAACTAAGATTCTCATGATCTTGACAAAATAGGTTTTCTAACAGCAATGTATCATCTTCACAACAAGGAGAGATACTAAAAAAGTAGGTTATTACAAAAAATGGAGCATGGGCAGGAAAAGCATGAGACTATGGAGTAAAGGCGAGAAAAGCATAATTTTATATCTCTGAACAATGGAGTAGGCCATGGAGTAGGTTCAAAGGAATCGCAAGCTGACTCAGTGCATGCTTTGAGTGTGGAGAAAGGTAAGGTTGATTCTGATGAGACAGACACCGGAAACAAAATATAGGTGGACACGAGAGGAAAGATAAATTAGGGGGGGTCCCCTAAAGGACAACAAGGTGGAAAAGGAAAAATTTCCAATGAAGTGATAGGGACCGCTGATAGGGAAGGAGCAAAGCATAAACCTTGGGCTTCGCTGTTTGGTGTTAAACCAAATGGTAAATTGATTTTCCCTCCAGTGAGAAATCATTTTGATCCCGTGAAAGGTAAGTTTTCCATCTCTATGCCTAATCCTATTATATAACATAATATTTCTTTGATGGAAAAAGTATTGGTTGGTAAGTTCATGGGCCCTAGGCCAAATGTTCAAGTGGTCAAGGAATTTGTGAAAAACAAGTGGAGAACTAATGGGAAAGTAACAGTTTCTGCTCTTCCAAGATTTTTGTTTTCCTATGAGTTCACTTGCAAGGAGAATATATTGGCTGTGAGGAGTGGCGGACCTTGGGTCATTGGAAAATCTTCCCTGGCCCTAAAGAAATGGACTTCCCGCCTGGACCTTTCAGATTCTATCTTTGAGAACATTCCAGTTTGGGCTAAACTCCCGGGTCTCCCTTTGGAATACTGGAATGAGGATATTTTCAACGACATTGCTAGTTATTTTGGAGAACTTCTTTCTATTGACCCTATGACTGCAGCTAGAAAGCGGTTGGTGTTTGCTCGAATCTATGTAGGGGTTTCATAGAGTGTTGACCTTCCCTCTTCAATAGACATTAATTCTAAGTTGGGAACCTATATGCAAACTATAGAGTGTGAATCCATTCCCTTTGCCTGCTTCAAATGTAGAAAAATAGGGCACAAGGCTAAGAAATTCCCATTAAATGTTAGGAAAGAAAAATAAAATCATCAGTCCAACCCTAGGACTGTCTGGAGAAAGAAAACTAATGAGGAAGGACAAGCCAGTAATCCCAGTGAGGAAGCTGGTAGGAAAAATGAATCTTAGGAGAATTCCTCTGATAATATTGATGAAACAAAATCAAAGGACCTTAGATCATAGAATAATAACGAAACAAGAGCAAAAAATAATGAAGTCTCTAGGGAAGACGATGAGAAAACAGTGGAAAATACAGAGGAAGTGAAAAGTGATGAGGACTTTATCTCCTCTATTCCTAAAATCTTATCAGAAGACAAAGAAAATGGGTTTCCTAGACTGGAGGATATTCCTATCTAGGGTCTATCTTTGGATATTGGCATTCCAATCTAGAATACGATTTCTACTGATAGCTCCCCTTTGTGTGTTCCTCTTAACCTTGGGGAAAACACAACCCCAGATTTTGTCAAGGACACCTTTGAGGATTTGAGCCAGAATACCGATCTCTCGAGCGAAAATTTGAATCAGCCTTGGAATGGCCTAATGGACACCCTACCTTGGGAGCAAAGAAGAGTGTATGACAATGAAGGGGAATCTGGCAGAGAGATGGAGAGCCAAGAAGATATTAATTGGGAAGAAGTCCTATCTCAATCTAAGAAAAACAAGGAGAAAAGAAAACACTAGAACAACCTGAGTGGAGTTGTTACCAGAACAAGAGCAAAGGTGGATTCCAGAGCTACTAAGTTTCGCCAGGGTAGAAGATCGGACAAATGGCAGAGGGAGCATGAAAGCTTCCAGGATATAGCGTATGGTGTTCAAAAGACTATTCCGAAGATTCTACAATCCCCTGGTAAGATATGAAGATAATGTCCTAGAATATTAGAGGGCTCAACAACCTTCACAGGAGAGATGTATTGCACAATTTTGTTAGGGATCATAAACTAGATATTCTCCTTATCGAAGAAACCAAAATGTCCAAATAAAAGGTAGAGAAGATCAAAATGTATTAGAATTGTGGGACTCAAGGAAATAGTTTAGATGGTGCATCAGGAGGCATTGCTACCTTTTGGAACTAAAACCTAATTAGAGGGGAACCCTTATTGGAAATCAACAATCATGTGGCTACCAAATTTACACACATTAGAGATAACTTTAGCTGGATTCAGTCAAACATCTATGCTCCCAATGGGAAAGTAGCTAGAAAATCTCTATGGAATGAGCTTTCTTCTTTCTGTAGGATCTTTGATAATGACCATTGGATTGTTATGGGCGACTTTAATACTCCCATTTTGAATGAGGAGAAATTTGAAGGTTCTCAAGTGAACCAGGAGAGTAAGACTGATCTTTTTGACTTCATCAACAATAAGGAGTTGATTGATATGGACTTGCAAGGGGCTCAATATACCTGGTCTAATAGAAGAACTGGTAAGGAACTTATTAAAGTCAGGTTATATAGAAATTTAATTTCTTATCAGTGGCTTTTAAGATATTTTTTTTCTCTAAAAGCTCTTTCTAGAGTTGGGTCCGATCACTTTCCCATAAGCTTTGTGGCAGATCCTATAAAGGTGAAGAAAAATGGGCCCTTTAGATTTGAAAGAATGTGGTTGTCCCATCCCCTTGTCTTTGATGAAATTAGGAAATGGTGGAATATGGATGTCTTAGGAACTTCTATGTTCAGAATAGCTAAAAAAATTAAAGAAGTCAAACACAACTTAAGAAAATGGAAGAAAGAATCTATAAGACCCCGCCTCATAGGTACTTACTACAATCCTAGTTTGTTATATGCCTTTCTTGAATTGATGATTAGATATATTATGGATCATAAATAAGGTGATCTTTTGGTGATATTCTTGCATTTAATTTTGACATTTTGTTTATTGTTAGTACCATGAAGGTGGAATACACTCATATATTGTGAAAAGCTAATTGAAATTTTAAATGGATTATTATATAGCTAAAGTATAAAATATTTAGTTAACAAATTTATGTGATCGAATTGTTACTTATGATTGTGTTGGTATTGTGCAAGAAGGTAATGATGTTAGCATGGGAAGGGTGAACCAGCGAGAGAAAATTAAAAGACTCTTCTTGAGGGTATAAATTTGACCCCCTTTTAGAGCTTAGAAAGAAATAAAGTTAACATGCTGAAGTGGTGAGGGTTGATATTAAAGGGATAATTTATTTTTGAGTTGAGAGGGTATTTGATAATGTTTCATGTGGGTGTAAGTGGGGTTAGGGGTTAGGAACCCTTATCCAAGTTTGAATTTCGGATGGGTCCTTAAATGGGCCTTTAAAAAGGGTTGTTGGTCATTTTCCTTGGTTCGGATGCAAAAAGAAACCCCCTAGGGTCTATACCATAGTGGTAGGGGTTGATGAGCTCAAAATATGCTCATAATTTGAGTATTATGATGTATTTTTAATACCCTTACTCTTATTGCTAATGGTTGTTTTAACTATTTGATTAAAGACTTTTTATCTAAAATCAGGTTGTATTCTATAGCCACACATTCCTATATTCTTGTAGCTTAACATCTCTATGTGTCTATATTAACTGCCTTGTTTGACCTCCCGAATGACTGATATAATGCATGTGGTTTTTGAATAATGAAGTAGATATAATATGTGATTAATGAATGTATATTGTGTTGTTTTCCATGCGTGTCATTTAACTTTTGTCACATTTTATATCACAGGTTGTTGAAGGAAGCATGAATGAGTGAAGCGCAGCAGATCTCGGCCCTGTAGTAAAGTCCATTTCCAGCATGGCGTTGAGAAAGTTGTTCCAGTGAAGACTCTCTGAATGGGTCGTTGGTAAGAAATCTAAATGATCATTAATCTAGGAAGAGTGGAATGCTAAATTCTCTCTGAATCGTGTTGAACGGATATGCTTTCATTTATGAGAAGTATATTCCTCAGTTTCAAGATACATTTATATCCACATCTTTCTCTGTTAGAGTTAGGTAGTTAGTTGCTTTCCTGATATAAATAAGTGTTCCTCCTATGTGAGTGATCAGGCATAGCATGTAAAAGTTATTATTATAATGAGAGACAATGTTTTGTGTTAGTTTTCTTATAAGCAGAGCAATCAATGTATATGATTCCAAGTTTATGAATAAAAGCTGATGAAGTTCTGAGTTAAATTCTTACATAAGCTAGTTGATGCTTGCTAAGGGGGCCCACTTAGTGAGTATCTGTAGTTAGTTTGTTGTTTATCTTCTTTTGATCATAAGTTAGATTTTATTCTCAAAATTTTCAGCACAAACTCAGTTTTATATTGTTCCTGCAGCATCGGGAATCCATCCCTGTGTTTGTTCCTCCAGGATAAGGCCAGTTCATAGTTTGTTTCTTAGTAATAGTCGTCATGATTTATGCTTTGATTAAGTCATGCTTAAGTTAAGAAGACTCTGTATTACATTCCTGCAGCATAAGTAGAATTCCTTCCATGCATTTATTTCTGGTAAATTGTGACTGAAACTGGTTCTTAGTGCACATACAATGCCGCTCCATTTCAAGTATGCGTTCTTTAGTTTGACAATGTAAATGAACGACCATAAGAAGACATTAGTCACCTGTTGGAATGTCCAATTCCTAGGTTAGGATTTTCCATGATTTTTATATCCTTTTATGGACGCAACCATTTTTGGCACCGTTGTCGGGGATGGTGTCAAGCTAAGAACCTGCCATAGTCATTGTTAGCAGTAGTTTAGTTTGTTATTCAAGCATTTTCAAATTCCTTCAAGTTACTATTCATTCTATTGCATGCACAAAAGAAGAGATGCTCTAGGAAGATTCCTCCCTAACCTTCCATTCATTGATAACAATCCTGAACCAGCTTATAATCTATTTGAGGAAGGAGGAGAGCAAGATATCAATCCATTTGCTGAAAACCTGTTTATTGAATTGCCATTTGACCCAGATGACAAAGAACCTGAAGAAAATCCATTTGTTTTGATACTCCATCAAGCAAATATGGCAGGAAATCCACCTAATCAACCTCCTTCTTTTGAATTCCCCATCATTGCTCAGAAAGATAATGATAATTAAAAATATTCCTTCTTCATTACTTCCCAAGTTCTATGGACTAGTTACAGATGACCCATAAACTTTCTTGTTTGAGTTTGATATCCTCTGTCGCAACTATGATTACACTTCAGATGCCCACAGGATGAAGTTGTTTCCTGCTACTTTGAAAGAAGGAGCTCTTAGATGGTTCATGAGTTTGGGAAGGGGTGTTGTTGATAATTGGGCCACCATGCAAGCAAAATTTCTTGAGAAATACAAGGAATATTGTAAGAGTGGTAGTAAGGGTAATGATATGTTCAGAATTCAACAAAAGGAGGATGAAAGCCTGGAAGACTATACCTTAAGATTTTTGTTTTCCCTGAAAAAGAATTCAGACCATACTCTCAATAAAGAATTCAGACCATACTTTTCCTAAGGGGAATCAGTGACACCTATATAGACACCCTGGACCTGATGGGAGGAGGAGATATAACCCAAGTGTCTTGGGATGATATAAAGAAAATATGTCTTAACTACTCTTGAGCAATTGTTAAGAAGGGTAGAGGTCATCAAGCCACAGTGAGAAAGTTTTCTACTAATGGAGTTTCACGGATGGAGATCACAAATTTGTTGTTTGACTTCAAGCAGGATATCATAAACAACATGGCTACACAGTTGGATACTATGCAAGCTCGGAAGAAACATGAGGAAGCTGAAGCAATCTTGGTTGAGTTCTATCCACATTGTAGACAGAAGAAATGTGATTGCAGATGTAAGATGGTGGCTAACTTGGAGGCTAAGCAGTTACCTACTAATTTTAAGATAATAGAGGGTGATGATGACCAAGTATTCTTCGTCGCACAAAGGCGACCATGGGTTCAAAGACAAGGTATGCCTCAAGACCCTTTGACTTTTGGTAATCCTTATTCTAATTACAATAACCAATGGCAACCTACATATGGCTCATCACCACCTTAGAATACTTCTCAACCACACTGGCCTAACTATCAGAGTCCTCAATGGCAATCTCCTCAAGGAGGTTGGCAACAACCACAAGGACAATGGACTCCATCCCCAGATAACTGGTAGCAGAATTCTCAATGGAGAGGTTCTCAACACAATTCCTTGGATCCCTGCAGCCACAACAACCACAACCTCCGGCTCTCATGCCACCTCCTACAGCACCTGCAGCAAATACTGGCCCTCTAAAATAAATGCCTATGTCTGCTCAACCATTGCCAAATCTTAATAATAATAAGCAACAATAGCAACAGCAGCCTATGTATTTTGCTAAAGCCAATCAGTATCTAGCTTATGCCCTGAATATTCATGATATCCATCTCAGGTCTAGAACCACTCTCCTTGCTCCACAGCCGCCTGTAATTATAGAGATTCTAGATTCTGCATCTGAGAAACCCACTGATCCTGCAGAAAATATACCTATATCTGATACTGTCTCTAAGGAGCCTGTCCTGCAGCATCAGGCCAAACCACCTTTTCCTTAGAGATTGCAAATTACTCCATCCAAGTCATTCCAAAATATATTGACCCTGGGAGTCCTGTGGTACAAATAAATATTAATGGCCAAATAATAGAGAATGTTTTAATTGACCTTGGTGCAGCCATCAATGTAATGACCAAACATACTATGGAGTATTTGAATATCCTAGCCATTCGGTCTACACCTACCGTCCTCTAGCTTGCTAATAGTTCCATAGTAAAACCTGATGGAGTGGTAGAAGATATCATTATCATTCTTGAGTCTTGAGAATACCCACCAGATTTCACCATATTGTCCACTAAGACAAATTTGGGAGGATATCTTATTATCCTAGGTAGACCATGGTTAGCTACAACTAATGCTTTTATAGGATATCGTTCAGGAGACATGACAATTTCTGATGGTCAGTCAAGAAAGAAATTGGCTTTACACCCACCTGCTCAGCCTCAACCAAACTTGTCTCAACCAATTTGGCCAGATTTGGGAGAAGAAACTAAAGAAGTCAGTTCATTTGATCAGCTAATGATGTTGCAAACTGATCCATTTTCATAGCTTCAGAGTGAGGATGACCTACTTTTACACATTTTGCAGTTCAACTCTAATCTGAGTAGCCCATTTGTTCTAGATAGCTATTCTCAGTAGTGTTTCCTGCAATAACTAAATTCTGAGAACCTGCCACCTAAATCTCTTGCAATTTATCACAACTTTCTTCCACATGAAATATAGACACCACCTTTATCAGTAGCCTCCATGAATGATCTTACCAAGCAAGTAGAAGTGTCTCCAGGCCGTTGTCATAACATCAATAATAAGTTGCCTCAATCTCAACAAACTTCCCTAGTAACAATGCTACAAGATCAACACAAAGCTTTTGCATGAGACTATGGGGATATGAAGGGAATAGATCCTCAACTCTATACTCATAGGATCTATATTAGGGAAGATTGTTCACCTATTCGGCAGCCTCAAATGAGGATAAACCCAACACTCAGGGAAATAGTTAAAAATGAGCTCCAAAAATTGCTTGATGCTGGTTTTATCTACCCCATTTTAGACAATCAATGGGTATCGAGCCATTGGTGATTGTTCCTATAAAAGGTGGAAAATGGAGAGTTTGTGTAGACTACAGGGAGCTGAACACAACAACTAAAAATGATCACTTTCCACTGCCATTTGTTGACCAAGTGCTAGACTCATTGTCTGGTAAAAAGTATTTCTCCTTTTTGGATGGATATAGTGGGTATAATCAAATTAGAATTGCCCCTCAGGATTAAGACAAAAAAAAATTTACTAGTCCATGGGGCACTTTTTCCTACTTTGTCTTACCTTTCGGACTCTGTAATGCACCTACAACATTTCAAAGGGTAGTGATCAGTATTTTTGTTGAAATTTCTCATGATTCTATGGAGATCTACATGGATGACTTCACCACTTATGGAGTTACTTATGAAGAAGCATTAGAAAATTTGGAGAAAGTGTTGAAAAGATGTAAGGAGCAAAATTTGTCTTTGAATAGTGAGAAGTGATTTATGATGATGCAAGAAGGAATTTTTTTAGGCCATCATATCTCTCAAGCAGGAATTCAAGTTGATCCTGCAAAAATAGAAGTCATTCTAACTTTGAAAACACCTATGAAACAAAAGGATGTTAGAAGCTTCATAGGATATGCTGGATATTATAGAAGATTTATCAAAAATTTCAGCAAAATAGCCAGTCCATTATATGCCTTATTGACTAAGGATTCTGAATTTAACTGGACTGAGGCCTGTGACAAATCTTTCCTGCAGCTTAAGAACTTACTTACTCAGACACCTATTCTTCAAGGACCGAAGTGGAGTTTTCCCTTTCATATACACACAGATGCTTCTGATTATTCCATTGGGGCAGTTTTAGGATAGAAAGAGAATTCCATAGAGCATGCCATATATTTCATTAGCAAAAAATTTCAAGGTCCTGGATTAAACTATACTATCACAGAGAAAGAATTGCTAGCAGTTGTGTATGCCTTGAACAAGTTTCAACATTATGTCACTAGTTACCAAATATTTGTCCATACAGATCATGCAGCAATAAGGTACCTCATGAATAAGCCTGTCATATCTGGCAGATTAGCAAGATGGCTCTTATTGTTGTAGGAATTTGATATCACAGTTATTGATAAGCCAGGCTGGGCTAATGTGGTGGCTGATTTCTTGTCAAGACTTCAAACAACTACACCTGCCACCCCTGAGGTAATTGATGATAGCTTTCCCGATGAACATTTGTTTTCTATTGCTACTCAAACTCCATGGTATGCAAATATTGCAAATTATTTAGCAGCCAATAGGATCCCAACCCACTTTTCACCAAAGGAAAAACAATTGTTGGTAGAGAAAAGTTTTAACTTTTCATGGATTGCAGACTATTTATTTTACACAGGACCTAACCAAGTAATGAGGAAGTCTATTAGGGAAGATGAGACCTATGAAAGTTTGCATGCCTGTCATGATGAGCCATGTGGTGGGAACTTTGCAGCTAAGAGAACATCTATGAAAGTGCTTGCTACTCGGTACTATTGTCCCACACTACACAAAGATGCAGCAGCCTACACCAGAAAATGTGACAGATGTCAACACATGGGGAGACCGACAAGGTCTAATGAAATGCCTCTGTATCTTCAAGTGGTAGTCAGTCCCTTTGACAAGTGGGGCATGGATTTTGTTGGGCCTATTGATCCTCCGTCCAATGGGAAATCATACATTTTGGTTTGCACTGATTATGTAATCAAGTGGGTAGAAGTGAAAGCAATGACACATGCCCGTGACAACAAGGTTGTTGATTTCTTGTATGAACAAATTTTTAATCGGTTTGGAGTCCCAAGGGAACTTATTATTGATCACGGAGCTTAGTTTATATCAAACTTAATCACTACATTGATGAATGATTACAAGATCAGGCACAGAAAGTCTAGCCCCTATCACCCTCAAGCCAGTGGTCAGGCAAAGGTTACCAATAGAGAAATTAAGGCAATCCTTACTAAGAAAATAAAATTACACAAGAAGGATTGGAGTAGTCACCTTCCTGAAGCAGTCTGGGCTTATAGGACAACATGGAAAACAACTACAGGGTTCACTCCTTTTGAGTTACTCTATAGAAAAACTGCCATGTTGCCAATAGAGTTTGAGCATAAGACCTTAAGGACTACTCTCCAGCTTAACATTGATATTTCAGAAGCCCAGAAGGAATGCCTCCTATAGCTAAATGCATTGGATGAGATAATGAAAGCTGTCTTGCAGCATACTGAAGCTATCCAGCAATAAAGAAAAAAATGGCATGACTGTCATATCAGAACTAAGCAATTCTCTGCTGGTGATTGGGCACTACTCTATGACTCCAGGTACAAGGAAAATCAAGGTAAACTAACCACAAGATTGCTCGGTCCTTATGAAATAGAAAATGTGTTTGATAATGGTTTAGTTCAGTTAGCTATAATAGATCCTGTCTAATTCAAGCTACTTGTTAATGGGCACCGTCTTAGGTTGTATCATAAGCCAACGTCTAAAGAAGACTTTATGAAGCAGTTTATTTCAGATGTGGCCACTGATCCTCCTACAGCACCTGTAGCAAAAGGCTTCGCCCTTTCTCTTGCAGCATCTCTTTAAAATTCTATGTTGCATGCCCATAATAAAAGTTTCCTTTTTAAGGAAGCCACTTTCTCTGCTTTTCATCCGTCATCACCATCCATTACCTCTTCTTCCACATCACCCATCCATGTCATCCATTCTGACGTATCGCCCTCATTTATGGTTTCAATTCCAGCTGCCATTTCATGCTGAGCTATGATCATTCCAAGCATGTATGCACATTTATTCCAAGGTACGCGATATTTTTTATTGTCACATCATTTATTTATTTCATTTATTCATTAATTTCTATGTAGATATCAATCATTATTTCTTGATCTTCACCTATCCTTTCGCACATGTGTGGACACATGTCAAATTTTAAGTAGGGGGCGGGATAATCCATTTCAAACTTTTTCCACTGCCACTGTCACAATTGTTAAGATATTTTTATTTTCTTGTACTTTCCAAATATGACTACATGTCTTTATCCTAAACAACAATTAACTGCTTGATTTGGGTAGTTCTTAACAATCATTTTATGCAAATATTCTTTGAGTCATTCCTGGAAAAGTAAAGGAAAGTGACGGCAGAGCAGAAAGAAACAGAGCAAAAAAGTTTTTTTTAATTTTCAGAAAAAATTTGAGTTTCAGGAATCTCAGTAGGGATAATTTGTGAATATGGGTGGCCAGTTAGTAAGACATGAGCCTGTAGCTCATGAGCTCTTAACGCAAAATTCGCAGACAATTTAGGCATTCAACAATTGCGGTTGGCTGAATTATTTTCTGAGTTTAGATTCCTTTAATGAGGAAGCTACAGGTGAGTTTTTGAGAACTCTTTCAAAAGGAGAAGCTACAGTGTGGGGTTTGACAGTAGTCATTACAGAAGAGTGGATTGCAGAAGTAACTGGGCTTATGGCAGTAGCAAAAATGTTTTCTTCAGATGTTGTCTCTGCTAGGGCAGAATTTACAGTACCAACAGATGGACCCTTGGAGGTTTCCAAACAAGGATGCAAACGAGTGTCATTGCCTCCTCCATACCCAGAATATGCTACCTTCATAATCAACTACTTGACTTGTGAGGGACGTTTTTCCTATTTGCATTCCTATCATTTTAAACTATTTAGCTTTCAATGTTCCAAATTTTTTGTTAAACCTTTTGAAACATTGTGCCCATGAAACCTAGAGGGGTAAGGACAACTCTGTCGCCCATCATGCCCTCATTAAAATCTTGATCGAGCATTCCCTGAGAGATGTATCACCCCTTTCTTAGCAAGAATTCGTTGCCCAAAAAGGTCTGCAACTTCCAGAGCCTCCTAGAGCACTCCCTGCATAGTGCAAGAAAAAGAAACAGAGAGTAGAATCTACAAGTAAGGAAGCAGAGCAAGAATCATCTACTCCTGCAGTACATAGTCCTGCAGCCTCCACACCAAAGCCCTCTACCCATGTACAAACTAGGTCTGCCAGTAGAAAAGAAAAAGGGAAAACAAAGGTAGGAGAGTCATCAAGGGCAGAACAAACCCCAGTATCTGACCCTCATGTTCAAAAGTGAAAAAGTTCTACTTCACTCTCTCCTGCAGCATCTTCCCCTGTAGTAGTTTCTCCTGTAGCAACGCCTGTTGCTACTATAGTTTCACTATCATCTTCTCCTGCTGAGTCTGAATCCTCTAGGCCGGTTAGAAAGAGGAAAGCCATGAGAGTGTCTCCTGCAGCTACAACATTGCCAATAAGAACTTCAGCAATGAAACAACGTAAAGTCACCTCAACCCCTACTCAACCTGAAATTATAGTAATTTCTGAGGAATCTGAGGAATTTAGTCATGATGTTTCTCAGAATGTATCTGAGAATGTTCCACAAAGCCCATCTGTTATTCCTGAGGAAGCACAATAGGATAGCGGTAATAAAAGGGGGATGCCAAGTCTTGATGACTTGGCTGAAGCGGCTAGGAAAGTTTCAGAAGAAGCACAATCTCTTCCTAGGCAACAACAGGAATCCTTCCTACAGCAAGAGGAAGAACATGCTGAACAATTAGAAGTGTTCAATGACACCCCATTACCCCCTACAACTTGTCAAGAAATGGTTGTTTATTAAAGAACATTATTGATTGAATTTTTGGAATATCTTCGAACTACATGGAGGCCTATCACATTTCAAACTTTGATTTTCCGCCATTTGGCTAGAAATGAAATTCAACAAAGTCTTTGGGAGGAAGAAAAGAAGAAATTGAAAAGAGAAATTGAAAGGAAAAATAGGAAATACAAGAAATGAAAGAGAAAATGGATGAAATGATGAGGGTAACTGGTAAAATCATGGAATGTAGACCACCACCTAGGGTATATGCCATGTTCCTTAAAAAGAAATTCCTTTGGTTTCAATTGATGAGAATTTCAAGGAATTTAGATCTAGTTATTCATACAACCAAGGAATTTTATGATGCATATCAAGTAGCCCCTAGTTGGCTGAAAAATTCTTTATGTGAATTTTATTTGCATGGTTTGATAATTCCCTCTGAAATAGAGTGGAATCCACTTCTTTACATTGGTGATATTCATTTGAGGTCACTCATGTCTTGGGTGGCCAATGAAACTAATTATGGCAGACAATTAGAAGCTTATGAAGAGGCTAAGAGGAATGAACCTATTCCACTATGACCTGAAAGCTCATATCCCCATACAATGCCGAAAACTTGGCTTACTGTTGCGTATGCGTTCAATGATCAAACAAAAAGAATTAAAATATTTGATATTAGGAAGCAAGTGTATGAAGAGTTCAAAGGCCAACCATATCTGTTTGGGAAGCTTTCATCTTCCAGAATTGAGACAAGATGGGAGAAACTGACTGTTGGTCTGAGGAAATTTGAACCTTATAACACTCTGAACTTTAAAGCATCCCTTAGAAGGACAGAGAATTACATGTAGCTTGGTCTCTAGAAGAGGTTTGAGTTATGGTTACCATTGACATTTTGACCTCCAGTTCTGATGTGGCCACTTTACCCTTATCGGGCTACAGATGTTAATGAGAATACAAAAACCCGCAGGTATGAGAGATGGAAAAATTTCAGAGGTTTCTACTACAAATTTGGAACTTCATTACTGGACCATGCCACTCATACTAGTTTTAGAGAAACAAACATGAAGCTTAATGTTGGAGGACCATCATTAGGATAAGTAGGGGGCAAATGATGAGCTCAAAATATTCTCATAATTTGAGTGTTACGATGTATTTTTAATACCCTTACTCTTATTGCTAATGGTTGTTTTAACTCTTTGATTAAAGACTTTTTATCTAAAATAGAGTAGTATCCTGTAGCCACACATTCCTATATTCCTGTAGCTTAACATCTCTATGTGTCTATATTAATTGCCCTGTTTGACCTCTTGAATGACTGATATAATGCATGTGGTTTCTGAATAATGAAATAGATTTAATATGTGATTAATGTATGTATATCGTGTTGTTTTCCATGCGTGTCATTTCGCTTTTGTCACCTTGCGTATCGCAGGTTGTTGAAGGAAGCATGAACGAGTGAAGTGCAGCAGATCTCGGCCCTGCAGCAAAGTCCATTTCCAACACAGCGTCGAGGAAGTTGTTCCAGCGAAGACTCTCTGACCGAGTCATTGGGAAGAAATCTAAATGATCATTAATCTAGGAAGAGTGGAATGCTAAATTCTCTCTGAATCGTGTTGAACGGATATGCTTTCATTTATAAGAAGTCTGTTCCTCGGTTTCAAGATACATTTATGTCCACGTATTTCTCTGTTAGAGTTAGGTAGTTAGTTGCTTTCCTGATATAAATAAGTGTTCCTCCTACACAAGTGAGCAAGCATAGCATGTAAAAGTTAGTATTATAATGAGAGACAGTGTTTGGTGTTATTTTTCTTATAAGTAGAGCAATCAATGTATATGATTCCAAGTTTATGAATAAAAGCTGATGAAGTTTTGAGTTCAATTCTTGCATAAGCTAGTTAATGCTTGCTAAGGGGGCCCACTTAGTGAGTATATGTAGTTAGTTAGTTGATTATCTTCTGTTGATCATAAGTTAGATTTTATTCTCGAAAGTTTCAGCGCAAACTTAGTCTTATATTGTTCCTGCAGCATCGAGAATCCATCCTTGTGTTTGTTCCTGCAACATAAGGCCAGTTCATAGTTTGTTTCTTAGTAATAGTCATCATGATTTCTACTTTGATTAAGTCATTTTTAAGTTAAGAAGACTCTGCATTACAATCCTACAGCATAAGTAGAATTCCTTCCATGCATTTATTTCTGGTAAATTGTGACTGAAACTGGTTCTTAGTGCACATACAATGCCGCTCCATTTCAAGTATACGTTCCCTGGTTTGACAATGTAAATGAATGACCATAAGAAGATATTAGTCACCTGCTGGAATGTCCAATTCCCAGGTTAGTATTTTCTGTTATTTTTATATCCTTTTGTGGACGCGACCAGGGGTCAAGTGGGCATATAATAGTGCCCCAAGGACATGATTTGAGCCCTGAAAAGTCCTCATAATGGAAAGCAATGAGTTTTGAAGAAAGTATGGGATGGAAAGTTGGAGGGGTTTCCCAAGTGCATGTTTCCTCTTTAATATGGAAAAGACTCTAATTGATGGAGGTAGGTACACTCCACACTTCCCCATCCAAAAAAGGTTACGAGTTGAAAATCCTATATATCTTGGAGAGGAAGGAAGGGGATGGTGTTACCCACTTCTCCTCTTGGAGAACTTGATTGGAGATGGTGGAAAAAGTGAGAAGAGGAGGGGAGTCCAACTCTTGGGAAGAGAGTGATCAAGATGAATTGGCTTGGAGAGGAAAGATGGTTGAATGAGTTCAATCCCATCACCCAAAAGAAAAGAGATAAGTCCTTCCTATTTTCATTTACCCTTGTTTATTGGTTGTAAGTGATAGTGTATGGATCTCATGGTTGAATATAGAAATTAGAAAACCTAGATGGATGAAAATTGTGCTATGTTAGCTGTATTCCTTTGTAAAAATGAGAAAATACTCCATCTATCATCATGGAGCTATAATTCCTTGCTCGGGGGTATGGCTAGAGCCCACGAGGCTCCATGATGCCATTATGGTAGAGTGGAGAGAAAGCCATGCTAATTTATGTGTTACTTGTTGAATTGCTAAATAATGTTGTAATATGGAATAGCTAATAGCCTATTGTAAAATGAAATAATAAAGAATAAAGTTTATTTCATTGCATGTTAGTTGATCCATCTTTGAGAATCAACTGAATCATGAGAAGTTTATGTATGAAAATTTTACATTGTTAGGACGGAAGGGAGAATTAACTCCGAACTTGTCCTATAATGTGTAAAGGATAGACTTTATATTTAAACCCCAAAAATCTTGTTAGTGCAAAACCAATGTTCAGCTGAAATAAGTTCTTGTGTATTACTATAGAAACAGTTGGTTGTTACAAGAAATATCAAGTTTAAATGAAACTTTGTTTATAGTTATGATTGAAATAAATGGGCTCTGAATGATTTATTGTTGTTTCCTGCTTGGGAAACAAGTGCACGTAGCTTAAATAAAGCTTATGTTGTAATTGTGGCACATCTAAATTGATTCTCTTCCAAAACAAAAATCAGAAAGGTCATTATCGAGGTTTACTACGAATATTGTAAAGTAAATCAGTTTTGTCAGTAAATATTTTGGGGGAATATGCACCTATTCCCCTACTGTTGTCGAAACAAGATTTTTTATAATATTTTCATGCAGAGATTTGATGTTTTGTAAAGAAAAAAAGAAAAGGTAAAGAAAAAAAGAAAAAGACCTGAAAACTATACCTTACATAAGGTTTATTGTTTCTTTACCAATGGAAGCGAATCAATGAACTTGAAACAACTCAACTGCTTGATACTGAAGTTAGTAAGTCAAAAGAAAAGAGAAGATATAATGAGAGAAGTAATAAGTCTAACAAAAGTATTTATGAAAGGAAGCGACCAGGATTCCTCGGCGCCGCCCCCTCTGAGAGAGGGATTGGCTCTGTGGAGAGCTGCGATGCCAGAAAAGGGAATGGTAGAAGTTATATAATATGATTTTATCACATTCCTTTGTTCCCCATTGTGGTTTAATACACAAAAAAATAATTATTTTTCGTGACTCTAAACCTTGCCTCAAAGATGTGGAAATAAATTTGATAATACACCTAAGTGTCAACAATGCAGAGAAGAATATTTATGCCAAAAGCATGAATTCTATAGGCGGATGAAGCACTAAAGGAACTTAACTCTTTTTGGCCCAAACCTACCTCCTTAATGATAATAAACAAGAGCTCTTTTTCTTAAATCCACTTCTGAGTTTGTAATGGTATGGCAGGAAACAACTAAATCCCTAAGCAACCCCCCATCATACCTTTTCTCTCCAGCTCAGAATGCTTGTAAGAACTTGGATGGAGATTAGAGTTCATTGAAAATTCATCTGGAGGAAGTTCCTAACAAAATACTACATACATGGATAGATAAATTGAAGGCACCATTGATTTACTTACTACGCATCGATTAGATTTCTTGTAATTAAAACCAAGGGTGTGACCCCATACCCACGCTTCGGGTAATATGATGCAAAAGTAATAGTAAAAGAGCTCTGCCATGTGCATGTCTGAAGCAAGCTTTTACTCGGCGTACTACAGTGTGCAAGTACATCATTTATGTCCACCAAACACCTATGCTCATATCAAACCCATATGTTAATCTGTTGTATGTAACTCACTGCTATACGTAAAGGGGTAAGAAAAGAAAATACTTAAGAAAAGTTAATAAGGTCTGTTCGTGATCCCTATTGTGTACTTCCCATGTGCCTTTAAGGGAGGATTAATCATCAATTTAAAGATGGCAAGCATAGCGTAGTAGTTTCTATAACGGTAGCTTGTTACGCAAGAGTTATTGGCATTAAAGAGCATGTATCTAGACACCCACATTATGGTGGCAGCAAGTTGAAACTTTGGATTCATTAAAGGCCATGTGAGGTACTTGCATTTGTTAAATATTTGCCAGCGGGGAGGAGTTAGTATAATCAAAACCATTTTGTACATAGCCTGCAAGTGTAGCATGTCATGCACTATTATGTCTATCGAGGCATCCGTCAAATAGGTTATGAGCCTCCCCTATGCTTCCAAGTCATGCATAAGATGACATTTATTTGAGTTACTCTGTCAAAAAAAAAATTCGCTTGTCTATATCTCTATATTTCATGGTTTGAGCTAATGTATTCTTGGATCATTTCTTCAAGGAGATAACAAGCCTGGGTTATGCTTTCATCTTTGTGGCTTTCCACCTTTTGCAAGCATGACTATGTTGTGTAGACAACAACTATAACATCTGCCAATTTTTTCTTTAAAAAGGAAACTCTGTCTATGCTATTCCCATGGATGTCGTACCTTCTACATAGACATAAAACTTTGTCACAAAACTTTATGCTTACGTCTAGCTAAATACACACATATAGTTTACAAAGTAAGTAAACAGGTGGACTAAATAAGACTATAAAACTATGATTAAAAGAGAACGGATTAATAGAGGAAATACTCAAATAGACAGAATTCATAATGAGTCTATTCTATTACATTTTCTCTGTCCAAATTAGTAAACAATATGTCTGATTTCAAATATTTAAATACATACATTCGACATACATATATTTATTGTGTAAGTAAACAGGGCGTCTAAATCAGTTTATAAAACCCTGACTGATTTTTCTCTCTTAAGTCTGTAAATCATCCCTAAATGCTCTAATGTTTGAGCACTACCTACTTTGGAATGGTAAGAACCAATAGTGTTATAAGTCAATGGTGATAATTTCCATGACACGGGGTAATACTAGCTCAGTTAGTGAATAAAATAAAAGTTTAATATGCTAAGCATAAAATCACATCCTTTCCACGAATAATACATGGGATAAAATAACTAACTATTGCACCTTAGTGTACAATGGGTACGCCGAAGAAAGAAGTGTAGAAGGTCAATTAGAATAAATTTTGGTCTATTTTTTGCATAATTGTAATTACATTTTTATTATTTTAAAATATAATAATAATTTATTTATATATATATATTTAATAATTTTGTTAAAAATATAATGGTGTTTTATAATTCAAAAACTAATATAAAGTCAAATTTCACATAATACATTTGTCATAACCTTTTAAATATTAAATCTCTTAAACAAATTCAAAAAATTTAAATCATTTTATTTCAATTTTAAATTCAAATTATTTAAAATAAAATAAAATAAAAACTTTTAAAGTCCATAGATAGTCTATGGATATAAATACACATCTAGACTGAACCATAATTTGCATAGGGGTGCTCCTAAGGAGGGAATTTTTAGCATATTTGTTGAGGTCAAGTGAAGGAGACATAAGACAGAATCTGAAGTCACCATCCACTTAAGACGAAAGGATGCCACCACGAAACCGCGCGCCATTGTCACACAGAGGGAGGAGATTAGAGAATCCCTTCATGGTTGGCGAAAGCGAGTGAAGGAGAGAGCAAAGCGTGAATCCTTACATCCATCTGCAAAATCAGAAATTGCTTTGAACTCTGGTGCCAGGTATAGAGATGAAACTGGTAGAGTGATCTAGAAGCCTACCAAGAGAGATAACCATAACTTGCCAAACAGAGAACATTGAGGAGGATTCTATTCATGAAGAAGTTCAACAAGAAGATTTGGGCTTACAGATTTCTGCATATTCTTTGACTGCATCAAACAATGCATTGCAATTTGAAGAAAACGTAATGGACGATGATGACATTGATGAGGATTCCACAGACAAGCATCTACTTGTCTTTTACGCTTTGAAAATCTCACCGGCACGTGTCCACTGCCGACAGTAATCCAAACCCAAGGCAGGACGGAGCTGGCTACGCAGCCTACAAAATTTGATGCTGCCATGCCATGCCATGCCATCCGCACCTGCATCAAACGAAGTACACCCTGACCCGAAGTACAATCCATCAATCAGCAGTCAAATCAGGAGTTTCGTCGCCGGTCTGGTCACATTATTAATTTAAATGATTTTTTCAAAATAAATATTTTAGTGAGAGAATTGATGAAAAGATGTCTCGATGATTTAAAATAATAATTATTATTCTAAGGGTCATATTTATATTGAAGATTTGTTAAAGAATAAATAAATTAAATTGAAATTAAATTAATTTTATTACTAAATTTTAAATAATTTAAATATTTAAATTTTTTAATTGATTTTGAATTTCATTTTTATCTTTATTAATATTAATTAAATTATTTGTAATTTTTATCAAGTTTGAAATGCTCTAATTTTTAATTTAGATTTAAGTTTGAAATTTATTTTAATTATTTATTTATTTTATTAAATTATAAATAATACTTAAAAATTATTAAAATTAATTTTATAATTATTTGTCTTACTAAAATTTTAATTATTTTAGAATAATTATATTTATAATTTTTATTTAAATTTATGTAATAAAAATAATTTGAAACTTAAAATCTATATCTCTTTATCTCCCCCTCTCTTTCTTCCTCCATATCTCTCTATCTCTCCCTTTTCCTCTATATAATTATTTTTATTATATAGTTTAAAATAATTTATATAATATTATTATTATGGTTAGGGTTAGATTACAATTTAATTAGGGCTACAATTACAATGTTGTCAAGGTTAAGGTTCAATTAGGGTTAAAGTTCAATGAGGTTGATGGTTCAATTATGGTTAAGGTTAGGTTTAGATTAGTGTGAGTGTTTTACGATTAGTTAAGGTCAAGGTTCTTATAGGTTTATAATTATTGCTATGGTTAATTAGGACTAGAATTACAATTTGCAAGGTTAGGGTTCAATTAAGGTTAGAGTTCTAGGACAAATTAAGGTTAGGGTTCTTATAGGTTTATAATTATTGCTATGTTTAATTGGGATTAGAATTACAATTTGCAAGGTTAAGGTTAGATTAGTATGAGGGTTATAGGATGAATTAAGGTTAGGATTTTTATAGTGTTACAATTACTATTACAATTCAATAAGGATTAGGGTTAGGTTTGACATTATGATTCATTTGGGGTTAGGGATGGGGTTAGCCTTTAATGATCCTTATATTTTGGTTAGGGTTAGGGTTCATTTAGTAATATATTAAATATATTATTATAATATTTTAAATATAATAATTTATAGGGAGTGGACCATGGTTAGAATTACGGTTAGGGTAGGATTAGGGTTAGTATAAATTTTTAATCTAATTAAGGTTATATTCAATTTTAATATATTATTGGTTGCCCCAAAATATAGATTAATGGTTATAATCACTTTCAGTTTAACCCTAATATGAATATAATAATCACAAGAATTAGAGTTCAATCTATGATTAGAATTATGGATGCATTAAAAAGATGATTGGAAGGATATAGATTGCACATGGAACCTCTTAAAAGGAAGGGAGGTGGAAAAAGAATAAACAAACCAAGGGTAGGAGAGCAGAGGAGTTAAAGAGAGAGGAAATAGGATTAAATCACAAAAGAAATTAGATGGAAAAAATAGACTAATAATATATATAGAGAAATGGAAAAAAGAAAGTCTAGGTTTAAACTTAACTAAAAAAATGGTACACTACTCTTTATAATTTAATGATATATTTTAATTAAACTAATATGTTTTCATTTATAACATGATATATTTGGTATTTTAATAATCTATAAATATATATATAGGTAAAAACTTAAAATAATAAATAAAGAAAAACTGGCTTCCTCTATTTTATATCATTTTATTAATCTACACTAAATTTTAAAAATAGATAAAAATATTATATACATATATGATTTATACTTTAAAAAATATCAATTTTTAATAATTTGTGTTATTACATGCATTTAAACATATTAATAAATACAAATTGATTTAATAAATTATTTATTTATTAAAACATTAAAAGTTATTTTTTAAAAATCAAAAAATAAATAGAACATAACAAATTTTATTTAGTTTATTTAATAATGTATAAATTAAAAAAAACACTTAAGAGTTTGTAGCACGAAATGCTTCATATATAGCAAATTCTTAAAGGTGTTCATCAACACAACTATTTTTTCAAACACTTAGACTATAGAAAATTCTAGACAATCATAAGCATTTGTGTATTTTTATGATCAAGTGTCAAACCTATGGATCAAATTTGAATTTACAAGTGTGAAGATCATTATGGTATGAAAGTGACATAGAATGAAAACAAAATAATTAGTAGTTTGCTAGAACATAATAAGACACAATTTGATAAACATCTTGTAAATTAATATTATCTTAACTCTAATATCTAAATATACTAATATATTATTACATTTGAATTCATCCTTAAATAATTTATGTAAAATAATTTTATTTTCTATATATTTCACTTTTATTTATAATTATTCATTTTTTAAATCTCCAAATTTCACCATTCAATTGGTAGATGTTTAAAAACATATCATGAGAAAGAAAACATAAGTTCATACAAACATTAAAAATTTAATTTCAATTAGAAGGGGTAGAAATATAAAGAAATATAACTACTCTTAATTGAATTGTGTGCTCACAAATCACATTCTACAGTGTGAATTTGACTTTACCAGTACATCCAAAATAACATTGAAACATAAGTTCGTATTCACACTATCAAGATGTCATACAAGAAAATGTCATATTAAATTCATCTGAATATTATCTCATAAAATATATGGTTTAGGTATGAGGTATAATAGTATGTCTCACTAATCAAATAACAAATATGTGGGAACACAAGGAAAAAAATGATTTAAGTTCATTTTAGATAATATTTTTGACCACTATATATATTTTTCATTTAAAAATTCTATGTAGTACCATAGTCCCCCAAGCTACATAGAATGTTTAACCAACACACATTTACATGTCAAATATATTGTTTAGTCTCATACATCATTTTACTGATCAAAATTTATCATTTCACACCATATTTTTGAAGGTCAAATGAAGTCAATAGATATAAAAATAAAAAAATACATATAGGTAGCACTCATTGTTAGCTTTCTAAAACATGCTAATTTTTCCTATCCCATTATGTATTGATGTGTCATTTTGTAAAATTGCCACAAAGTTGAGGTCCTAGTTAATTTTGACAACCCATTTTCAACTAAGAATCCTTTGGAGTTCTAAATACAAATAAACAATTTGGCAATTATGAATATAATTAAGATAATAGATTCTTGAATATTAAGACACTAATGTATCTCTAAGTAACTAAATTAATCTCATGAAATACTCTTGTATAAAATAGAGAAGAAAAGCCACAAATAATCATTTTAGCCATTACAAAAATAGATGGACATGCTTATTTAAAGTTTTGGAAAATTCATCAATAACTACATCCTAAAAATAAAATTAAGAAAAAAAGTGAAGTTTCACATAAATCTATGTTAATAATCTGAGAAGAGGGAATTTAAATATAGAATAGTTTATATGTATACTATAGGTTTGTATGCGTAGCCACTAACACTAAAGAAAGGAGAAAAATGAAGAAATGAACATGATTTTCATTTTAAATTACATGTAAATAAGTCAAATGTTTATATATATTTTTCCCAAGTTAAAGTTCAACCTTGCATTGAATAAAGTTAGATTTTTTAGGTTGGGTTTTCCTATTTTATTCATATTTTTTTATTGTTTTTTGGGTTATAGGTTCATGGCTAACACACATGGATCTTTGGGTCCCTCTCAAATATCTTTTAAATAAATCGTCCTTGGTCATTGAGCTAATGATTCTTTGGACCCGAGAGATAGAGAGATATAGAGATATAAAGGAAGAGGGAAAGGGAGAGATAGAGAGATATAGAGGAAGAAAGAGAGGGGGAGATAAAGAGATATAGATTTTAAGTTTGAAATTATTTTTATTACATAAATTTAAATAAAAATTATAAATATAATTATTCTAAAATAATTAAAATTTTAATAAGACAAATAATTATAAAATTAATTTTAATAATTTTTAAGTATTATTTATAATTTAATAAAAAACATAAATAATTAAAATAAATTTCAAACTTAAATCTAAATTAAAAATTAGAGCATTTCAAACTTGATAAAAATTACAAATAATTTAATTAATATTAATAAAGATAAAAATGAAATTCAAAATCAATTAAAAAATTTAAATATTTAAATTATTTAAAATTTAGTAATAAAATTAATTTAATTTCAATTTAATTTATTTATTCTTTAACAAATCTTCAATATAAATATGACCCTTACAATAATAATTATTATTTAAAATCATCCAGACATCTTTTGTCAATTCTCTCACTAAAATATTTATTTTGAAAAATTCATTTAAATTAATAATGTGACCAGCAACCGAAGTCCTGATTTGACTGCTGATTGATGGATTGTACTTCGGGTCAGGGTGTACTTCGTTTGATGCAGGTGCGGATGGCATGGCATGGCAGCATTCGATTTTGTAGGCTCCGTAGCCAGCTCCATTGCGAGGGAGATGGGGTGGGGAGGAAGAAATGTCAAGTTTGCTGAGAAAGCCGCATCAATGGGAAAAAAAATAAAAATGGATTAATCTACAAAAAAAAAAAAAGGTGTGGTTCTTGGTGCTTCTTTTTTTGAAGAGACAGTCTCTCGGTAAGAAATTAAACGGGATTGAATTTAAATGTCTGAGATTTGGGTGCTTAAATTTGCAATTCTATGAATGGAATGGGAAAAACAATCATATCTTCACGCCGCCTCCTAAATATTCACGTGGAAAGTTTGCACAAGAGTGTTGGGAATCACTATCCAAATGGAGAATGTTGGCTGCGTGGAGAAGAGATTTCTCTGGCTGCTCCTTTAGATGAAATGTCCCACACACGCTCACATTCAGTTGGCCTCATATCACTCCTTCATGCCTTCTTGCGATGCAACAAAAGAGCAAGAAAAATTGGCTTGTGTCGGTATGGTAGCATTGCAAATAAATGCTTCTTTGGTTCGCTAACTTCGAGGACACGGCCTGCAATGAATAGACAAATCATGCAAGCATGTATTAATAGGCTGCCCAATAGTGGGCGCTTAAAGAAAATGAAGTTTTGGGGATGGTAGCTACCTAGTCTCAGGCCACTCTGTTGGTGCATCAACTGCCCGCACTTCTAGGAGTGAGAAGAATATAGCTTTGGGTAGGAGGGAGATTGGTTCAAGCTGGAATTGTTCACGATGAGGTATTTCTTTTTACCAACCGTTGTTGCATTTTGCATTAGACAACAAATATAAATGTAGTCAATGCTGCTTGGGTGTTGCAAATGGCCTCAAAGCGGGAAATTTTGGTAACATTCAGTTCACCAGGACTATCTATCTATGTGATTAGCCTTTCAAATTTTTGCATGCATTGAAAATTGAGATCATAATAGTTGTAGACCACTAATCTTTCACTGACACCTCATACTTACCCTAGTAGTAATCTAAAGTAACAACAGGAAACTAAAGTTGTTGAAGGCAACGCCTGTTTCATTTGCATAGGGTTGTCACCTGGAGCCTATGGTGTTTACCTCTGCCTTTGCAAAACTGATTTTTTTTTTCTAAGTTAGTTATGCCCTGAAGTTTGGTCAATGAGAAGAAAATTATAGGTGTAGCCTTTGAATATTTTCAAACTGTGCCCTAGGCTAGTTTTAGCTCTGGTGTTTAGTTATAGCAGAAGCATTATAGGTTAGCTTCTGTATAACTTTATATTCGATCTTTTAGTTTTATTCTTGATTTCAACTTTCACTTATGATAAAATCATTACAGGTTTAACTTGTTTATATATAACCCGATTTCATGGGCTAGTTAATGGTATGGAGTTTGCTGTGTGAGAAAAAAGTATTGGAAGTTTATGAGGAAATGTGGCGGGTGTTACATGTATACATCCAATCACCAAGTTCCTGTATCACCCTGGGACGTGTATAGGATGAAGTTGATGCTTGGGCATTACAGTTTGTAAAGTCCCTTTTAACAAAACCATTGTGTTTATATTCTGTAATTTCTAATTTTCTGCAAATCATTGATAGAGTGCATCGCATGCAAGTGTTAAAGAATGTTTGTTAGGATATGAATGATATGGTAGACTGAATTTATTACATTCCATGACAATAAAATATCATTGAATCATTCTGTCAAACTGCTGGTCACTACTGCCACATTTACATGCATGAATCACCAAGACATGCACTTTGGATTTCATATTCTATTGTGATGTTTTAAACCATTTATAAATTCCCTACAGCATGCATTTCCTGCATAGCGATGTTGTTTTGCAACTAGATTTGATGTAATTTTACTGCCCTCTAAATTTATCTGAAACTTTTGAACATAAAAAAAAAAAACTGCTTGGGATAAATCTAGGCAGAAATATATGGATTGCAATTAATCATTTTTCTGTCTTGGTGTTGAGTGAAATCATTGAATAGTCTTTCGTGTGTTTTAATTTTTTTTCCTATATTAAACTTATTACATCTATACATTTCTTTATCCTCTGTTTGAGTTTTATCTATTTTTCTTTTTTGTAGCGTTCTTTCCTCATATATATTCTAGTTTCAAGATAACTATAATTTGACCAGTGAATGAGACAGCAAAATAATATATGCATTTGGAGTATGACATTTACTAGAGATCCTCAATGGATACACCTCCTCAGAGTTCCTCACTTTCTTGCAAAACTAGAACCTCAACAAACAAAATCGCAATTACCAAATTTAATTTGTATGCAGTCTTATATTAAGTCCAATTGATCTTTTGGTCAAGATACTGAGCTGTATTGCAATTAAAACTGCTCATACATGTTTTTGAAAATTTTCAAAGTTTTTCTGGGTTTTATTCCCCTTTCTTCCCCCTTTCCAAAATATATTTAATTTTTAATTTTGGCTAAGAGTCTTAAAAGTTATGACTGTTCAAAACGCTGTCTTTTTTCTGTTTTTTTTTGTTTTTCTGCTAAAATCAGCAAGTTAAAAATTGTTGAATAATTTGGGTATTATGATTTTTTTATTTTCTTGGATGGAATTATTTTGTATTATCATTATGATGATCATGATGGTTAAGTTATTGCTATCATTCTGTGTAGAAATTAATGTGTTATATTCATATCGTATTAAAAAGTTATTGAAATGTTACTTATCATTTTATCATAATTAATCTTATTGTATTATTTTTTTTAACTATTTTATGGTATAATTGATCCTTAGGATGAAACTATGTTCCACAAATGATTATTCAACTACCTAAATAAGTGAATTTCTACCATGTGAATACCTATTAAAGTCACCTAAATTACTTTTAGCATCTTGCTTTATCTTGTGACCTTTTTGTGCAAGTGTGATTGTTTATTTCTATGACCCATGTTTTGGTAACAGTTCTCTTGTGTAGTATAATTGACTTTCCAGTGATAAATGTGGTAGATATGTCATAGGAACTTAGGGGATATACCTTGTTGTTGACCAAACATGTGGGTGATGGTTGAAGTCCAATTGTTGAACTACGATTCCTCTGCGAATTATATACGTAGGAAAGGTCGTCAAAGACGAGCCCCCAAGGAATTAGGTCTGAACTCTAGGTTTGTCCTCTTATTAAATATTTAAAGTTACTATTGATACATATATATTATTTGCATAACTTGTGACTTGAACTAAGTCTGTGTTTATTGATGAGTTAGTGGAACTATTCAAGCGTACCTTGGTGATGTGGATTCTATATCTCCATTTGAAATCGGACCATGATTGCCAATTCAATTGTGTTGATGGCCAAGGTCCTTATTAATTATTGGTCTAATGTTTGTTAGGCTTTCATGAGGTTCATGTGTAGGAAGCAGTCTTTGGGAATTGTGTTAGTGTTTATGGTAGAAATTTGAAATTTGTGTTTTGTCCTTAAGTGTATTTTAGTGTAAAATTTTGGGCATTACAATTACATATTTAAATATAATCAATTTGAGATTATTTTATTGACTTAGTTATTAATTTTATAATGATTTTACTGTAACACAATTATTAATTTTATAATGATTTTACTGTAACACAATTGATTTTGATCTTTTTGTGTAATTAAGGAAACTAGATGATGTGCACATGGTTAAATAGATGGATATTTAAATGTGTGAAATAGATATAAAATTTACATAGAAATGTTTTCTTATTTAAATGAATATTTAATTAATAGAGATGTATACGTTCAATATTTTTTTTATAATGAAATGGTTTCTTTGGGGAAATGAGTTTTTTATATTCAAATATTATTAGGAAACCGAAGTAAACCTGTTGATTTAAATTTATTATTGCTGGTCAAATGTATGAGTAGTTATTTAATAATGGAATGTTTTTAAAGGAAATAGCTATTCGTTTTAGATGAAATGAAATGTTTAAGAGAGAGATTTTTATTTATAGCTCTTGTTAGTTGCAAAAGAATGAACGATAAGATTAGTTATTTTCATGAAATGTATAATCGAGCAATTTAAAATATTGTGTTCATAGTCAAGTTATTGTTATTGTTTTAAAATAATATATCTGAAAGGAAAAATCTTGGATTTAAATGTAAGGTGTTTAATAGCAGGATTAATTGACTTTAAAATGATTTATTTTGCAAAAGGACCAATACTTATTTTTAAATGATAGGTTTTGGATCATCTGTAAGAACCCATTTCACATGTGATTAATGCTAAACCTAATTTGTGATATGATCTTAAATTGATGATTAGATATATTATGGATGATAAATAAGGCGATCTTTTGGTGATATTCTTGCATTTACATTTGACATTTTTTTTATTGTCATGACCATGAACGTGGAATACACTCGTATATTGTGAAAAAAAAATTAAAATTAAAATGGATTATTGTATAGCTAAAGTATAAAATATTTAGTTACCAGATTTATGTGATATGAAATTGGTACTTATGATTGTGTTGGTATTGTGCAAGGAGGTAACCGTGTTAGCATGGGAAGGATGAACCATCAAGAGCAAATCAAAAGACATCTTCTTAAGGATACAAAGTTAATATGTTGATAGATTAAGAGGTGAAGGTTGATATTAAAGGTATAATTTATTTTGGTTTGTGAGAATATTTAATTATGTGAGTTAGGGGTTGGGAACCCTTACCCAAGTGTGAAACTTGGATGGGTCTTTAAGTGGGTCTTTAAAGAGGGTTGTTGGTCATTTTCCTTGGTTGGGATACAAAAATAAACCCCCTAGGATCTATACCATAGTGGTAGGGGTCAAGTGGGCATGCAATAGGTCCCAAGGACATGATTTGACTCCTGAAAAGTCTTCATAATGAAGAGTGACGAATTTTGAGGAGAGGATGGAGAGGTGAAAAGATTTGGGGTTGTCCAAGTGCATGTTGCCTCTTTAATGAGAAAAGACTCTCATTGAAGAAGGGAGGTACACCCCACACCTCCCCATCCAAAAAGTTGCAAGTTGAAACTCCTATATAGTTGGAGAGGGAGAATGAGTAGGGTGTTACCCACTTCTCCTCTTGGAGAACTTGAAAGGAGATATTAGAAAGAATGTGAGGAGGAGATGAGTCTACCTCTTTGGAAAGATAGTGATCAAGATGGTTTGGCTTGTTAAGGAAAGATGGATACAAGAGTGCAATCCCTTCATCTAAAAGCAAAGAGATAAGTTCTTACTTATTCTCATTTTTCCCTTTTGTTTATTTGTTGTAAGAAGGTGGTATGTTGAATGGATCATGGTAGAAACAAAGAGTGGAGAACCCATATACATGAAATTTGGTGCTATGTTATTCTTATTTTCTTGTAAAAATTTGAAATGACTCCATGCATCATCTTGGAGATAAGAGACTTCCTTGCTCAGGGGTATGGCGAGATCCCACGAGGCTCCATGACACCATTACGGTAGGGTGGAGAGAAAGCCTAGTATTCATGTCTATTAATCATTGAATCCCTAAATAATGTGTGTAATATTGTAAGTTGGTATTTTGTAGTAAAAGGAAAAGTTGGAATAGAGAAAGATTTATTTCATTGGCATGTAAAATCAATTGTTCTCAATATTATTTATAATATTGAAAGTT
Source organism: Sequoia sempervirens (assembly GCA_007258455.2). Taxonomy (NCBI): domain Eukaryota; kingdom Viridiplantae; phylum Streptophyta; class Pinopsida; order Cupressales; family Cupressaceae; genus Sequoia; species Sequoia sempervirens. Next base: position 290,606,622 of record VDFB02373365.1, read on the forward strand.
TGAAGGATGAATATAATATCTTATTCAAAAAGGGGAATGTAATAAAGTAAATTTTTATTCATTGTATGATGTTCATTACATTTCTAAACATTATTATAATTATGAGGGTTAAACTTTTTACTGAAATAAAGAAAGGAAAATGGGGTAGAACAAGCTCCTACTTTTGTCATACTCTCTTCTAAAATTATGTAACTTGGATTCTAGAAGAAGGTTCACTATGTTTTTTTGAAATTGTAATAAATTGTGTGGTAGATTAGCCTTGTAGTATAAAGAAAAAAAATGATATAAATAGAGTTTCATGCCCTTCTACTACAAGCTAATTTGTTATATATTCTTTGTATTGTATAAATATTAAATTTCATTTAATATATATGAATATTGGTCATACATGTGCATTATACATCAAAAAATACTATGATATAAAATACATCTTATTTTATATTAATGTATTTTACACATTATATCTAACCTTAAAACATCAAATAATAAACTAAAGTTACTTGTAATAAACTGAATTTAATTTTAATCAACTGAAAGTTAAAAATAATAAAAATAACTAAATCAAAATAGAGTTATTGAAATATTTTGAAAGATCATGCATGTGCCAGGAAAGTAAGCCTTGGGAGGGCTTGGCCTCCCTTGCGCCCTCTGAAATAATTACTTCTTATTCACGGTGTTATAATAGTAGCCATAAGCATGTATCTGTATTCATATTGAAATTAATAATTACAAAGGTAAAAAGCTGGATATTTGTTGCTAAGTTACTCAGGGCATGGTATAACCAGTACTTGTCTTTCCTGGCAGCAATAAATTCATAGGTGCTATTATCCAAATGCCTGAAGATGCTTAATCGGTCAAAAGAAGAAGAAAAATAAATTAGAGGGCAAGTAGAATAATTTAACTGTGATTCCACAGCAACACTAAATGAACAGGGAATACATTGTCAGTTTGTATCTGAAACCCATATGTATATGAACACATTTTTTTGTATACTTCTTTGCTTAACTTTTATTGATGGAGAGACATATATATATATAGCCTGCTCCCTATCTGAAAATTACAAAAGAAAATTGATAAACTAAAATTTATGTTCATTTTTTTTTATAGTCATCAATGCCTCCCTAAATGCTCCAGGAAACTCTTTTTTGTGCTGGGCACCCATTAAAACCTATAGGAAACATGAGAATATGAGTTTGGAAACATCCTGAGAAAATTCAGGTAGTAAACAAATCATGGGTTTTCCATGAAGGGTGAATTTAAACATTGATTCCCACACCAGCTACTTTGGATCTCTTTAACCAGCATGCATATTGTTAATTAGCCTATGGCTGGTTGTAGACCATAGCAAATGTAAAACACACAAAAAAATAGAAGAGGAAAACTGCTGAAAGAGAACGGTGGGAAATCTGGAAGTAGAAATCCTGTCAAGTCCATTGCTGCAAGTTGCACGGATATCCATTTAAGACTGGCACCTTCCCTTTTTCCTCCCAAATCTCGTGACATTATTTAGCATTTATTTAGAATGTCAGGCTATCCTATTTGTGCCAAGCTGTCGCTTCCATTCATGGTTGAAAGAAAGAGAGTGGGTGAAATTTAGGTGTCATTTAATCACATCAAATTAATTATCTATATGTGGCTTACTTGGCTTACTTCTTTATTATTTTCCTTGGTAGTAGCAAATCCGCCTCACACTACAAATATTTTGAAAGGGGCATCATTAATATCAGAGGTACTGAATTAGGCGCCCACCATTAATGACAAAAGTTGATGCACAATAATGAATATAGGTGTGGCGTATTCCACTGGATACAATGCCTTGAATGGTGCTCTAAATAAATTCTAATACAGTTTAATAAAATTTAAAATCTACAAATCTATCTCCATACCTATACTCCTATTTCTTAGCTAATAATGTCCAATCGCCTTTCCTTTAGATAGCTCCTATCTCTTTATTTTAATCCATAGGTAGGCAGGAGCATCAAGGCATATAATGGAAGTTAAATGGGCATTAAACTGTTTAGCTTGGATATTTGGGAAACGAGACAACTTCCATTTAAGCATATATTCATTGGGAGTTGGTGCCATCCCACTACTTTTAATTTCTAATTGTGGTGCAAGTATCAAGTTCCAAGATAGTGTCCACTGCAAATCAAAGTAAATGCATAATATTGTTGGTCTATAGTTGATAAATATGAAAGAGTAAATAAAACCAAAGAGGTTGTTTATAACGATTAAAGTTAGTATCCATCATGGTATCAATGTTATAAATATTATTAAGCTCATATCACCGTTTCATAATATTATGTTTCTATTTTTTAATTTTTTTAAAATATTACATATTACACAGATTATATAGTTAAGCTGTGTCCAACAACATAAATAATAATAAAAAAAGCTATAGTTGTCCTACATCCACCTTAAAAGAAAAGAAAAAACAGAAATGAATTAAAGTAGACAATGCTGACCGTAAGCACGAACTACTGCTCCTTAACAACAAAAGAAAATAGTAGTAGATTACATAGAATAATTACTGTCTATCAGCAAAAAAAAAATAGTAAAAGTTGTTGTCCATAAGCATGAATTGCTGCCCCATAACAGCAAAAAAAAGAGAGAAAATCGTAGCAAAATACATAGTTTAAGTGTTTCCCATCAACAGAAACAACATAAGACCGACCCAGCAGGGTCAATCCATAAAACATAGCTGAGAATAACTATTGCTGGTAATGTTTCTATTGTCAATGGTAGTAACAAAGTCAATAATGTTATTATTAACATTAAGGGTAATGTTAATATCCACGTTTATAATCCATAACAAAAAAAATTCTAATAATTAGAACAAATGCTCTAGCCCGTAAAATCCTTTCTTAATATTAAAGAGTAAATCATAATTGTATTATTGGTTAAATTAATAATAATGAGACCATCATTAATGTTGACTTAATAATAATATTATTGTCGCTTTATTGGTTGAAAAATAATAATTTTATTATTAATGTTTAAGTATGGTCATATAATAATATCACTGTCATGGTTAAGAAATGTTACTTTTTTTATGGGTGAATGGTAATATTATTAATGTGATTTTGCAATATGAGCTCATCATCAGGGATTATATATATACCTAAACAATAACATTACTAGTGTGGGTAACTAATATTGTTATTATTAAAACTAAATAATATTATTATTGTTAAAATTTGAGAAAGGACTAAATAAATAAATTAATACACACACACACATATATAGTTAACATAGACAATATCATCAAGTGTGATATCATCTCTGCATGAAATAGAACTATATTCTCAGGCATATGAATCTTGTTTAATAAGAACAACTTTATAATTCTTTCGAGGACTATTATTCCCTTGTAGTAGATATTTAATCCTACTCATATGAAAGGTAAACGCCCCCCCCCCCCTCCTTTTTCCTCTTATGTCTTCAACGTAGAGACTCTCAAAATTAAACTCAACCTAAAGGGGTATTAAAATTTGTAACACCTAATTTGTTCAACTAAGTAATTTAAGACATTGTCATACACCCAGTACTCAGATAAATTTTTGGTGCTAGTTTGTAAATGAATTAATTATCTTGAATAAGACCAATCAAATAAATTTTATCGTGAGACTCAAGGGGGTCTTTGGTCCTTATCAAATATATCTTAACCTCGTCAACCCAAGGAGGGCATAATTAATTAATCGCATAGATAACTTTAGCATCAACGCTTGGCTCTCATAATGTTTAGTATTTTGTCTCAACCTATTGGGTGCTAACTAACTTAATTAATGTTTAAAATAAAAAATAAAAAATTGTTGTTGGGTTTTTTCTAGTAAAATTATGGGCATGACACATGGTATCAGAGCCCTAGGTTGCAACCCTAGGGAACTCTGGGAATAAATTGGGCATTAAGTATTGTGTGTACGTGGATAAATATGCAAACCCCCTTGTGCTAGTTAGAACAGAATGATAAAATTAAAGGACTTGCATGGTGTGATAAATGAGAACTTGGTTTAAATATATGACCTAATTAAGATTGTAAAGTACTAAATGATCACGAAGTGACCATTATAGATGGGTCAAGCAAGCAATTAATTAATGGATTCAACTTTTAAAAGAAACACAAGTCTAAACATGGTGCCTTAATAAGGTGAATGCCTAGATCCCATATTAGACTAGTTAACTAGGGTTACGACATTAATCTAGCCCGTTGTTATCAAATTTCCTTAAAACCTTAAAAAGGGTATAAATGAGTTATGAGGCATAGTCCTTGTTATAAATGCCTGAATAGAGTAATAGGACATACTGAGGTGTATCATTAAGGAAATATTATTTTGTTGAATTGTAAGGTCATAATTCTTCAATACAATAATAAGGTAATTGATAAGTAGGAGGTAATTTCCAAAAGTTATGGGCATTCGAAGTGCAGCATATTTTCTTATAGAAACTTTAGTATGAAGAAAGGATAGAACATCAAAATTATATTTGGAATCATGTAACTAGTAAAAAAAAAAAAGAGAGAATTTTATGAACCACAAAAAGGATTAGTGTGTTGAAGGTTGTAATTAAATAAGTTTAAATTTATAAACTCTTAGACTGATTAAATATAACACCCTTGAATTGTGTGTTATGTGTAATTTAAGTACCCTTATAGCGAGATTTAAAATCTTGTCAAAAAAAAAATTGAAATTGAACCCTTAAGGTGAAGGTTTTTAGACATAAATTTAAGGGCTTGAACTCACAAATTGGTATTAATACATGCATGAACTTTTTATCTTGTATGCCTTAGGGCATGATTTTCCTAGGCCTTGACCTATTAACCAAAGATCTCGATTTGCATATAAGTGTATAAGGGTTGATTTCATGAAGCAACAAATGATTTGTATTATGTTTGATAGGTAATGATTTCATGGATGATGACATAAACTAATAATCAAAATCTTGCATTATATATTAAGTCCAATTTATAAAAGTGGTTAGAATCAAAATATTCACTTGACCTAAATGGTGAAACTTTAAAGTTATTTAAACACATGTGTAAGTAGATGATGGCCTAGTAAACTTGATAAAACTATAAGCTAACAAACCCTTGTGCTCTATTATTTAAAGATTAAATAGTTAACAAAGCAAGATGATTTCTAGGAGCCAAGTCAAAGGTGAGAATGTGTAGAAAGTTACAACTATGTCAAGATTGGTGGAAATTGATTTAGGTAATGTGAAAACAATTTCCTTCTAGTAATTGAGTCTAAAACCTTGGTGAAGAGACCTTGTCAAATATGCATTTGGAGTGACAACATTACTTAGGGCACACACCATAACTACTTCCTTATAAATAGCTAAGAACTAAAGACTTATTGGTGCAAAAATAAGAAAGGAAACTTGTCATAAAGGAAGTAATAATGTAATCAATTAGGTGTTGACCTTGAAGGTTACATACATGCTGCATGGATTGAATAATCAATTGTATGAAGATCTATAAATTGAGTAATGAATTATGTGTGATTCACGGTGTGGAAAGTTAAACTATATAGATAAGAGACACTAAAGTAGACTTGTAAAACTTTCAACTAAAGTGCATTTTATACCACTGAACAAATTTACTCTTTGAGGTAAAATTATTTACACTTGAATGCAAAGGAGAAAGCTTAAAGGTAGATAGAAATTTCAAGACTTCTACTTATTATGAATTTTTATGAGGTTAAATGGAATTATGATTGTAACAATGGTGATTACAACATGTGAGTAAATAGTTTAGATTTAGATAGGGAAATGCAAGAATTGTAAAAGATATTAATGGGTTGTGAGAATTACTATTCCATGAGTTATTATGTGTTTTATGCATCAAGTGTTTTCTTTTCTCATATTTCCATGTTTCAAATGAAAATGATTGACTACTTTCCCTATTAAGTGAGAAATCTTCCTTAACAGGTTGTGAAAAATATAGTGGAATTACCCATATTGATATGTTAATGAACATAACAAACATAGTTGAATGAAAGAAGAATAATGGTATGGATAAATATAGAAAACCGATCTTGATCATATATGTGATGTCAAACACTTAGTAAGATGGGAAGTGTGGGGTACCATGTATTGTTAAATTCTAGGAAAATGGAGTAATATACATAAGCTACATTTGTGCATCAACTAGTGATTCCTTTTACCTATGCAAAGTGAGTAGATATGTACAAAATTAAGAAGCAAAGTGAATATTGTTTAAAGAAAAATAAGTGTATGTAAGTGGATTGATTTTGTTCTACACTATGGTGAGTTTCATAAAGTGTATTATGTTATGACATGTGAAGTGAAAACTAGTAAATGTGTTGTGCCCCAAGTATGAGATACAGGGTATCTGACTTGGGATACGGGTGGTGGACATCTAGTATGATCCCCTATATGTACCCTTTGTGATGGCCTTTATGTAAGCTAGCTAGTTGTGAGTTCAAATAAATGTGTTATGTGTATAAGTGTGTCTATTAAATGAAATGTGATGTATTCCTTTGTGTTAGTTTTATTTTTATGATTAAATGTGTACCCTTAGTGTTTGGTTCCCCCCTTATGGGAGTGCGATGCCAGCTAGTGTAAATAGGGGTTGAGAGGCACATGTTCTCCCATCGGGAAATTATGAGCTCAGGGCATTGTCCCTAATCCTGACAAAGGATCTATGTCGATTCATTGTAATCCTCCCATGGACGTTGATCGTGGCCTACTCCCCCACATATGAGAGCCACGCTTGTTGGTTCATAGTGCAAACCTATTCCTTGATGTTTATAACCCATGGGTAAAAGATGGAATTTTATGGACCACCAGTTACTCATATTTATGTGGTCGGGGACAACCAGTGACTTATATTTATGTGGTCAGGGACCACCAATGATGCAGATTTTGTGGTTAGGGACCACTAGTTATTCATATTTTTGTGGTCAAGGACCACCAATTATTGAATGCTATTGTACTTATGTGGTTAGAGAACCACCATTCCCCTCCTCCCCTTAGGTGGCTTATCAAGTCACGTGGTGCTCGTAATGTGCGTATTTTATTGTTGAAATATGAACTATTGGTAATTCTTAATTGATGTTTAATTTTATTATGTGCCAGCAGTGTGGAATTTTGCATTTATTTTATTAGGCTATTTAGCCATTTGAAGTTTTTTATAGTCCAAATTGCCTCAAGGACTTGTTTAGCTTTATTTTTTGAATTAAGATTAGAATGTTGCAATGTAGCTACAATTGATCTTTATTTTGTTTCTCTTTTGAATTGATAGTTTCCTCTTTGAGAGTTTTATTGAAACTTTGGTTTACGATCTTATGTTACTTGGTTTGAGGCTTTCTACTTGTTTGCAAATTGCTGGCATGTCTGATGTAATGTGAAATCTGTAAACTGCCGTATCCCAAGGGGTTCCCTGGCAAGTCATATAGGGGAGTAGATGCGCTAGGGAATTATTTTGAAGAGGGTTGTAAATGGGACCAGTATGGGATGGCCATTAATCCATTCTTCCCCTCGTTCTATGATTGTTCTTATCAGTATGGGGGAGTCCTTAGAGAAGGGCCTCGAGACCATATTTCCTAATGATTATAGCATCCAAGAATATCCATCCTTGTAAACCCCATTGAGCCTTGTGATGTGAATTATGTGTAATTTTTGTGATGTATGGGTAAATCTGTAAATAAATTACATGTGGAAATGCTTGACTATTATGTGAGAAAGAAAGTGACAGATAAAATTGAGACTCTATTTTGAGACATGAACTGATATTAGGACAAAAATATTTTCTAACATCATGAGTGATGTTCAGGATGGAAAAGAGAACCTTGAAGGGTATCCAAGGATGTTAATGTATTGGATATATGTTGATCTCAAGAATATTAACTACATGCATGACTACTAATATTGTTATAATGTGACTACATTGGATAAATGTTATATGGTGCAAAATTGTGTTTTGAGCATTTAGATGTTTGATTCATGAAAGGGATTTATTTAATGTGTACTTAATGGTTGAATGCTATTATTCTTCATCAAGAAAGTAAAGTAATTCATATTCTAATAGATTTATGTGCATTGCTATATTGAAATCTATTTTCCTATTCTTAATGACTTCCAGGAGGAAGTCTAAGCTAAGGGGAGGGGGATGTAAGAACCCATTTCACATGTGATTAATGCTAAACCTAATTTGTGATATGATCTTAAATTGATGATTAGATATATTATGGATGATAAATAAGGCGATCTTTTGGTGATATTCTTGCATTTACTTTTGACATTTTGTTTATTGCCATGACCATGAAGGTGGAATACACTCGTATACTGTGAAAAACAAATTGAAATTAAAATGGATTATTGTATAGCTAAAGTATAAAATATTTAGTTACCAGATTTAGCTGATATCAAATTGGTACTTATGATTGCGTTGGTATTGTGCAAGGAGGTAACCGTGTTAGCATGGGAAGGATGAACCATCAAGAGCAAATCAAAAGACATCTTCTTTAGGATACAAAGTTAATATGTTGATAGATTAAGAGGTGAAGGTTGATATTGAAGGTATAATTTATTTTGGTTTGTGAGAATATTTAATTATGTGAGTTAGGGGTTGGGAACCCTTACCCAAGTGTGAAACTCGGATGGGTCTTTAAAGAGGGTTGTTGGTCATTTTCCTTGGTTGGGATACAAAAATAAACCCCCTAGGATCTATACCATAGTGGTAGGGGTCAAGTGGGCATGCAATAGGTCCCAAGGACATGATTTGACTCCTGAAAAGTCTTCATAATGAAGAGTGACGAATTTTGAGGAGAGGATGGTGAAAAGATTTGGGGTTGTCCAAGTGCATGTTGCCTCTTTAATGAGAAAAGACTCTCATTGAAGAAGGGAGGTACACTCCACACCTCCCCATCAAAAAAGTTGCAAGTTGAAACTTCTATATAGTTGGAGAGGGAGAATGAGTAGGGTGTTACCCACTTTTCCTCTTGGAGAACTTGAAATGAGATGGTAGAAAGAATGTGAGCAGGAGATGAGTCTACCTCTTTGGAAAGATAGTGATCAAGATGGTTTGGCTTGGTAAGGAAAGATGGATACAAGAGTGCAGTCCCTTCATCTAAAAGCAAAGAGATAAGTTCTTCCTTATTCTCATTTTTCCCTTTTGTTTATTTGTTGTAAGAAGGTGGTATGTTGCATGGATGATGGTAGAAACAAAGAGTAGAGAACCCATATACATGAAATTTGGTGCTATGTTATTCTTATTTTCTTGTAAAAATTTGAAAAGACTCCATGCATCATCTTGGAGCTAAGAGACTTCCTTGCTCGGGGGTATGGCGAGAGCCCACGAGGCTCCATGATGCCCATTATGGTAGGGTCGAGAGCAAGCCTAGTATTCATGTGTATTACTTATTGAATCCCTAAATAATGTGTGTAATATTGTAAGTTGGTATTTTGTAGTAAAAGGAAAAGTTGGAATAGAGAAAGATTTATTTCATTGGCATGTAAAATCAATTGTTCTCAATATTATTTATAATATTGAAAGTTTGAAGGATGAATATAATATCTTATTCAAAAAGGGGAATGTAATAAAGTAAATTTTTATTCATTGTATGATGTTCATTACATTTCTAAACATTATTATAATTATGAGGGTTAAACTTTTTACTGAAATAAAGAAAGGAAAATGGGGTAGAACAAGCTCCTACTTTTGTCATACTCTCTTCTAAAATTATGTAACTTGGATTCTAGAAGAAGGTTCGCTATGTTTTTTTGAAATTGTAATAAATTGTGTGGTAGATTAGCCTTGTAGTATAAAGAAAAAAAATGATATAAATAGAGTTTCATGCCCTTCTACTACAAGTTGATTTGTTATATATTCTTTGTATTGTATAAATATTAAATTTTATTTAATATATATGAATATTGGTCATACATGTGCATTATACATCAAAAAATACTATGATATAAAATACATCTTATTTTATATTAATGTATTTTACACATTATATCTAACCTTAAAATATCAAATAATAAACTGAAGTTGCTTGTAATAAACTGAATTTAATTTTAATCAACTGAAAGTTAAAAATAATAAAAATAACTAAATCAAAATAGAGTTATTGAAATATTTTGAAAGATCATGCATGTGCCGGGCAAGTAAGCCTTGGGAGGGCTCGGCTTCCCTGGTGCCCTCCGAAATAATTACTTCTTATTCACGGTGTTATAATAGCAGCCATAAGCATGTATCTGTATTCATATTGAAATTAATAATTACAAAGGTAAAAAGCTTGATATTTGTTGCTAAGTTACTCAGGGCATGGTATAACCAGTACCTATCTTTCCTGGCAGCAATAAATTCATAGGTGCTATTATCCAAATTTCTGAAGATGCTTAATCGATCAAAAGAAGAAGAAAAATAAATTAGAGGGCAAGTAGAATAATTTAACTATGATTCCACAGCAACACTAAATGAACAGGGAATGCATTGTCAGTTTGTATCTGAAACCGATATGTATATGAACACATTTTTTTGTATACTTCTCTGCTTAACTTTTATTGATGGAGAGAAATATATATATATATATATATATAGCCTGCTCCCTATCTGAAAATTACAAAAGAAAATTGATAAACTAAAATTTACGTTCATTTTTTTTTATAGTCATCAATGCCTCCCTAAATGTTCCAGGAAACTCTTTTCTGAGCTGGGCACCCATTTAAACCTATAGGAAACATGAGAATATGAGTTTGGAAACATCCCGAGCAAATTCAAGCAATAAACAAATCATGGGTTTTCCATGAAGGGTGAATTTAAACACTGATTCCCACACCAGCTACTTCGAATCTCTGTAAGTAGCATGCATATTGTTAATTAGCCTGTGGCTAGTTGTAGACCATAGCAAATGTAAAACACACAAAAAAATAGAAGAAAACTGCTAAAAGAGAACGGTGGGAAATCTGGAAGTAGAAATCCTGTCAAGTCCGTTGCTGCAAGTTGCACGGATATCCATTTAAGACTGGCACCTTCCCTTTTTCCTCCCAAATCTCGTGACATTATTTAGCATTCATTTAGAATGTCAGGCTATCCTGTTTGTGCCAAGCTGTCGCTGTCGTTCACGGTTGAAAGAAAGAGAGTTGGTGAAATTTAGGTGTCATTTAATCACATCAAATTAATTATCTATATGTGGCTTACTTGGCTTACTTCTTTATTATTTTCCTTGGTAGCAGCAACTCCGTCTCACACTGCAAATATTTTGGAAGGGGCATCATTAATATCAGAGGTACTAAATTAGGCTCCCACCATTAATGATAGAAGTTGATGCACAATAATGAATATAGGTGTGGCATATTCCACTGGATACAACGCCTTTAATGGTGCTCTAAATAAATTATAATATAGTTTAATAAAATTTAAAATCTGCAAATCTATCTCCATACCTATACTCCTATTTCTTAGCTAATAATGTCCAATCGCCTTTCCTTTAGATAGCTCCTATCTCAATATTTTAATCCATAGGTAGGCAGGAGCATTGAGGCATATAAGGGAAGTTAAATGGGCATTAAACTGTTTAGCTTGGATATTTGGGAAATGAGACAACTGCCATTTAAGCAGATATGCATTGGGAGTTGGTGCCATCCCACTACTTTTAATTTCTAACTCTGGTGTAAGTATCAAGTTCCAAGATAGTGTCCACTGCAAATCAAAGTAAATGCATAATATTGTTGGTCTGTAGTTGATAAATATGAAAGAGTAAATAAAACCAAAGAGGTTATTTATAACGATTAAAATTAGTAATCATCATGGTATCAATGTTATAAATATTATTAAGCTCATATCACCGTTTCATAATATTATGTTTCTATTTTTTAATTTTTTTTAAATATTACATATTACATAGATTATATAGTTAAGCTGTGTCCAACAACATAAATAAAAAAAACAATAAGCTATAATTGTCCTACATCCACCTTAAAAGAAAAGAAAAAACAACAATGAATTAAAGTAGACAATGCTGACCGTAAGCACAAACTGCTGCTCCTTAACAACAAAAGAAAACAGCAGCAGATTACATAGAATAATTACTATCTATCAGCAAAATTTTTTTTAGTAAAAGTTGCTGTCCATAAGCATGGATTGCTGCCCCATAACAGCAAAAAAAGAGAGAAAACATCAGCAAAATACATAGTTTAAGTGTTTCCCATCAGCATAAACAACATAAGACCGACCCAGCAGGGTCAATCCATAAAACATAGCTGAGAATAACTATTGCTGGTAATGTTTCTATTGTCAAGGGTAGTATAAAAGTCAATAATGTTATTATTAACATTAAGGGTAATGTTAATATCCACGTTTATAATCCATAAAAAAAAAGTCTGATAATTAGAACAAATGCTCTAGCCCGTAAAATCCTTTCTTAATATTAAAGAGTAAATCATAATTGTATTATTGGTTAAATTAATAATAATGAGACCATCATTAATGTTGACTTAATAATAATATTATTGTCGCTTTATTGGTTGAAAAATAATAATTTTATTATTAATGTTTAAGTATGGTCATATAATAATATCACTGTCATGGTTAAGAAATGTTACTTTTATTACGGGTGAATGGTAATATTATTAATGTGATTTTGCAATATGAGCTCATCATCAGGGATTATATATATATATATATACCTAAACAATAACATTAATAGTGTGGGTAACTAATATTGTTATTATTAAAACTAAATAATATTATTATTGTTAACATTTGAGAAAGGACTAAATAAATACACACACACACACATATAGTTGACATAGACAAGATCATCAAGTGTGATATCATCTTTGCATGAAATAGAACTATATTCTCAGGCATATGAATCTTGTTTAATAAGAACAACTTTATAATTCTTTCGAGGACTATTATTCCCTTGCAGTAGATATTTAATCCTACTCATATGAAAGGTAAACGCTCCCCCCCCCCCTTTTTCCTCTTATGTCTTCAGCGTAGAGACTCTCAAAATTAAACTCAACCTAAAGGGGTATTAAAATTTTTAACACCTAATTTGTTCAACTAAGTAATTTAAGACATTGTCATACACCCAGTACTCGGATAAATTTTTGGTGCTAGTTTGTAAATGAATTAATTATCTTGAATAAGACCAATCAAATAAATTTTATCGTGAGACTCAAGGGGGTCTTTGGTCCTTATCAAATATATCTTAACCTCGTCAGCCCAAGGAGAGCATAATTAATTAATCTTATAGATAACTTTAGCATCAACGCTTGGCTCTCATAATGTTTAGTGTTTTGTCTCAACCTATTGGGTGCTAACTAACTTAATTAATGTTATAAAAAAAAAAAATTGTTGTTGGGTTTATCTAGTAAAATTATGGGCATGACATCATCAAAGTAAATGTTATTATCGTTTAAGAGCAATTAGGGAATTAAATATTTGGTTAAAGTTTATCCTTTTTCTGAAAAGGACGTTATTAAGTCAGTTTTACTAAGGCAATAAATTACTGAATGTTAATGAAGGAAGTGGATTTAGGAAATCCAAATATAGATTTAACTCCTGTTTGATTGCTCTTCTTGAATGTGCACTTCTTCTATTTTCACTTTGGGGAAGTTGATTAGAAGGGTTGTTAAGTCTTCCAAAAGGTGTTTAACGTTTGAGATTGTTGTATTATGTTAGTCGACCGTTGTATTTCCTTGGGTAGGGCATATAGTTGTATCCTGTTGTTTTACCCGGTTTTCACGAATGAGGATGGTTTGTGCCTCCTTGGTTTAGGAGTGGTTTATGTGGTTTGTTCCTCCTTGGTTTAGGAGTGGTTTATGTGGTTTGTGCCTCCTTTGAATTAGGAGTGGTTTATTTGGTTTGTGCCTCCTTGGTTTAGGAGTGGTTTATGTGGTTTGTGCCTCCTTGGCTTAGGAGTGGTTTATGTGGTTTGTGCCTCCTTGGTTTAGGAGTGTTTTATGTGGTTTGTGCCTCCTTTGAATTAGGAGTGGTTTATGTGGTTTGTGTCTCCTTTGAATTAGGAGTAGATTATGTGTTTTGTGCCTCCTTTGGAAGGAGTGGATTATGACTTTTGTTGTCTCTAGTGTTTGTAGTGAGTTTTCATTATATTCCTGCTAGAGTTGGAGTGGTTTTATCTTATTGGTATGCACTTGGGATTCCCTTGGTGATTGGTTTGTATGTGTTGTCAAGTAGAAGAGTGGCTTCTATTAGGTGCCAGATCCCAAAGAGGTAAACTGGGAAACATTTAGAGGTGGTTTAATAAAGTGATAACTAAAACAATATACTAAGAAGTTTAGGTAGTTTTTCACATTAATTAAGATAATTTACCTTCACTCATAGACACAAGTGCTCGTTTAGGCTTGGGATGAGTGGGAAGGACTGGAATGGAAAGGTCATCTATCTTGTCTTTACGAAAGGTATTTGATTCCACATGAGTGAGTATGGGTGTCAGGATTCAGTTGAGGCCACTAGGACAACTCATAGTGGGGGTCAGAGCCTATGAAGATTCCCAGAGGATATCCCATGATGAGCTGTATGATGACACTTTTTCTATGACAATAGTTGGTATTTGGTTTTATATGTATGGTCTTCTTATCATACTTGATCGGTTTTCTTTATAGAAGCAATGTGACTTATGTTAGAGATGTTAGAGTTGTACTTGTGTTATTCGTATGGTTGTATGGTTCATATGATTAGTTGTGTCAGTGTGAGTTAGCTTGTGTCTAGAGGTAGATGGTATTGTATAGGATTCCTTGTTACTATCTCCTAGCATGGGGGTTGAGCTTTCGGGTATCACATGGTTGGGTGGAACGTGCACCTTAATCCATTGGGTTGTCTTCTTGTTCATGTGGATGAGATTTCTAGTTGGAGAGCTTGTGGTATCCAGTTTCATTTCATGCTTCATTCATTTCGGTTGTTATTGTAATTTATTACCCCTCATTTGTATCGAGGTGGAATTGTGTAATATGTAATCATGTTTATTAGATTTACTTCATTCGACGAATGAGAGTTGTAATCGTATTGTAAATTATTGCTATTGGAACATGTGGTATCTCTTATACTTTGATGTAATTTCATCATGTATGCAATGTTTGTGTATTTAATTTATTGAGTAATTAAATGTTATGAATTCAATTCATGTTTCTTGTTTGTGTTTTAAGTAAACTCAGTCTCATAACCTTAGGGGTTGTTGGCAATGGGTAGTGAACTTGGATGTTAATCGTACTTAAACACAAAAAAAATTAGTATGTGTGAGAAGTAAATTGCAACTTCCTCTAGGGTTACGTGGCGGGCATTACAGATGGATGAGCAGGCTAAAGAAATAGAAGCCTTGAGAAGAGAGATGGCTACGTTGAAATCAAAAACTGGGATGGATATGGATGAGAGTTATATTGAAGAGGAAGAGACCTCTAGTGAAGAGGAAGAAATGGATCCAGATGATGTGAGGATGATGAAGCTGCTTTTGAAGGCTGTGAAGAAAGATGGACATAGAAAAATTGATGTGCCTATGTATGGGGGAAAACTAGATGGAGAAGAGTTATTTGATTGGATAGTGGCTTTGGGGAACTATTTTGATAGTGAGGAGATTAATGAAGAACACAAATTCAGGAAGGCCAAAACCAAATTGAAAGGAAATGCTTTGTTGTGGTGGAACTTTGTGCAACATGAAAGGGAGAGAAAAGGTAAGAACAAGATCACTTCTTGGGAGAGAATAAAGATGAAATTGAAAGGAAAGTTCCTTCCTTGTGATTATAATGTTCAATTACTTAAAAGATTATAAAATATTAGGCAAAAAGAATAAGATGTGAAAACATATACTAGAGAATTCTATAGGTTGAGCATAAGAAAAAAACATGAAGAGGATGAGGAAAAAAGAGTAGCTAGATATATCAATGGCCTAAGGTATAACATTCAAGATGAAATTAGTTTGTTGGCACAAAAAATAGTTGAGCAATGTTTTCAAATGGCAATTAGAGAAGAAAAATTCAAGAGAAGACAAGAGAAGGAAACAAGAGGAAGAGGAAAGAATTCTATGGGAAGAGGTACATCTTCAACACCAAGGAAGTCCAAAGAAGATCTTGAAGATGCTGATAAGAATAAAGAACAAGCACTTGAATCAAGAGGAGGATGGAGAGGTGGAAGAACAAGCTTTAGGAAAAGAAGGGATTATAATGAATTTACAGGCAGGTGTTATAAGTATGGTGAGTTTGGTCACCCTTTCTTCAAGTGTCCAGAGAAGATTGGAACCACATCAAGTGGAGGAGAAAGGAAATTTGAAAGGAGAGCCCAAATTTCTTATGAAGATGAAGTTGAAAGCTCAAGTTCCACTACTCTTCATGCTACTGTAGAAGTTGGTGAGATGTTGATGATGAGAAGAAAAAACTTGAAGACATCCATGGAAAGAGAGAAAATTCAGAGAGCCTTGTTTAGAACAACATGCAGATGCAAAAATATGGTATGTAAAGTGATTGTTGATTCTGGGTGCACTGATAATATAGTCTCTAGTGATATGGTGGAAAATTTACATTTGGAAAGAGTACCTAAAACAAAGCCATATAAATTGTCTTAGGTTAGTGAAAATAAAACCATCTTCGTAAGTGAACAAGCTACTGTGGAGTTTCAAATTGGTCCATACAAAGATAAGGTTGTTTGTGACATTTTACCCATGAGTTGTTGCCATGTTTTGCTTGGGAGAGCCTATGAATTTGATAGGTTTGCAGTTTATCATGGGAGAAAAAACACATATAACATTAAAAAATATGGGAGGAAATTTTTTCTAACTCCATTGGTTGAAGAGGCAAGTGACCAAGGTGAGATCATAATGATAGGGAGAAAAGAATATGTGAGCAATGAGGAAGGTGAGAGCATGAAGTTTTCAGCCATGTATAAGTTTGATACAGTCAGGATAGAGAATAGGAAGGATAAGGGGAATGTACAGACATAGAGGAATAAGAATGCTTTTGTGTGGAAAAGAAAAGAAGAGGGAATGGTGTCTCAGGCTAGTACAGTCAAGAGTAAGTGTGAAGTGTAGGGAAAAAGTGAAGGAATATTGGTAGGGACAATTATGTGCCCTCTGGTGATGGAACATGAGAAAAGGAAGCCTAGGGATGTTCAAACAAAATTTTGTGAGAATGGTAAGGTAGTGAACAAGAGAGTAGAGGTTTATGATGTTGATAGGATAGTGAAAAGTATAGGTGCAGGGCTGACATAGGTTGCAAAAGGTGATGGTACAGGGGATAGTAAAAAGAATGGAGACAAAAAGAGCATGGGGCAGAGGACTATGCAAGAGGTAAAAGGTAAAGGGATGGAAAAAGATGACAATGTGTGTATAGGTGTAAAGGGGAATGTGATATCATATTTTGATGGAGGCAACAATGAAAGACACCCCATACTACAATTTGATAGAGAAAGACCTGATTCAAGAGAGGACAAGGTCAATAATAACAAGGACAGTGATAAACTAAAGGGATTGGTTAAAGGCAAGTGTGAAGGACAAAGCAATGAAGAATACAAAGGAAGACATATTACTTCAACCCTTCAAAGGAACTTGGAAAATTTCCACGTTGGGGTGTATGGTGTAGGAGCACCTTTAGTCAACAATGGTCAATCAAGGTTGATACTGAGCAAGCTCTAGGAGTTGATGTGTTTTTGTTCTAATAAGGTCAATAAGACCAATTTTTCTTTTGTAAGTGAGTCATGGTTCTTAGGTGGATAGAATGGGGATATTCTATGTCTATTATGTTAAATAATATCTATCAAAGACCATTTAATATGTAATTGGATGGATTTAGTGTCTTAGGTGTCAAAAAATGTAAAAGTTGCAAAAACAAAGTCGTAAATGGCATCAAAAACAAAAGTTGTCGAAATGAAACTTTTAGGGAATTTGAAGTCTTGGAATTCCAAAACTGGTTATAGGCATTGGACAGTTAGAAACTGATTTGAAAATGTATTTAAATCCTCCAAAGGCTCAAATAAGAGGTTGTTGAAATTTTGTGTTACAAATTCTCACTCAATATACAATGTTTTCTATTGATTTATTGGTAAATTGCACTTTGTTGATACTGTACAGTCCCATATAGGCTTCAAATGGTTTGAATTCTTTGGTGTTTTGCAAATACATGAATCTCCTTTCATTTGGTTGTATTTTGTGTGTCTAATTTTAGATTTGGTGGGAGTTTTCTCTAGTTTCCTGAAACTGCCATGTGCATAGAGTTAAGGGTTTTGATAGAAGTTCAATAATGAATTAGTCAATCTGTGACCTACTATTTTGATATGTTGCTTAGTGGATTGACATATTCTATGTAGTTCTAGATGTTTTGAAGGTTTTGAAGGCTAATGAGATAAGTTGTAAGAAAATGGGTGGTGCCCTAGGGAAGAGCAATGCATTTTTTTCTTATGAAATGAAGGTGTGATGATAAGGTTTTTGAGAAATATTGAAGGTTTGATCAAAGTAAAGGATTTGTGAGTTTGTACAGACTTATTTGAACTTTTTGGATGCAATTTTAGAGATTGAGAAGCCTTGGAGTCAATACTTTGAATAAACCTTTGTGCTTTGTAAGAGAAAGGAGGGTTTCATGGTGTAGCAAACTGGAAGGTCTGATTTGCAAATTGGTGTGAGATTATGTTCTTTTGAGTAACAAATTAAGACTTTCCAATGAGTTTGGGTGTTTTTCAAGTGTTTAAGAGGTATTTCCTTTGGAAAATAGGGATAATTGAGTAGCTTAGAAGCATGACAGTTATTGGTTCTTAATGTTGAGTCAAAGAAACCCTATTGGATCTTGTGATATGTTGTTTAGGAGTCTATTGTGAACCTTTGTGGTTTCTTCTAGGCCATTGTATGACCATATGTAAAAGATATCTTCATTGGTTGGTTAGTGAAGGCTACAAGCCTTAAGGAGGGTATTTGAGTCAAATTGAGGGACTTGTGTTATAAGGAGTTGTTTTCTAATTGAGATTGGTCATTTTATAGTTGGAGAGAGTGTTTTATCCACCTTGCTTGCATCACGATGAATATTTGAAATAAGCCAAGATGGATGTATTATAGTGTTATTTGAAGTGAGCCAAGATGGATAGTATATGGTGACAATCCATGAATGATGACGTGGAAATCAAAGTGAATTAATAAGAGAAGTATATTATGAAGAGAGATCTCTCTGATGACGTAAGGGATAAATGAGTTGCAAGATACTAGGGAAGGAGAAAAGATAAATTTTGATAATAGGAAGAAGAAAATCATCTTAGATAAGGTGGATAATTATAGATAAATATTGGTTGAGCCTTCTCGAAGGTAGGAAACCTAAGAAGGATGCCTAAGGAAAGAATTTTTACGATAGTACTAGGCATTGGGTAGGTTGATTATTGAGCAACGTCTTATTTTTATAGGCTTTGGGATCTAGTTGAATCCACGAGACCATGTGAAAGCGCAAGGTTCTGAGGTATTAAGAATCTTCATTGGTAATTTGTGATAGAAGTTGATTAGATAAATATCTTGATCTATCTATTCGACAAGGAAGAAGTGATTGAGGTGATGAATCTTATATGCTTGATTGTTCTTAATGAAAGTACTTGTACAATAATGCACTTATCATGCTCCCTGTGAGTGACATATCTATATGAATCATTGTATGCATATCATAGAAAATTGATTCTTTAATTATTTACTATTTACACTCAAACGAGAAATGTTCACTTTACTAATGCGAGTTGTAATGCCCCGCCACGCAACCCTAGGGGAAATTGCAATTTACTACGCAAACGAACTAATTTTTGTTTTGTTTTTAATAAGAACAATTAACATGCAAGTTCACTAACCATTGCCAACCAATCCCCTAAGGTTATGAGACTGAGTTACTCAAACCGAAACAAGAGACATGAATTAAAGCCATAACATTTAATTACTTAACAATTAAGTTCACATACATTCCATACATAATAATTTATATCAAAGAATATGAGATAACACTTGATTCCAATAATGATCACATAGCAATAAGGTTACAACACTCATTCCCCGAATGAGATAAATCCAATAAGCATAATTACATATTACAAATTCCACCTTGATAACAAATGAGGGGTAATAAATACAAGATCAACTAAATGACTAAAGCATGAAATCAAACTGGGTCTAACGAGCTCTCCAACTAGAAATATCATCCACGCGAACAAGAAGACAACCCAACGGATTAAGGTGCAAGTTCCACCCAACCATGTGATACCTAAAGGCTCAACCCCCGTGCTAGGAGATAGTAACCAGGAATTCGTATACAAGACCATCTACCTCTAGAAACAGGCTAAAACATAACTAAACTGAAACCTCAACAACCACAATATCACTTAACACAAGGTTACAATGCTTCCAAAGAACAATGATCATGAACATCATCTGTACACCACACAATATCTGACTAACTACTGACGTAGGAAGAGTGTCATACATAAATTGCCATTATTTACCCTAGCTCAACCTTCCTAGGCTACCAGACCCCCATCTTGGGTTACCCTAGCTTGCCTCTACCGGCCGCCGGACCCTCATGCAAAACTATGCGTCTCGTCTCATCTCGAGCCTTAACAAACACATGCTTCATGAGAGAGGAATTCATTAACTTTATTAGTGTGAAAGTTCCCCATTAATTATTTTAAATTATCACTTAATTAAACCCTAGGTGAGTTACCCTAGCACCCCTTTGTGTGTCGAACCCCCACAAAGAGCCACTCTCCTATCAACAACACAACCATGGTACAAAACCATAATCCAATGGGTAAACTAGATAAGACGACCTCTCCAATTCAAGGAGGCAACATACAAGGGAAACTCACTCCAACCACTGGAGGAGAACAAAATACAACCCCCACTCCTTCCAAAGGAGGCACAAACCACATAACCCTCTCCTAATCCAAAGGAGGCACAAACCATCCCCGTTCGAGAAAATCGGGTACAACAACATAATACCTCTATACGCACTACCCAATAGAAATACAAATGGTTGACATCGTAATACAACAACCCCTATCCTCTAGGAACCTTTGGAAGACTTACATAAACAAATCACCCTATTTTCCCAACAACGAAAAATGAGAGAAAACACATGACGAAAGACACTTCTGGCAATTAAATAACCTACTTTAGGATTTCCTAAATCCAAACAACACAAAGTAATAATGCATGCAACCATAAAAATAATTAACATTATTGCAAACACTCAAGAGTAAATAGATTACATGAATAACGTTGAGAAATTTAAATCTAACCATTTAATTCCATGCTTTCCCGATTATACATAATAATCAAAATAAAATTTTAAATAAAGTACTTTGATTTTAAAATCAACTTTTAAAATAAATCATTTCATTATCTAAAAACCTCCTTTGAAATAAAACATCCGATTACCATAACAATCTCTCATCTATTTCATACGATAACCTTTTTAATAAACATATTTAAATATAAATATATATCAACATAAATATATAATTATATATACTTAATGTGTATATAATTACATATATATATTCAATATATATATAACTATTATTTAAATATATACATAAAATAAATAATAATTTAAAATCCCATTATTTAACATATATAATAAAATATATATTAAATAATAAAAAAAATAATTTAAATTAATATATTAAATATATTA
Organism: Sequoia sempervirens; assembly: GCA_007258455.2. Lineage (NCBI taxonomy): Eukaryota > Viridiplantae > Streptophyta > Pinopsida > Cupressales > Cupressaceae > Sequoia > Sequoia sempervirens. The sequence continues at coordinate 290,628,249 of VDFB02373365.1, forward strand.
TATTTATATAATATATATATAATATTAAATATTATATATATTATGTAAAATATAATATAAACTAAAATAAATAAATAAAAATTAAAAAAAATTAAAAATTAAAAAAAATTAAAAACAAAACCAAAGTTTTGCTTTGGACACAGCCCCTAAACACGGGACGCAACCCCTGTGGTGGCTGTTATGCAGCCCCGAAACAGAGGATGCAACCCCTGGGGTGGCTGCTACGCCGTCCCTCCCCCACATGGGGGCCCCTGCCTGTGAAGGTAGCGCTGGCACTGCCTTCACAGCCAGCACCTCCCATGGTGGGGAGGGGTGGCTGTAGGCAGTCCCTAGCCCCCAACAAAAAACAAAAAGCATAATTTTTTTGAATAAAAATTTCTAATTTAAAGAAAAATGACCCCTTGCCATTTCTGACAAATTTTATCAGAAACCCATGACTGTAAAAGTTTTTTTTTTGAAAACAAGAAATTTTCCAAAACACAAAAGCATATATAATATATATATATATATATCTTAGTTTTTTCATTATCACAGTCAGATTGAGAAAGTTTTCTTCACATAAACAAAATACCCAACAAAGAACTTGCAAACATTAACTCTTAACTTCCAAACCATAATGAGAATTTCTTTTGTGCATCTTTCAATTTCTATTGCTAAGTTTTTTTTGAAAAAAAATTCACATGGATTTTTATTGAATTTACACATCATTTCCAAGATTTCTAAACAGCGTAACAAAGATTTTAAAAAACTCATTTCCAAATAAAAACATAAATAAAGGAGGAACCTGAATTTTTCTCCACAAATAGAAGGATTCAAATGGTGCTTTTAGATCTTTTCCAGCCCACCAAGAAATCCCCTTTCTTCTTCAAGATTTCCAAGAACAAAAGCCAAATACTTGCTCCTCTTTTCTTCCACAATTTCAAAATTAAAATCTAGAACTGAAATAGCAAATGCTCCAAATAGAGTTTCCCCAATTTTGGTCAAATCCCTAAAATATCCCACCGACGAAATTTATTGAACATTTGGAGGATATTTCCAATTTTATTTTAAATTTAAAACAATTTTACTTTCTATTTCAAATCTCCTGCATTTTCAAAATTTCTTTTAAACAAAAGAATTCCAAGTTTGCAAAGAATTAATTTTATCTATAATTTTCAAAAAGTGAAATTTAAAACACATTTTCATTTTTATTTTAATTTAAATCTAAATATCCCGTAATGCCAAAACAACTAACTTAAATCATTTTATCTTCATTAATCTAATTAGACAATAGACTAAATCTAATTTTATTAATTAAATCTAATTAATCAATAAAATAATTAACAATTCAACATTGCAACTAGATACATTTAAACATCATTTTAACTACACCTGCCACTTAATAACCTTTAAAATATGAAATTAAATAATTAGAAATTAAATAAATACACAAGGTGAAATGGACCAAATTAAAACAACTAACCCGACAACAACCCGATGACACACTATGACTAGGGTGACGACTTGGCATGGAAAACCTAGCTACTATCTCCGAATCAATTACCGTTGGTCAATGGACACGCTCAAACCTATGAACCAGGTGGAGTCGATGTCATGTACCTATCAACCTACGAACAAAGAGCATATTGAACATGCATATATATGATATAATAAAACACACCGTGAAGAGGGAAATCTCGGAATCGTAGGGCACTCGCAAGCAAGTGATACAATCTCGTCCCCTTCACCAATACACTCATCATAGATTGAAAATTCCATCATAAAAAAATATCTCACGCAATAACATGTTACAATAACTAATCATGCTTACACCAATTTAAAACATGTCAAATAAAGCATATGATAAGATACATCACATCACAATATAACATTCACATTGTTTAACAATTGCGATCCACAGTAACCAAGTTCCAAAGTCACAGCATAAATAAAACAAGGCATTACAAAGAAAACACTGTCAATCTAAACATCCAAAATGGAGGGGTGTTACATCCTCCTCGCCTAGGGTCAGGCTTACTCCTAGAAGCCTGCAAACAAAATAGGGATAGAACTCCCTCAAAACCAACTAGATCCTAAGCTACTCAAAACCTCGATCCGTGAGGAGCAACTCTTAAAGCTGAAGGACAAACTACATCTGCTACGGTCGGCTCTGAAGCTACCGACCTCTAACTAAAACCATAATTTCCCTGCTGAGGGCACTCACGAGCAAAGTGGCCCTACTGACCACAAGAGAAACATCCTATCCCTCTACTGAAACCGTAAACAACTGGAGGCCCACTAGGTCATGGAAGACCACCTCCACTAAATGCTGACTGGGAACTCTGAGCAGGCTGATCATAATGATCACGATGAGCTTGCATCCAACTCCTATCTCTCTTCTTCTGCTTCCAACTTCTATCGGGTTGGGACTAAGGATTCTGCTGCCTGGACTGTGAAGGCTATTGTTGCTCACCCTTAGCAGGTGACTGATGCCCTCTAGAAAAGCCTGTAGCCTGAGATCAGCCACCCTGAGATGCAACACCAAAATAAGGTGTATTGCCAAACTGAACTCCCGCCTGACCACCTAAAATCGAAGCCAAATTCTCCTCAACAATACGAGCCTTATCCACAGCTACCTCCATGGTCTTTGGCTCAAATACCCAAACTCCACCACTGATCTGGGGGTTTAAACCCCTAATGAAATGCTGGACTAACATACCCTTGTCATCACCTATGCCTGCAAACTGTTTGAGCTCGAAGAAGCGATGCTCAAATTGTTCTACTGACATATCCATCTATCGTAGGGCATGAGACTCATCTCCACGGCGCTGACGCCAATGATAAAAAAGGAATCGAGCTCTGAATCGCTCTAGGAACAACTCCCAAGATATAGTGTCGATATCCAAATGGAGCTTTTGCTCCTCTAACCTCCACCAGGTAGATGTGAAATCACTTAGATGCATAATCGCACACCTAGCCTTAGTGTTGCTACCATACAGATGCATGGAAAAACACCTATTTAGATCAAACAACCAAGTCTCGGCCTCTGATCCACTGCCCAAACCATCAAAAGTGGGTGGAAAAACTCTAAGGAGATCTCTCATGTGAGTAGCCATGGCTGCCTCAGATGGAGCTAGAACCTAATATCTCTCTCCTACAACCTCTTGATCCCTATCCTGCCTTGAGCCCATACGAGCAAGGGTCTCCTCAAGCAAGCGACACAACTGAGCATCTCCGATCCCTGGTGGATCCTGGTGTTGAATACCAACCTATGGCACAAATTGAGAAGCCTGATGCTCCACATGATTAGATACATGGGGAATAATGGGAGGTGTATCCTACTGATTACCTCCTCGAACGCCTACATGGCCACGACCCTTACGACTTTGCCTAGGTGGCATGATCCTGAAACGATACACACCACAACATAAGACAAGGTACACAAACAAAACATTCTATGCAGCTAACAACTTAATGAGTCCACATTATCCCAGAGTACCCAGTGTTTAAACTTGGGCTTTGATACCATGTGTAACGCCCCACCACGCAACCCTAGGGGAAATTGCAATTTACTACACAAACAAACTAATTTTTTTTTATTTTTATTTTTAATAAGAACAATTAACATGCAAGTTCACTAACCATTGCCAACCAATCCCCTAAGGTTATGAGACTGAGTTACTCAAACCCAAACAAGAGACATGAATTAAAACCATAACATTTAATTACTTAACAATTAAGTTCACATACATTCCATACATAATAATTTACATCAAAGAATATGAGATACCACTTGATTCCAATAATGATCACATAGCAATAAGGTTACAACACTCATTTCCTGAATGAGATAAATCCAATAAGCATGATTACATATTACAAATTCCACCTCGATAACAAATGAGGGGTAATAAATACAAGATCAACTGAATGACTAAAGCATGAAATGAAACTGGGTCCCACAAGCTCTCCAACTAGAAATCTCATCCACACAAACAAGAAGACAACCCAATGGATTAAGGTGCACATTCCACCCAACCATGTGATACCCAAAGACTCACCCCCCGTGCTAGGAGATAGTAACCAAGAATTCCTATACAAGACCATCTACCTCTAGACACAGGATAAAACATAACTAAACTAAAACCTCAACAACCACAATATCACTTAACACAAGGTTACAATGCTTCCAGAGAACAATGATCATGAACATCATTTGTACACCACACAATATTTGACTGACTGCTGACGTAGGAAGAGTGTCATACATAAATTGCAATGAGTTACCCTAGCTCAACCTTCCTAGGCTACCAGACCCCAATCTTGGGTTACCCTAGCTTGCCTCTACTGGCCAATGGACCCTCATGCAAAACTATGCGTCTTGTCTCATCTCGAGCCTTAACAAACGCATGCTTCATGAGAGAGGAATTCATTAACTTTATTAGTGTGAAAGTTCCCCATTAATTATTTTAAATTATCACTTGATTAAACCCTAGGTGAGTTACCCTAGTACCCCTTTATGTGTTGGACCCCCGCAAAGAGCCACTCTCCTATCAACAACACAACCACGGTACAAAACCACAATCCAATGGCTAAACTAGATAAGATGACCTCTCCAATTCAAGGAGGCAACGTACAAGGGAAACTCACTCCAACCACTGGAGGAGAACAAAATACAACCCGCACTCCTTCCAAAGGAGTCACAAACCACATAACCCTCTCCTAATCCAAAGTAGGCACAACCCCTATCCTCTAGGAACCTCTGGAAGACTTACATAAACAAATCACCCTATTTTCCCAACAACGACAATGAGAGAAAACACACGATGAAAGACACTTATGGCAATTAAATAACCTACTTTAGGATTTCCTAAATCCAAACAACGCAAAGTTATAATGCATGTAACCATAAAAATAATTAACATTATTGCAAACACTCAAGAGTAAATAGATTACATGAATAACATTGAGGAATTTAAATCTAACTATTTAATTCCATGCTTTCCTGATTATACATAATAATCAAAATAAAATTTTAAATAAAGTCCTTTGATTGTAAAATCAACTTTTAAAATAAATCACTAAATTATCTAAAAACCTCCTTTGAAATAAAACATCTGATTACCATAACAATCTCTAATCTATTTCATATGATAACCTTTTTAATAAACGTTTTTAAATATAAATATATATCAGCATAAATATATAATTATATATACTTAATGTGTATATAATTACATATATATATTCAATATATATATATAACTATTATTTAAATATATACATAAAATAAATAATAATTTAAAATCCCATTATTTAACATATATAATAAAATATATATTAAATAATAAAAAAATTCATTTAAATTTTATATATTAAATATATTATATTTTATATAATATATATAATATTAAATATTATATATATTATATAAAATATAATATAAACTAAAATAAATAAATAAAAAATAAAAAAAATAAAAAACAAAACCAAAGTTTTGCTTTGGCCGCAGCCCCCAAACAGGGGATGCAGCCCCTGTGGTGGTTGCTACGCAACCCCTAAAGAGGGGATGCAGCCCCTGGGGTGGCTGCTACGTAGCCCCTCCCTCACATGGGGGCTGCTGCTTGTGAAGGCAGTGCTGGTGCTGCGTTCACAGCTAGTGCCTCCCATGGTGGGGGGGGTGGCTGTGGGCAGTGCCCAACCCCCAACAAAAACTAGAAAGCATAATTTTTTTGAATAAAAATTTCTAATTTAGAGAAAAACGACCCCCTACCATTTTTCACGAATTTTATCATAAACCCATGACTATAATTTTTTTTTTTTTTGATAACAAGAAATTTTCGAACACAAAAGCATACATATATATATATATATATATATATATATATATATATATATATATATATATATATATATATATATATATATATATATATATATATATATATCTTAGTTTTTTCATTATCACAGTCAGATTGAGCAAGTTTTCTTCACATAAACAAAATACCCAACAAAGAACTTGCAAACATTAACTCTTAACTTCCAAACCATAATGAGAATTTCTTTTGTGCATCTTTCAATTTCTATTGCTAGTTTTTTTTGAAAACAGATTCACATGGATTTTTATTGAATTTACACATCATTTCCAAGATTTCTAAACAACATAACAAAGATTTAAAAAAACTTATTTCCAAATAAAAACATAAAGAAAGGAGGAACCTAATTTTTTCTCCACAAATAGAAGGATTCAAATGGTGCTTTCAGATCTTTTCCAGCCCACCAAGAAATCCCCTTCCTTCTTCAAGATTTCCAAGAACAAAAGCCAAATCCTTGCTCCTCTTTTCTTCCACAATTTCAAAATTAAAATCTTAAAATGAAATAGCAAATGCTCCAAATAGAGTTTCCCCAATTTTGGTCAAACCCCTAAAATATCCCACCCACTAAATTTATTGAACATTCAGAGGATATTTCCAATTTTCTTTTAAATTTAAAACAATTTTACTTTCTATTTCAAATCTCATGCATTTTCAAAATTTATTTTAAACAAAAGAATTCCAAGTTTGCAAAGAATTAATTTTATCTATAATTTTCAAAAAGTGAAATTTAAAACACATTTTCATTTTTATTTTAATTTAAATCTAAATATCCCATAATGCCAAAACAACTAACTTAAATCATTTTATCTTCATTAATCTGATTAGACAATAGACTAAATCTGATTTTATTAATTAAATCTAATTAATCAATACAATAATAAACAATTCAACATTGCAACTATATACATTTAAACATCATTTTAACTACACCCGCCACTTAATAACCTTTAAAATATGAAATGAAATAATTAGAAATTTAATAAATACATAAGGTGAAATGGACCAAATTAAAACAACTAACCTGACAACAACCCGATGACACACTATGACTAGGGTAATGACTTGGCACGGAAAACCTAGCTACTATCTCCCAATCAATTACCGTTGGTCAATGTACATGCTCAAACCTATGAACCAGGTGGAGTCGTTGTCATGAACCTGTCAACCTGTGAACAAAGAGCATATTGAACATGCATATATATGATATAATAAAACACACCGTGAAGGGGGAAATCTCAAAATCGTAGGGAGCTCACAAGCGAGTGATACAATCTCGTCCCCTTCACCAATACACTCATCATAGACTGACAGTTCCATCATAAACAAATATCTCACGCAATAACATGTTACAATAACTAATCATCCTTACACCAATTTAAAACATGTCAAATAAAGCATCTGATAAGATACATCACATCACAATATAACATTCACATCATTTAACAATTGCGAGCCATAGTAACCAAGTTTCAAAGTCACAGCATAAACAAAACAAGTCATTACAAAGAAAACACTGCCGATCCAAACATCCAAAATAGAGGTGTGTTACACGAGTGATGCATATTTCATATTATTGTTGATCTTGTGCAGGTGATGCACTAGAGTAAGTTCTTGATTCCTTTGTGATGAAAAAGAACTTGAGTAATTATTGCATACATTATTTGTGTGTGAGATATACTTTTGATACTCATTGTGTTTATTAGATCAAGTAATGATCACTATAACTATACTACTGTGATTTATGCATATTTCACCCTTTGTGCGAGAGACACACTTAGCATATTCATTGTATGAAAACTTGAATTGAGTAATGCACATTGTATATGAGACATGTTCCATATTTGTGTGAGTAAGGCACCACAGGTAAATTATGTATTCATACTATGTACGAGTTAGTTACCAGGGTTTTATGTATTCTTGTTTGTTAATTATTCATTCTATGTGCACTTGAGCATGTAGTGCACTATTATATCATTTGGTCCTTATTCTATGCAATTTGATTATTCTTGTTGAATGTGTTGTGTGTGATAAATTTTAAGCTTACCTTCCGAGACAAGATGTCGAATGTGGATTAATAGAGAAGGTGATCTTCTTTTCCAAGATCAACCAAATTATATATATATATGATTTTTCCAAAGCAAGTTGTACCATTGAAATATATGGATAATGAAAGTCTATAATTTTTATATGTTTCTCTGCCACATCCTATATGCAAGAAATATGTTCATTCTAGTATAAGAGTGCATATAAGGCATCAGACATGCATCGAGATTTTCCGTCCTACCCTATTATTATTGGTTTCTAGGCACCTCATGCAGGGCCAGGTGTTCTTCGAGTTAGGAAGAATCCTAGGGAAGTGTTATACTTCATGGTTAGGTGGGAAAATCACCTTAACCATTCTTTTGACCTTCAACCTATGGAAGACCATTGGGTTATGACAGTTAATGATTGATTAAATGTTTTACTTTCTTTATGTAATTCAAAAATTGGATATGTATCATTGCATGGATCATTGTATGGCTTGTTTAGTGAATTAATGTAATGCACTTCTCTTGGATACACTCTTGTTGCATTTGTAAAAAGGTAAAGGATTATACATATCATACATTTATGAATACCTTTGTTAATAGAATTTATTTATTTATTTTTCTTTTCTAATTATAGATTGAGATTTACATTCTGTTGTGAAGTTTAGTAATTGGTTGAATCAGTCTTGAGCTCTTGATGGTCTTCCTCACATCTGGTATTATGAGTTGCTATGGTAATCAACTTGAACCATTTGTATTAGTAAGGAATCTTCTTACCTTTGATGTTTCTAATCATGTTGATGATCTTGTGTAACTCGTTGATCTTCTTATCTTTTAAGTTGATAAAAATGAAGACTTTGTTGTAATTGTTTGACATCTTCTGATTGTTGAGATTTTTCCTTTTGTTAGTATTTTAATTTCGCTAATGATGATAACTAGTAGTAGGGGATGCTTGTTTACCATCATAGGGGCAATTATTCTAACATATCATATGAGTAGGCACGTTAACAAAATGAATATAACTATCTTCTTTCTATTGGAAAATACCTTGGAATATGAACAAGATTTGAATTAAATATAGTAGATTGTGTTAAAGAAATAAATTAGTTTGCATGCTTTTATTAGTTAAGGAAACTAGAGTGAATTTGATGAAGCCATGATGTGCTAATGAGGTGTGCAAGTTTATGAGTGCTAGCCACATGAATTTTGTTATAAACAGATGGGCACTTGAAAAAGATGATATCTTTCCTCGGCAAGTTGATTGTGACATTAAGATAAATAGAAGAAAGAGGTATGAAATTTTTATCTTTTAGTTAAGTGATCATCGGGATGATGATTCTTTACGGGGGGAAGGATGTCATGACCCCTATTTTCAATAAGTAAATTATAATTCAATAATACTATGATCGTTCTATCTCACTTTATTTAAGAAAGACGATTATTGTTATAGTTGTTTATTTAATTAAATGTTAGTTAAAGTTAATTTCTTTTAGAAGAAATAAAAATAATTTTAAATCATTTGTTGATGTTATTTAAAAATTAGAATTAATATTTATTGTTCTAAAAAATATAAAGTTAGTAAATCATATTTGTTGTTCAATATTAGTTTTAACTAAAATTAAGTGGTATTTCATTATTACCGAGGATAAATACTATGCATGACAAAGAAATATTATTTTTTATTTTCAAGATTTAGTTTCTTTTATTTTAAAGATTCAGTTATTGAAAACTTTGGGGAAGAAAATCTTTAAAAGAGGGAAAAAAGGAATAACAAGGGGATATCAGATATTACACAAGAAAACCATGGACTATCATGAGTTCAGTTGCTAGAGGAGTGGTACGTACCTATCTATATGTGCCATCCATGATTTTAGGAAGGGGTAAAACCTCTTCTATCAATAGAACTGCCTTTTCCACTAGAATTACCTGATAACCTCTATGGGGAGAAGGGGGCTTTTGCTCAATCGCCTTTGGCAAGTTCTATTCATTTTCTGATTTGAGGATTCTATTTTTAGGCTTTTACTTTTTGGTCGATGGGCATTTGTTGATAAAATGAATTGTTTATTTCCTTTAAGACACATCTTCATTAAATTGTTCTTATTTATATTTATAACAATACATTCTGTCAGAATAGACATTAGGTGATCCCTAATGCACTCTTTATTCTATGTATTAATCATTCTTGCTCTAATTGTCTCCATAATAGTTTATTTTAGGGAATTACACACTTTTTATTGGTTTCTCAAAATTTCAAGAAATACTTCTTATTTGGATCTATCAAATCTTGTTAAATTTTGGCTCATGTGAACCTAGAACCCCACAATAGAAGCCAAGTGAATACTTTGACAAGGAAGATAATGACCACCTAGTCACCAAGGAACTGTGAACATATTAATGATTTCAACATTTATTGTATGTAAGTTTTGGATTCTTCACCTCTATAGTCAATGCTATATGGAAAACTAAAACCTTTTATGAAGTCTCTCGGCCAACAGTTAACACCATATGTGGTCAATGTCATAGTAGAAGTAGTGATCATTGTAGTGATAACATAGATAAATAAGTTTTAAATATTAGTACAAGCTTTGATTGTGACTGGCTTCCAGCATTTCCACATGTGCTTATGGCATCTTTTTCCAATATTTTGTTTGGATATCACATCAGGGTAATGAATTGTCTAATTATATCTATTGCACATGAACTAGGTTATGAAGTAAATCAACTTATGGATGGGCTTGAAGTAATCATATTTGTAGTAGTTGATTTTTTTGGTAGCTTTGGTACTACTATAATTGCAGATAAGATAGGTTGTCAGCGTACCTTGCAATTGGATGCAATTCCTTTGATATTTGGAGCCCTTGTAAGGTCTATTCTTGACCCATATACCCTAAATATGTTCATCATTTCTTCCTTATGTTCTAATATGTAGGTTATCTTGTAAGTTTGTTTTCCCTTTATTGTTAACCCATTATAAACCCAGTCATGATACTAGAAGCATGAATTCTCTGATACTTTTTTAAGTTTTAAATTGGAGAGAGTTTGAGCTCCAAGGTCCATCTAGATTTAATAAGAAAAAACGTTCTAATAATGGACTGGGAGGAATCAACAAGCAGACAAATATCCAAAAATGAGTTTATTTAGGTTCCAATAGCTTGGGGAATTCTCCAAATATCCTCAAAGCTCATAGGTTTTGGTTGATGTATGCTCATATCAAAATACCCAACAAAGGGTAAAAGTCCATTATTTAGATCACTACATGGCTTTAGAGAAGGCTCAACTGGTAACTGTTTACATCCCCATGGAATTTCATCTAAAGTAAGGATCAATACAATTTTATGATACCTTGTAAGTTGGGGAATGATGTTTCTTCTTCTTAGTATTATTACACTAAATCTTTACTATAATAGACTAACATAATTTTAGAGTAACTATTTAATTCAACATATCAATAAGAAGGTTAGCTTATACTTCAAAGGAAACATAATAGGTCAATCAGAACTCAAGTACTCAAAACTAAGCCACTTGCATGTAAAAAATATCTGTACATATATATTTAGGAATAAGAAGATTATCTTATACTTCAGAAGGAAACATAATAGGTCAATCAATATCAAGTACTCAGAACCAAGCTGCTTGTATGTATGAAATAATGGAAAGAGAGTAGGACAATATGTTGAATATGAAGTTTAGAAATTGAATATCTTGAATAAAAGGAAGCGTATGATATGTTGAACATGTGAAATATGTTGTAAAATATAGTAATTTGAATAGGTTTAGAATGATATGATGATTAGGTGAATTTGCATATGTAGTAGCACTTTGAGATTAAACAACAAAAGGCTTGCCTTCTTGCATGTCATTTTTAAAAAAATGATAGAATTGTAAAATATGATGAGAACTTTGAAATGTAATGGTTTTTCTAAAAGGATGTAAATGTAAGTTGTTAGAACTATGAATTACTTACCCTTTTTATCTTCTCTTTTATTCATTGGATATGATGGTCCATTAAGTTTTATTTCCCGTGTCCTTTTGGAAATCCGAAATATAGTATGAATTGGGCCTTTTTCCTGACATAAACATATTATTCTTTTAAATGTCATAACTATTGCTCTAATATGTAACTCTAATTCTATCTTTGGATAATAATTACTTACTTTTCCTCATGTCTTATTAATAGTTGTTGCACCTGTAACATCCCGCTACGCAACCCCGAAGGGTAAGAGCCAAAAGAGGACAAGATAATTTTTTTTTTAAGACATAAAAAATAACTTTCACAAAAAGCATATTAGAATACAATAAATTGACAACTTATATGGCCAAGCATGGCCGAACACAACCCAAAGGAGAGGACTAATCCACCCTCCACGGAAAATCCAAATAGGAACAAACATAATAGCTCCAGAAAATTTGCTTCGAAACTTCCAACTACAAAACTTCCTACTCCGGAACTTCCAGCTATGGAACTTTCTACTTCAGAACCTCTCCTCTGAAACTTACAGCTACTCTAGAACTTCCTCCTCCAGAACCTCTGCTCCGGAACTTCCTGCTCCAAAACCCCTACTCCAGAACTTCCTACGTCGGTGATCCAGAACTTCCTACTGCTCCGGATCTTCCTGCTACTTGAGATCTTCCTGCTCCGAAACCTCTGCTCCGGAACTTCCTGTGCCGATGCTCCACAACTTCTTGCTACTCTGGAACTTTGCAGTAGTGACACAAAACAACAAACATAAGGTGGTGATGCTCTGGAACTTTTGCAGCAGCAACACAAAACATTAACAAAAGGCGACATTGCTCTGGAACTTTTGCAGTAGCAACACAAAACATTAACAAAAGGCGGCGTTGCTCCAGAACTTTTGCAGACTATAGCAAGAAGAAAAATATACAACCAAAGCTCTATTTTTTTCATGAAAACTTCTAAAAGATAGGCCATAAAGATCATCATAATACAAGCGAGTCTATACCAACACTGGAACCCGTAAACCCAAATAAAACATCAAATTTCTTCTCATTAATTTATATGATTACATATTTTTTCTCAAGAGAGTACAATATACATAAAGGAATATATATATGAGCACAAAGGCATACCAATAAATAAAATGCATCAACATATAAGGCAAGTACAAGAGAGATCAACTCCAACTGGTGCTCCAAGAACCTGTACACTGGTACCCAATGGCGGTGGCAACGCCTCCCTACCATGTGGACTCAAAAGAGGCCACCTCACCATGCTTAGAGGTAGACACAAGGCCCAAGCAAAAAACAAGGCAAGGGTAACAAATGGCCAACACTCACATCAGACACAGAGCAAGCATGAAATGCAGTACTTAAGGTCAATGTCACAACATGAAGATGTTCATACAATAACATGTCGGGTACTACTCATGAATACTAAGGTATGAGGTGCTAGAGTGCATACCGGATGGAATGTCATCATGTGTGCTCATAGGGATGGCACCACACAGAATTAGGTACACCTCGTATACAGACGAGGAGACTTAATCGTGCCCAAATCAACGCCCTGCAGACAGATAGGCCACCTAGTTTAACCAAATGAGGAAACCATAGCAAATATGAAACAAGGAAAATCTGCTAATATCCCTCATAAAACCATTAAAAAACTGCCATGCAACATTGTTGTAAGAAGACACATTTAACGGTTGAATTCAATCATGAAATAGACGCATAAAAATTACATAAAAATTCAAGGTGCCCGGATTAAATTTCTAAGGCCGACCCAGTTCATATTTTTGCGTTTCAAGTTGGAATTCACCTTCAATTTTTTAGTTTAGAACTGAAAACAAGGTGTTGTTCTGAAAACGTCATTTTACCAAGTTGGGCAAGAAAACATGAAAATATGAAGTTGTCCAAACTATAAATCGGACAACGACCCATTTGAAATATGGGCGTTTCTACATAGAGTATAAATTTATTTTGCATTTATAACAAATGGTTAAAGAGCAACATAAAAAAAATGTCATTTAGCAAGAGGGCACAAATTCAAGGGCAAAAATGAAAGTGCCAGTAATTAAAATTTGCCAAAGACCCAGTTGAGATCTTGGCATTTATACATGAAAACCACCATTAAAATTCATTTTTAGCAAGGGTATGATGAGCAGCAAGGAAAAAAATATTTTTACAAATTGGGCAAAAAGAGAAATGAAATGAAGGATTCCAGAAATCTATTTTTTTTTTTTTAGCAACCCATTTTGGATTTATTGGCATGGAAAAAATCTACCATGAGAAAACTATAGAACAACAAAAGAATTCAAGCCACCATCATCCAAACCCTAATCCTTCACACAATAAAATAGAGGGATTTCACCAATTATTTACAAAAGAAAAGTAACCCAAATTTTCAAGGAGATTCAAGGCATAAATGACATAAGTGAATGCAAAATTCATCAGTCATACAAGATTGAAGAAAAATAAGGAGAATACCTCCAATTCTGCCACAAAACAAAAATGGAAGGATGCTCAGTGTAGAAGCCATGGCCAGGTTCCAAACTTGGGCAGTAAGGGAAAATTTGCACGCTGAAATCAACAATCCCATACCCACAATTTTCTTCTCAGCAGAATGCCCACATTGCTCCCTCACTTTACTGCCCCATTCATGGGTTTTTCTTCTCCTTCCAAAAAAATAAAATTTCTTCTTCTCCCCAAAAAGAATAATCCCCCCAAAACAAAAATGAAGAATATATATATCCAAGACAAGGTTTTCCCTTTTTTTTTAATTTTTAACTCCACTCCTCCACATAATAAAATGAAATAAAACATTTTATAAGTAAGCTATTAATGCTCTCAAAAGAATTTAATTAAAATATATAAATATCCAATATTCCTTCTTTCATATAAAAATAATAATAATAGTTTAAATCCAAACATAAAATACACACAAGCTCCCCACGAAGATTTAAATAAAATTATGAGGGCTCACAAAATGGATTAATAAAATCATTTTAAAAAAAATTCCAAATGAAACATATCATTCTTTCAAATGATCAATAAAAATCATTTAAAAATAACATATTTAAAATCTCAAGGAAAATAAACCATTCAAATCTTTCATCAATAAAATACTATAAAATTCCATATTTAAAAAATCACACGAAGATGCCAACGAAACCACATCAAGACATCGACAACCAAAATATGTATCCACATAATAGATTCATGGAAACCAAGACAAAATACCTCTGCAAGACATATTGGTGAACCACATACAACATAAAGGTGAGTCGGAACATAAGGCTGAGAGGTGCTCCAGACGTTACCATTAGGTAACCGGATGGTAAGACATCAACACAGAAACACTGCCCTAATAGGGTACAGTGGGCTAGGGTAGTGGAAATTTGGCCCGTGACTACCTCTAGTAACCACCATCGGGGAATATGAGTACGCTCAGGCATGTGGATCCAAGCGGAGTTGATACTTAGTACCTGCATCACCTCCAATTACACATCAAAGTACATGTGCATATACATATAGTCCAAAGCAACATCAATCATCATGAAGGGAGTCATGATATCGTAAGCCTCTTGAATATGAGTGTTACAACATCATCTCTTTCCTATCCATAATCATACATAAGCAATGATAACAATATATAAACATATAAGCATGTAATCCAGAATAATAACTAATCATCAATTTCTAATCTCATTATAACAACATTTAACAATTAGAGTATCAAATCAAAATAAAAATACTATCTTACCAGGCTGAAGTTATAGAGGTGTTACATCACCTATCATTTGAATCTTCAAAGTTTATCTATGCCAATGTTACCAACAATATCAGACAGTAAATGTACCCAGCAATCTTAGCAGCTATAAATATAGATTGCACTATTAAATGGACATATGTTGTCATTTATTTGGACAAGTCTTGAAAGGTCATTGGAGGTAGAATGGTCTTATTTGTAAATACTTGGGAGCAATTCATGATAGTGTTGGCATTACCTTAATTCCTTATGCAAAGATGATGAAACTTGAAAATGTTGCTTGTAGAATTATGTAAACTGTAAAAGAACTTCCTTAAGCTCCTTGTTATGGGTGATATTCATGATATATCCATAACTATATAATGAGTGGTCATGTCAGAGAGATAGTATGATCATTGCTAGTGAGGCATCTTGTAACCATTGAGATTTTGTAGCTAGTAAGGCTTTTCCAGTGAGGCATTTCATTAAGCTAGTAAGCAACTTTTATGAGTGGTTTTTCATCCCTACGAGGGTTTTTCACTCCAGAAAATCTTTGTCTTATGGTTTCTTTGTGGATGCATTATGATTTTTCTATTTCCTTAATTTTTATTACAATACTTGAATTTAAATGTATTGCTAAGATGATAATTCATGTGTAAGCCTACATGACTAAGCTAATTAAGGTACAACCTTGCTTTGATATACTTTGATTCATTGATGTATGTTACTCCATTTGAAAATTAGTGATGACAGTAATTTAATTATTCCTGTTTTTTGCACCCTTTTATAACTAATTTCATTTATTAAATTATTTTGGAAATTAAGGGTTATAATTGGTAAGTGAGATTCCCAACCCTTACACATTTATTACTGTTTTTGTACTAGTGCATGTTGACCCAAAAGAATTTTCTTTGTTTTTTCTCTCTTTGTGTCATTCTCCTAGTTTTATGAGTATTTGGTGAATGATGGCAGTTTCACACACTATGGCAACATTGTAGCAAAGACATATTGACCTTGAATCCACAAATCCTTTCTATATTTTTCAAGCAACCCCTCCTTTTTTCATGACGTAGCTCTATTTCAGGAACTAGAACTTGGCATAGGGATTTTTGAGTAGGCTCTCATGTATTAGGTTGGAACATTGGTTACTTTAAAGAAGTTTCTCATAACAATGGTGTTAGAAAATACTTTAAACTAGGGGCATACATCAATAAAATATTTTGACATTTTGCATATTTCATGGTGTGATTTTTTTTTCTTATGATGCATCCATTTATTGGTGGTGTCATTGGGTTTGATTTCCTCCAACAGTGTGATAGTTCTAAGTCTATGACTTTCCATTAGTGGCATGATGCGAAGCAAGGCATCCCATTAGTGGAATTTTGGTATTCTTAACCTTCTCCTCTCTTGGAGGCATTAGGAATGATGTTCCCTAAGAATACCTTACATGAATGGAGAAATATCCCCTTGAAAAAAACCTATAGACATAATATTCATAAGCATTTGGCATTATGGTTCCTTATCAAATTTTTCAGGAGGATAAATTCAGTATGGTATGGGAGCCTAATATGATTCTCTCATTTTTCACCTTTTCAAGATACTCACCTAGTGGACGACTTGTGGTTCCACTACCCCAAAGTGAGTGTGTATGTGTCATTTGCATAGTGGACATCGAGTTATTCTTGTAAACTTTCTTAGACAAACAACTTAGATTTGGTCCACATCCTATTGGAAAAACTGTCGAATCTTGATCCTTTTCTCAGACAAACAACCATGTTCCACATCATGTTGGGATGATTGAAGCTTGATCCTTTATTTTCCTTTATTTTCTTGGTCTCTGATAGCGTATGATTGTGTATATTTTTCATTGTTGCATACATAAGTGTCTTGAATGTCTACTTTAGTGTGAGTTTGACATGGGGACAAACTCTCACTAAAGTGGGGGAAAAATGTAGCATAGAAAAAAAAACCCTTTTTCACACTTAGTTTGGGAATGAATAATCATGATAAAATAGACTCAATGGTTCCTTATTTAGGGTGTTGTAAAGTGTTTATTTACACTTTCACACTGATCTAGGGATTTATTAATTAATTTAGGTTAATTTGAGCTTAATTTTCCCCTTTAATTCAAATCCAATCCTTATTTACTGTATATTCTGAGGGATGAAACTTGACACTCATTAATGAAATTACACAATGCTTAATTTTGCAAGGAATGTGTCCTAGGCTAGTGACCTAGGACCCATTTTTCACCTATAAAATGTGTCCTCACTAGGTCCTAGGACCCCCTTTCGACATGAAATTTCATATTCCCCAAAATAGATCCTAATTAGGTATGTTAGGATAGGATACCCCCCCTTGGGATGTGTTTTGGGTGGGATTTTAGTGATTTCAAATCCTAGATCTGATGTCAGCTTGTTTTATTTGAATTTCATAATCTTAAGTATAAATAAGGTTATTTCATATAGTTTCATCTAATAATTTTTATGCAAGCATCCTAAGAGTTCATAAGAGCATTATATAGCATTCATGAAGGCATTCAAAGGCATATTATTAGAGTTTATTGGAGCAATCAAAGATCCAATTGATCATGTCAAAGTCATGCATGTTCACTAGTAGAATTTGACAAATAAATGACTATGTGACTAAAACTTTTAGTCACAAGAAATAAAGATGACTAAATTCTACTCATTTGTTTGCAACACACCTATAAATGACTAATTTTATCATCATAAGTGACTAATCTGATCATCAGGTAAAAAACACAACTAAATAATTAGTCACACAAATGAAAATGACTAAATAATTAGTCCCACAAATAAAAATTAGACAATATGATATTAACGTGGATAATTAAAAAAAATAAAAATTGAGGGAGTTGGTTGTATTATAATATATTATATTACAATACAATATATTATATTATACTATATTATATATTGTAATATAATATGTCATTATATAATATATAATATATAATATATATCATAATATATATATAATATTATAATATTATATTTATATTATAATATATTTAATATATTATAATATAATATTATATATAATATGTATGTATATATTATATATTATATAATATTTTATTTATATTATAATATTATAATCTATTGGGGGATAAGCGGGAGACTTATTGCTAATTTGAAATCCAATTTTGAAATTAGGAAGTGGGAAACATTATCCAACAAATTAATAAACCCTGCGAAATTAGAGAAGCCAAAACCAATAGTGGCAGAAGAGTTTGGAGGAGCCAAAACCAATAGCGACAAGGAAAGCAACAATAAATGCAGGTAGAGGATGCCCTCATGTTAAAACATAAATGTGCTCAGTATTAGGATCTTGGCCATAATTTTCATTTTAAAAACATACTCTAAAACCCTTGTTAAAACCTTATTTTTAGGCTACATCTCACCAAATTGGAGAAGTGAAAGGCCAATACTAGGGAATCCATTAACGATGAAATATTTTGGAGGATCCAAAACAAATATGAGACTTCCCTACTAGTGTTCATTTATTATAGTTGCTATTGTATTGTCAGTTATATTATTTTTGTTCTTTTTTTTTCAAAATGAAATCAAATTTGATGACTTAAAGCTTTTGCATAATGACAGGATCATATTTGAATATGCATATTGTTACATTACTATTACAATAAGCAGCAATAGTTGTTATATGATATTTTTAATAAAACATGGGAAGAGTTTGGAGGAGCCGAATCCAATAGGAAAGCAACAAAAAATGGAGATAAAGGATGCCCTAATGTTAAAACCTAAATGTGCTTAGTATTACGATCTTGGCCATAATTTTCATTTTTAAAACATACTCTAAAACTCTCATCAAAACCTTATTTTTAGGATGTAGCTTTCTAAATTGGAGAATTGAAAGGTCAAATTGTAAAATCCTTAAGCCGATTGAAGCATTTAGTGTATTGATTTTCATGTGCTTGTTTCTTTTAAGTGAAATATTCCTTGGTGTTAATGTTGGAATCCATGTTGTCTATTTGAGTCTAGGTTTAGTTGTTTGTCGAGTTTTTGTTTCCAAGGTTGGGCATGGTTGGGTCTAGTGTACTAATTATGTTGTAAAGACCTGTAAAGTATAACTATTGTAAAGGTTCTTGAGTTTCATTTGGCTTTTGAGTTTTAAATCCAAATGAAACTTTCAAGTAAAGAAATTCATTTATACAGAGTGATTCTCTATTATTATACCTTTTTGAGTTCTTCCATTCTTCAATAAATGTTGTAACCATTGAGGTTTTTATTTTCCAATGAGGCTTAATGAAGTAAATTTTTAGACTCATAAATATTGTGTTATGGCTCCTCTTGATTTGTGATTTTTTTGTATTTGATCAATCATATTTGTTCAAGCATTTTAGTCTTCATTTCATGGTCCTTCTCTCAACATTTGAATATCTATGATACTTGAAGTTTATATGCATAAATTTGTGAGGATTAATTAAGTTATATATGATTTTCAACTTGAATCATTGATTCACCCAAATAAATGACTAAACCATGAGTAAATGAATGACTAACATGACTAAAATAAATGACTACAATGACTAAATAAATGACTACCATGACTAAAATAAATGACTACCATGACTAAATAAATGACTACCATGACTAATTAAATTACTACCATGACTAAATAAATGACTACCATGAATAAATAAAAAACTACCATGACTAAATAAATGACTACCATGACTAAATAAATGACTAGTTAACAACTATGAATGACTAAATTAATGACTAAATATACTACCAAATTGATCAATCAAAATAAACAATAAATGACTAAAAATGGTTTAGTCATGAATTTGGTCATGTTATAAATGATTGGCAATAGACTACTAATGGTCATGTGTCCAATCTAATGGTCACGTGACCAATTTTTAGTAATTTGTTTAGTCATTTATTTATGTTTTTGTACTAGTGGTTGTTGAGCTAATGTGATTTTGTAGCATTGGTGATCAAGTTCAAGTCTTCAAAGCCATTATCTTAAATGTCAAGTTCATGATCAATATCTACATATATTGAGGCCACTTCATGCTAAGTTTCAAATTTGTACTACAAATTTCAATTGAGGATTGGTGAGGTGAAGCATTACTTTGTTCATTTAGCCTTCCTTTCATGCATTATTTCAATTCAAGGTTTAATTACCAAAATGAGGTTTGACCAAGGAAAACCCATATTCCCTAAAAATCAACATTTTCTCCTCTTTGATGTGTGATTGCAGGTTATATATTGAAGATCAAGTGAAGAGAAAAAGTTTTCAAAGTTGCAAAGTTGTAAAAGTTGTCATCTTTCTTGAAAAGTCACAGAAAGTAATCTATAGAATTTATTTCCAACTTTCAGGAGTTGAACACCTAGGATGTGGGAATGTAGACATTAAAGAATAGGATTGAGAAATCACTTTTCCAGAACCCTAGCAAGGAAACATTCACCACTAGGCGAATGAGTCCTCAATGAGGCCTGAAACAACACTTTTAAAAAAATCTACACATCATTTTAGCATCATAAAACCTATCCTTTTACTATTATAATAGTTAGGTTCAATTTTTTCTGATTATTATTTATGTATTACACCCCTCATAATTGAGTGAAACAACTATTCAAAAATTGGGTGCACCCATTTGTTAATCTCATTTGATGATTGCACCCTCTTTTTCTTTGTTTCAACACATATACCATCTTCAACTTTGAAAACATTCTCCAAGGTAATCTATGCACCTAAACCATGCAAATTAAAATTAGGTCAGCAAAAAAAAATTCCCATGGTGGAAAGGAATAATGGTGGACCACAACAAACATTAATTCATACATAAATCCACTTATGCATGCCACACAATGCTTCCATAAACACCGAAAAAACTCTGCAGTTAGTGTAAACACCCAAGATTGGATGAACCCATGTAAACACCATTTAAAAATTAATTTCAAACTTCCTTTGATAAAAAAAAAACTCACAGACAACACATTTCCATTGAATATAGTTTGGAATGTTCCACAAACAAACTAAAATCCAAAATTTTCCTTCACAAAAAATTTCACGAGAAGAATGTACACACCCACTACATTAAGATAATCTTTCCATACATAGTAACTTAAGAAACCAACTTCTGAGGAACCAAACCTAAAACAACTTTGACTAAAGAAAGATACAAACACTATCAAAACCCTTCCACATCCACAAGACCTGAAACCACTCTATAGAGAAATATGGAGAAAATCCATTTCTCCCAGACACCTCTACAATGCATAATTCACACACTGGTGAACACAAATTCTTGTACACAACAATCCAATACACCAAGTTCTAGATGCAATACCTCTAAACACCTTTGATAAACATATCCAAACTACACAAAAATATCTTCAACATAGAATAAATGTGGAGTGAAACAAAAACGCTACTTTGCAACATAAAACACGACTGCAACACACTCTTTCCTGTTTTAATTCAAATTTTCCCAAAATAACTTGGAAACCAAGCACCAGGGACACATCCTCAACATCTTCGACACTTCCTCATCATGATAAAACTAACTACAATATAGCAACTCAACCATACATCCATAGATAGAAAATTATCAAAGCAAAACTAGAGGTTGAAACCAATAGCTTACTAATGAAAACATAATGCAACTAATCAAAGCATCATTAGAGAAAACATCAACTCAATACCAACTGCTCACACTCTTGGAACAACCTCCTACTCATACAATTGAAACCAATGAAAACACCAAAGCTTGTTTACATCAATGGTAACACTAACTACACATACTTGCGACATAAAGATAAGGAAAAAATTCAAGAAGCACAACAAAATTCAAAATTAAAGTTGTCCTTTTCATCAGGTTTGAACACCACTAAACAATAATTCTTAGAAATGATCTATCAATAAACATTTCCACTAAAAATTAAATGCACTAAAACCTGATTTTGATCTTAGGGTTTATCATGTAGAGAATGATGTTATCTCAATATTTAGGAATGCATATATACACATATAGTTACTAAATTAACTTGACATATAAAAATATATGTCCATCATAATTTAATTTTATAAGTTACAAAATTACAAGTTTAGCTAATAGGTTGAGTTCTATTTAAATCTTCCTTAGATGCTTGTCTTTTGATCTTGTTTTAAAAATATTTGTTAAAAGAAGTATTAAAATGTAATTAAAAAATATAAATGAAAAATAAAATGATGAAATAAAAAAGTCACTTAAAGGTGTGGATAAATGCATTACTTTCTAGTATGATTGATTAATTATTTCCTAAAGCTATAATAGATTCATGAAAAAATAGGTAGTCAGAAGACATATACTATGGAGAATATTACAAATCTCAATGTGGTAGATATATAAAAATAAATTAATAGGATGTGTTAAACATATTAATTTCAGGACTTCCTATAGTGTCATAAAATTGCACACCTTCCAATTTCACCTACATTTTTACATCCACTTTAGTATCCACTCCCTTAGTATTTGTGTAGGATCATTTTATCCCTTGCATCATCCTTTTTCCCCTATCAAGATGCTCAAGACCCCTTTCAATAGCTATCTTCTTGTGTTATCTTTTCATTAAACATTATGTCTTCCTCATTCCCACCATCCTTGAGCATGATTTTTTGGACACTAGCACACCGCATAGATGTTTGTGTGATGTGCTAGCATTGTACAACATTTCAATGTTTAAAATGGTTATTTTTCAGAATTTTGCCACTTGTCACCTGCCTTGGCTGGTGGAATGGCTTGGGATTCCTTGTAAAGGATTGAGAACCTTCTTTCCCTTCCTTTTGTCTCTTTAAAAGTCTATATTTTTACATCTCTCGATCTCTCTTGGTACTTATCTCTATTTCTCTTGCTCTCTTTCTTGCACAACTCTCTACAACTTGATACAATAGTATTAAGCTCTTACAATACTCTTTACAAATCTCTTGGCTTTCACAACCCCCTCTTTATTTCTCTCTCTCTTTGGATTCCTCAAGCCTTGATGTAGGAGCATCCAGTGGTGTACGGGCAATCCTGCATCACCCAAAAAAGAGTTTCATTTCATTTTGGTAGTTTCTTAGATGTTTTTGCATTTCTAGATACCTTTTTTGTCATAATGTAATTCCCAACTTAAGATTTTTCTTTTCTATTCTTGGGTTGAAAGATATTGCAGTTTTAGTCTCCCATAATTACACCTAAAAACCTTGCAAGTCAGATTTGATGCACTAAACGGTCCTGCAACGGCCTAGAAACTTGCCAAAATTAGCATAGAAATTTTGAGCACATTCTTAACTCTGAGACCTTTCCAACAATTCAAACGGTTTGAAAAACGGAGTCTCAGATCAAAAGTTATGGCTCCCGGAAGTTGGCACACTTTCTAGAAGATACTAATTTTTGAATGTACTTTTGAAATTTTAATTTCAAGTTGTAATTTTTGGCACCAGACCACCAAAAACTCAAATTTGAATTTTTTTTGGCTCCAAACTAAAATGGGAGCTTTATTTATGGCGGGTTTCTAATTTTTGGTGTAGCTTTTTGGGGACACACTCGCATACTGCGAAAAGGGGTCTTTCTGTAATTATGTAGTTTGCATATTTCCAGAACTTGAGGATATCAAATCCTTTACATGTAAGAAGATTATTTTTAGAATAATAAAATAACATTCTCTATTTGGTGTGTTAGTTTTCTGTGTCTTGGGTTGTACCCTCATCAAGTGGTATTAGAGCGAGGTTTCTTGAGTGTGTGGATAGATCGCCGATCGTGAGGAAGTTCGCACTAGGACCCTGGTTGTGGGTCGAGGTCAAGAAAGATGCATCCAAGAGTGATGCCTGGTAGGCGTGGTGGTGCCAAAGGTGGTTGAGGTGGCAAAAATACTGGTGGAAGAGATCCACTGGCAGTCGAGAGTTTTAGAGCCCTCAAGAGATAGATTGATGCATTGCAGGAGTAGATGAGAAGAGGGTTAAACCCGAGAAGGAGAGAAGAAAGTGAGGATGAAGAAGAGGATGAAGATTTAGATGTAAGAGGAAGACAAAGCAATTGATAAAGACCAAATGCTGCTGATAAGGGCCATTTCGAAGATCGGGAAAAGAACCAGAGCAAAAGTCTCCAGTTATTCGGGAAGTCTAAACCTAGAAGAGTTGATCGACTAGATCAATCAATTGGAAGAATATTTCATGCATTGGGAGATAGAGGACCCAGATCGGGTCAAGTTTGCGAAAAGGAAGCTGAAGGGCCATGCCATTATTTTGTGGAAAGAGGTCCAATTGGAGAGAAACCGAAGAGGAAAAGGCAATATCACCAGATGTGATCACATGGTGGAGAAACTGAAAAAAGCAGTTCATACCAATGGACTACGAGCTAGATCTATTGAAGAAATTGCAAGGGTTGAAGCAAGGAAGAAAATCTTTGAAAGAATACAGTAAATATTTTCACAATATGATCATCATAATGGGTCATTTAGAGGCCAACAAGGAGAAGGTAGCCTGTTATCTTAATGGGTTATGAATGAGCATTTAGGAGGAGCTAAGCCTGGTCAAAATGACCACCATTGAGGATGCGTACCAGTTTGCTCTAAAATTTTAAGAGAAGCTAAACAAAAGATTTGACAACAAGCAAAAAGGATGAGTAGGTTAGAGCGGAAAGGGTAGTGGAAGATCTTTTGGAAGTCGAAATGATGATGAGAAGAAAAATGAAGATGTGGGTACTAGTCAAAACTAGAAGAATGATAACTTCTATCGTCCTCATGATCAAAATAGTTGTGGTCAAAGAGGTAGAGGATGAGGGAGATCTAAACAAGGATCCAGAAGAGGTGGTTTTAGAGGAACGTGTTTCCAGTGTGGTGAAGAAGTACATTGAGCCTATGAATGTCCGCAACATCAAGGAAGGGTAGAAAAAAGGCCTGAAGGTCATGGAAGGGTTGCACATGCAGATGATGAGGCTTAATCTAAACATTTAGATGATGCTGAAAGGGGAGAAGCCCTAGTGATTAGAAGAGCACTGGTGAGTAAAGAGAAGGAACCCGAACAGAGGAAGAATTTTTTCCACACAAGGTGCAAATGTGAAGGAAAATGCTGTGATGTCATCATTGACAATGGGAGCACTGATAATATGGTGTCAAAGGAGATGGTTACAAAGTTGAAGCTAAAGAGGGAAAGTCATCCACATCCGTATCAGATTGCCTAGTTACAGAAGGACCACAAAGTTCTGGTCAATGACCAGTGTCTGGTGAAGTTCAAGATCAGGAGCTACCATGATGAGGTACTCTGTGATATCATCCCCATGGATGCATGTCACATGTTGTTGGGGAGGTCGTGGTAGTTCGACAGGCGAGCTATACATAATGGCCATGCAAACACTTATTCCCTGACAAAGGATGGGGCTCGTCACAAGTTGAAACCCCTGAAGGAGGCCAAAGAAAAGGTATGCAGTAGTGCTAGAATCTGTTATGTTGATGGAAGAAAAATTTTCAGAAGCTATGAAGCATGAGTGTGTGTGCTATGCATTGATTCCTAGAGTGGGTAAGGAGGATAGTGAGAAGGTTCCAGTAGAAGTTTCTGGGTTGTTGGATGAGTTTTAGGGTATTTTTTATGATAACGTACCTAAGGGTTTACCACCAGTGAGGAAGATCAATCATCAGATTGACTTGATCCCTATAGCTAGTTTGCCAAATAAGGCAGCTCACAGAATGATTCCGACAAAAAATAAGGAGTTAAATAGACAAGTTCAGGAGTTGTTGAGAAAGGGTTTGATTCTAGAGAGTTTGAGTCCATGTGTAGTACCTCCAGTACTAGCACCAAAGAAGGATGGGGAGTGGAGGATGTGTATAGACTCTCGGGCCATAAACAAGATAACAATCAAGTATAGATTTCCACTGCCAAGGATGGATGACCTAATGGACTATTTGAGTGGAGCTCAGTACTTCACAAAGATTGATCTCAAGAGTGGTTATCACCATATCCGGATTCGAGAGGGAGATGAATGGAAGACTTCCTTCAAGACCAAAGAGGGCCTGTATTAGTGGTTAGTCATGCCTTTTGGGCTAACCAATGCACCAAGCACATTCATGCGGCTCATGAACGAGGTATTGAAAGAGTTTATGGGAAGTTTTGTTATTGTGTATTTAGATGATATTTTGATTTTTAGTAGGACTTTGGATGAGAATTTGGTGGATATTCGAAGAGCCTTTGAGAAGTTAAGAGAGGAGAAATTGTTGATTAATCTGAAGAAGTGTAGTTTTCTGAAGAAGGAGCTAGTGTACTTAGGGTTTTTGGTCTCGGAAGAAGGTCTCAAGATGGACCCAGAGAAGGTGAAGGCTATTCTAGAATGGCCTACCCCAAGAACTGCTATTGAGGTGAGATCTTTCCATGGTTTGGCTAGTTTTTATGGAAAGTTCATTAGAAACTTCAGTAATGTTTGTGCACCCCTGAGTGAAACCATGAGAGGGGATAGAAAAGAGTTCAAGTGGAGAATTGGAGTAGCGAAATTTTTTGAATTGTTGAAACAAAAGGTGACAAAGAAGCCTGTTGTAGCCCTCCCAGATTTCAATAAGGTGTTTCAAGTGGATTGTGATGCTAGTGGTTGTGCCATTGGAGCAGTGTTGAGCCAAGAAGCTAATCGCATTTCCTATTTCAGTGAAAAGTTAAATGATGCCAAGAGAAAGTATTCTATATATGATTAGGAATTTTATGCAATAGTTCAAGCACTAAATAAATGGAGGCATTATCTATTTCCGAAGGAATTTGACGAGGGTGCAACTTGAGACACAAAAAATTAACACACAAAATAGAGAATTTTATTTTATTATTCTAAAAATGATCTTCTTACATGTAGAGGATCTGATATCCTCAAGTTTTGGAAATATGCAAACTACAAAATTATAGGAAAAACCCATTTTTGCAGTATGCAAGCTTGTCCCCAAAAATCTACACCAAAAATCAGAAACCCGGCCATAAATAGAGCTCCCATTTTAGTTTGGAGCCAAAACAACATTCAAATTTGAGTTTTTGGCAGTCTGGCACTGAAAATTACAACTTGAAATTCAAATTTCAATAGTACATTTCAAAAATTAGTATGTTCTAGAAAGTGTGCCAACTTTTGGGAGCCATAACTTTTGATCTGGGACTCTGTTTTTTGAACCATTTGATATTTTGGAAAGGTTTCAAAGTCAAGAACATGCTCAAAATATGCTACGCTAATTTTGGAAAGTTTCGAGGCCATTTCAGGACTATTTAGTGCCTCAAATCTGACTTGGAATGTTTTTAGGTGCAATTCTGGGACACTAAAATTGCAATATCTTTCAACCTAGGAATAAAAAAGAAAAACCATAAGTTGGGAATTACATTATGATGAAAAGGGTATCCAGAAATACAAAAACATCTAAGAAAATACCAACATGAAATGAAACTCTTTTTTGGCTGATGTAGGATTGCCCTTACACCACTAGATGCTCTTGCATCAAGCCTTGTAGGTAATCTCTATCTCTTGTCTTGTTTCTTTGAGAATATTGGGATTTCTCACATCCCTTGTTTATGAATTGTTTATCTCATCTATTTATTTATCTCATTGCCTATTATTTTCTCTATCTTTCTATCTAGTTATCTGTGGAGGTGGAAACACCAAATAGAGGTTTGACTAAGGCAAGCCCCTAAACAACCCCAACATTTTCTCTCAATCTTATGTGTGTAGGTGTTCAAGACATTTCTTTGATGAAGGATTTATTACTTGGGTTGTTGTGAGAACTTTATTTCTCCTCCTTATATTTATCATCTACATTCAATTTAATCCATGTTTTACTTAGTTTACTTTATTTTTAATTCTATATTTTTTCTATTATCTTGCTTACATTCTTGAAAGTTCCTAGCAATTAGATTGTTAGTAGCTATTTTGTTGTTTTTTGTGATAGTCTCAGCTTTCAATCCATATGAGACACCAACATGCCATTGAGATGCTAATGTACCATATTTTTGGGTCACGCTATCGCCCATGGTTGATAACTCACTAGTTTGTCTAGAAGACCTTTGTGACCTACTCTTTCTATTTCTAGAACTCTCATCATTTTATCCAATCACTTGAGCTTTGTTCCTTGAGGTAGTTGAGGATCATTTTCTCCATATAGAATCTTCTTTGTTCTAGAGACTCGAGAGTGGCAAATACCATCCTCTGTATTTTTGTGAACCCAACATGAACACTCCTTCCATATTAAAAAAGACAAATCCAAGATTTGTCACTCCATGTTGTCAAAGTATAAATAATAAAATAGCCTTTGAATGACATGTTTATACAATATTTCTTATATTTAGCTTGTTATTTTAAAATGCATTTAATATCTTCTTTTATTAGTTTAGTTTCTAATTTTATTCGAAGTGTTAATGATGTTCCATTCAATGTATTGATGGTGACTTGGATTTCCTATGTCACTCAATATATTTTCCCCTTCTCATAAAATGCCTCTTGTTTTAGAGGATATTTTATTGCAAGAAAAACAAATCATTGATACCTTTCTTAATGTTACTCTACCTTCTCTTCATTCCAATGAACTCTCTTATAGAGAAATTGCATTAGTGAATGATGAACCTTATCTTTATTCCAATGCACTCTCTTCTAGAGATTATGTATTGGTGAATGAGAAATATTGTTCCACATTTGATCCCCCATAGATTGATGTTGAGGATGTTTGTTCAAATAATTCTTCTAACAGTGATGATGAGTTCACAATTGCAATTGTATTCATTGCATCTCCTCAAAGGCCTAAGAGATCATTCATTTATGTGACTCCAACTAGTCCTTCTCCTAGAAGGATTCATTCTATTCATGGTGTTCCATTTAAATATTCTTCATATAATACAGTAGCTCACTCTTATAATACTAGAAGGAATAAAATAAATGTTGATCAATGTACTTCTTTACCACCTTCCTCAAGCATATGGACCTATGGCTAAGTCACCAAGTGAGTATGATCTTGTCAAGAAACTTCATGTTAGTCTTGCTAGGATCTCACTTTAAGATTTTATTCAAATTACTCCAATTTACTAAGGTATGCTTCAAGAAGCCTTGAAAAAAGATTATCTTGCCTTCTACTAGGCTGACAAATGTTAATGCATTGATAGATCATATTTGTAGGGATTTTTCAAATATTACATTTTATGCAAAATAAATCCTGCCATTGGAAGTACAAGAGCAAGTGGGTCTTCTAATGATAATAGTTAACATTTACAATATTGGAATTATACATACTCTCATTCACACCGGTTCGACACTCAATGTATGTAGCATTGATCTATTACCTAAAATTAAAATTGATTTAGCCTCTCTTGTTGCTCCTCCCTTGTATAATTTGGGATTCGATAATGCCAGTCGATAGAATTTAGGCATGATAATATTTCCCTTAAGGTTGGAACCCATTAACATACCTACCCTAGTATATGTTATGTCATGAAAATTATCATATAATCTTATTCTTATTAGATCATGGATTCAAGTTATGGGGACAGTCCCATCTACCTTGCATAGATAGATAAAATTCATTTATAATAATCAAGTAGCCATAATCAAGACTAATCCTAATGCCATACACTTATGTGAGATGGAAACTAATTTTCAAGCTTTGGTTGTACCTACTCTTAAAAATATTTTTTGTTCATTATCTTCTCATTCATAGACATCTACTCCAGTAGTACCTATTACAAAGGATACTCTTGAGATAGATGTCCCTAAAGAAGATCATCTTGAAGAAGAAAATTATGAGTCTACTCCTTCTACTTCTTAAGAAAATGCATGTCTCGATGATGGCTAGGGTTCCTTATACTTTACATCATCCCTCATTGGAGAATATAAAGTCAACCCTATCCACCTTGAAATCTTGAAAATATCATTCACATCTGGTATTGAAGATGATTATTCTTCTATATCGTGGGATAATATGAACAATAATTATAATGTCCTTAATTTTGATCCTCCCCCTTTTGAGGAGTTATAATCAAATTAAGGATTTGGATTTAATATTCTTTCTAAGCATGGGTACAAAGGAAATGGTCTTGAGAACATGGAACAAGGAGTTAAGGTCCCTTTTGAACCAACACCTCTCTCTTTTTCAAGGGGTTCAAGTTACAAGCCTTCTCATTTATATCCATCCCTTCCTCCATTGTCTGCTATCCTTATGTATTCTTCTTGTGAGAAGTCAAAGTTTTCTTCACAAGAGAAAGGGTTGCTTCCTACTCCTTATTCTTTATCTGAGCAAGATCATATCTTTTTGAGGTTTATTAAAGCCCACTCGATTACTCTTCCTCCTCCTACACATAAGAAGTCTCATAAAAATGATAAAGAGAAACATTATTTTTGTGCATACCATTGAGTTTTTGGCCATTCCAACAGTGAATGTAAGGCCTTGAAGGATAAAATATAAAATATTATTGATTTTGGTGCCATCACTCTTCCATATTTTGATGTACTTGTATCTTCTTCACATGACAAGTGATATTTAGGTTTATCAAGCTATCCTGTCCATTCCATCAAGAATATTATCATAAGGGTTATTCAAACTCCCCTTTATTGGGTTCCTACCCATAATGTGGCATTCATAGCTTTGTTTGATTATTTCCATTCATGGAATTACATTATTGTGTTAAACGATACTTTATTTATTGTGGTGACACAATAGTATCTAGCATGGTTATCCTCCCTTGTATAATAGGGTAAGGGTAACTTGTTCTAGAGATATGTGTGTCCTTCTTGTAGACCCATTTCTATATTTTCTTCTCTTTAGAATTACATGTACTCCTTTCTGTAGCACGAATGTTGTCTAGCTTGGGGGAAACCTAATTAGACCTATCTTTTCTATGACTATCTTGCAATGATGCTTTCATTAGTCATAGTCCTACATGTTTGATGCATGGTCTTTAGCTTGCTAGTCATACTTATGAACATCATCTTTATGTGCTTGTCATATGGTCTCTAGCTTATACATACTTATCAGCACCATCTTTATCCACTTATTGTACGGTCTCTAGCCTTGCTAGCTCCATACTTGTTAGAAATTTCTTTTTATCTGATCTAATTGTGTCAAGACATGTCTATGAATTTTATAATAATTTTCCCTTTTTTCACCCAACGTATTTATCTGTAGTTAACATGTCTATGGTGAATTTGTAATCAAGTTTATAGGATAGAAGATCCATGTCCTGTTCATGTCCTAGGTCAACTTTGCAAATGGTTTATATTAGATCGAAGACCTGCATCTTCTTCATCCTGGGTATATACTTCTTTCTCTCTCTTTTTCTCTTTGACATTGATTGCTTCCCTATATTTTAGATGCATTCTTCTCTTGAAGAAATCAATCCTTACATTCATTTCTCCATTTGAGAATTCATTTATGTGTTATTTCTTAATTTGAGAACAAAACATGGTACTGAGACAACCTCCCACATCTACGTCTCTTTCACTTTGCTAAATCAAATCTTTCTAGTTTTTTTGTTATGATCCTTCTCATTTGTGTTATCCATCTATATGTTCTAACCCTATGATTTGGTAGCCTCTTATGTTCTAACCTTGTTGTCTTGTATAGATCTTGCTTGTCTAATATGTTTGTTTTGAAGGTCTTCACCCTCAGGGAATGCTTCCTTGGCTTGAAGAGCTATCTCTTTCCTCTACATTATTCTTTTGGCAACATGATGTTGTTTAACTTTAGTATATTTTCTTTAGAATGCATATTCATGTAGATTCATATTCTTGCCAAAGTCATGGAAAATTATATTATCATATAATTGCACCCCTTTCAATTTAAGCTACATTTTTGCATCCAATTTAGTGTCCACTCCCTTAGTATTTTTGTACGCCCATTTTAGGCCTTACATAAGCCTTTTCCCCCTCTTAATATGCTTAGGAACTCTTTTAGAAGCCATCTTCTTGTGTTAGATTTGCATTAAACCTTGTTTCTTCCTTGTTCCCACCATCTTTGAGCATGATTTTTATAGAAACTGTCATTTCACTTTTACTTTCACACACTGCATTAGCATCCCATGATATTTCAATGTTAAATTGGTTGTTTTTGAGCATGGTATCACTTGTCACCTACCTTGGTTAGTGGAAACAACTCAGGATTACTTATAATGGCTCAAGAACCATCCTTTCACTCATTTTCTCTCTTCAAAAGTATATCATTTTACTTCTCTAGCTCTCTCTTGGTTTTCTCTCTCTTTCTCCCTCGTTCTCTTCTCTCTTTCTTCTCTTTTTCCCATGCTCTCTTGTTTGCACAACTCTCTACAACTTGCTACAACAGTCTTAAGCTCTTACAAAACTCTTTACAACTCTCTTGGCTATCATAACCCTCTCTTTCTCTCTCTTTCTTTTGGTTTCCCAAGCCTTGTAGGTAATATCTATCTCTTATCTTATGTCTTTGAGAATCTTGGGATTTCTCACATCCCTTGTTTATGCATTGTCTATTATTTTCTCTATCTATCTATTCGGATGTCCATGGAGGTGGACACACTTGAAGAGGGTTTTGAATGAGGTAAGCCCCTAAACAACCCCAATATTTTCTCTCGGTATTATGTGTGTAGGTGTTTGAGACATTTCTTTGTTGGAGGCTTCATTACTTGGGTTGGTGTGAGAAATTTATTTCTCTTCCTTAGTTTTATCATCTTTATTTCATTTAATCTATGATTTACTAAGTTTAATTTACTTTATTCTAGTTCTATTATTCTCTATTATCTTCCTTGCATTCTTAGTAATAGAGATGCAAGTGCACCATGTTATCATCCTTGGGCCATGCTATTGTTCATCGCTGGGAACTTGCTAGTCTGTCCAGAAGACCTTTTTGACCTACTCTTTCTCTTTTTGGAAATCTCTTCATTTTATCTGATCACTTGAGCTTTGTTCCTTGTAGACTCTTCTTTGTCCTAGATTCTTGAGAGTATAAAATATTCTCCTCTACATTTCCTTAACATTATTACTGCATTTAAAAAGAGAATGCATTCTACAGGAAAATATATATTTTAAGGATTAAGACTACCTATAATTGGTTACAATTTTGTTTCTAGTTAATTTTATTTCCCTTTGCAACAAATTTATTGGAATGGGGAAGAATAGGTAAGAGATGAGACCCATTATTGGAAAATTAGAAAAGGTTGAGCATGACACTTTTTTAGAGTCGAAAGAATTTCAAAAAAATATTTCAGTTACATCTAAGAGAATTTGGGAAGGTCTATTCATATTTGTAAGTTGTTAAAAGTAATTCATTCTTCTAGAATAATCTAGGGCAAACATAAGAGGGTAAATTAAGAGAAGAGATTCTAATAATTAATTATTTAGTGATATCAACAAACTTATTGATATAGATAAATTAATTATTACATTGTGAAACATAGAAAGAAAGAGGGATGAGAATAATTTCCCCAATCCACCTTTTTCTATATTAGGTGTTTCATTCAAAAGATGAGATCCAAGAATCTTGAAACAACTATCGACCCAAGAGGTGAATTGAATCAAGATTGATGGATCTTTCACTCTTTCCTTTATTCAAGGATGGGGTGCTGAGCTAGATCTCAATTTGGGGAGAAATAATTTGGCTAATGAACAAACCCTAATCCTAAATCTAACGCATGAAATGCATGAATTACACATAAAATAGAAAGAAACTGCAACTTTTTTAGAGAAAAAAGAAGGAAAGGATGTTGTGGACTTGGTGAAATTAGACATTTTTGTGAAGCTAACAAGGACTCATTCACCAATAAAGGTGAATGGGTCTTAGTATGTCTATTCGGGGAACTATGAACCTAAAGCAGAAGCTTGCAATGTTTGGAATTTTCTGCCTTTCAACCCTTAACAAGGACTCATTCACTCTTAAAGGCGAATGGGCCTTGCTAGGAGTTTTCAAAAATCTCTGAATATGGGTTGCAACTTCTAGGACTGCTCTTCTCCTTTGCACCTTGAAATTCCTATTTTCAAATCTGAATCTTCCATTAACCTGTAAAACAAATTTGGTATCTTGTTGGTGGATAGGGGTTTTCCTTAGTCAAACCGCTTGTTGGTAATTAAACCTTTGATGATGAATAAAGATATGAAACATGTAATTGTGTCTGCAATATCAATATTAAGTGTGTCTAAGAATAAGATCCAAGATAATGTAAAGGCAATTCTACCCAATTGTGTTAGCATAAAACCCTTGAATGCAATACGAACAATGTAAATGACTCACTAAAGAAGTCTAATACCTCTAATGCATCACAAATATTAAAATTCCTCTTGCAAGCTACAAATAGGATGATTATAGAAGATGGAATCACTTAGGAAACAAGTCCCTAGGCTTGGTTGTATGACTTGTGCATCTATGAACATGTAGAATCCTTCATGATTCTCCATACCTGAATCTATCATCAACCTTCACTAATGCTTGATCTTGATCAAAAAATGAGCTTGAAGATCTTGAAAGGCTGCTCCAAAATTCACTTTTACTTGAATGATTTGTCTCATGAAAGCTCTTTGTTTCTTTCTTTCTTGTAATCTTTCTAGATATTTTTCTCTCTTAGGTGAAATTATGTAAAATAACCTTGTATTTATACTATATTAGATGATTAAACCCGAAATTGAAATAATTCAAGATAACCTCAGATCTACAAATGAAATTAATTAAAATACCACCAGAATGAAATTAAAAAAGAGGGTCCTTGTCAAGGGAGGACCCATTGTCCACCTTGGGTGAATGGATCCTAGTACACTTTCTAGGACCAAGCTCTGGGGAGTGAAAGGAAGATGAAAAACCCAGTTGAAATATGCAAAGAAAGTGGGGTCTATTTAAGGGAGGGAAAAAATTGCCACATTCAAGGTTATATTATTTAATTAGTGGGTGTTAGGATTGATCTTCAGGAGGTGCAATTTAGAAGGCTTGAATTTAAATTAAAAGGGCAAATTAAGTCTAATTAACCATAATTAATTAGTACCACACTAGATATATGTGAAAGTGTGTTTAAACACTTCACAACACCATAAATAATGCTTTATTTAATTACAAGAGGGGTCCATAGGCTTAATTAAATGAATAGACCTTAGAAAAGTGTAAAAATTTCTTACAACACTTTACAACACTTTTGTGAAAGGTTAAATTTAAATATATTTTAATTAAATGAGGACCCTAGAGACATGTGATTGTGTACAACACCTTACAACACCACTCCAAAGCATAATTAAGTTAATTATGTGTCAATTATTTCAAATAAAGTGTGAAAAAGGAATGACATACATTTATCCCCCACTTCAGTTGTTATATGATACTACGTGAATATGCAAGATAAATGAAATAATTGTTATGAAAAAGGATACTCATATGGACTAATTAGGGAGAATGAAGCCCCCACTATAGCTACCTACAAAACAACAATGTTAGGAACCACATCCTGCAACACATATTCATTATTCATTCAAAAATATTCTTATCAAACTTCTACGAAGAATTGAATTTGAGCGTAGATGTATGCCCCCTGATTTTGCTTGCATTATCGAGGTTGAATTAGGGTGAGCACTAAACCATATCAAATTACCCAAGTTGTATCATAAGATATTTCCAAGTAGCATACCACATAATGATAGACTATTGATGAGAACAAGAGCACAATTATGAATCCACCACAACAAATGATATTGAAGATGAAGTCCTCTAGCCCCCAATATGTTGATTTTAATGAACTTTCCCTTTTAAATGAATAAGCTTTATTTACTATGGTTTTACTATATGCTTTTGAAAATGACTCTTTTCACTATTCATTTGACATTTACCTTGTTGTAAATTTACCTTAGTGTAGATTGAATGAAGATGCCAAGACACAGGGCCTACAAGCCCCTAAGATTGGATCTGGTTCATGATGACGCAACACTGGGCATCCTCCAACATACGATGAGTGAATTATGGTTTGCATTTCCTTCATTTTTTGTGCTTGTACTATACTTTTTCATGTAATTTGAGTGATTTTATGACCTTAGAATATATTGTATCAAATTTTCCCACTTTGGCGCAAAGTGTCCCACTTTGGTACAAATTGTCCACGAATAGTTACAGTGTCCTAGGCCTCCATCTAGAAATGGTCCAGGTGTCCATTTTTTCCAAAAAGTGTCTTAGAAAAACTCTAGGGATGTTGATTGGATTTTTAGGACTTATTTTATCTAATTTTGGTCTCTTAGGTGCCTCCTCGAGCTAGAAAGGATCTCGATGGGAAGCAATTTTTCTTCCTTCCAGAGTTAGTTACTTGGATTTCAGAGGAGGACATTCAATTATTACAGGAGTTTGGTGTATTTTGGGTGTACCTCATGCCACCAATGAGGTACCATGATGGTATGCTACTGGCCTTAGCAAAGAGATGGAATGCGAGTACTTGTACCTTTTGTCTTCCCACGGGGGAGATGACTATCACACTAGAGGATGTTCATCACATCTTATGCATCCTCATTAGTGGCGAGCATGTGTAGTTGGCTACCAATAGATCATTCACATAGATGAGAGATTATATTATTTATTGTCTACATTGGCCTATCTGGTGTTAGAGCGTCAGACCGCATGTGGAGCTTAAATGGATCCTAAATGCGCGGTCACCACTCTTGTAGTGGATTATGATCATTATCGTAGCACTTACATTGGTTCCAGATGGTTGAGGGGAACACTTAGATGGTGACTTAGTTCATACTATCAGTTGGATGGAGGATTAGTGGATGTTTTATGTGTGGGGTCATAGCATGCTCGCAAATTTATACTATGATCTTAGTCGCTTTTCCATTTGAGAGCTTCGAAGTATCGTACATTATACCCTATTGCAAATATGGTGCTTTGAGCACATTACATGTATTAGGCCCACTAGATTTCCTCTTATAGTGGCCACAGGTGAGTCGAGGCTCTACCCACCTAGATGGATTTGGTAGGAGGGAGATTTATTACACTAAAGGATTACCTTTGACCACCTAGATGAGGATGATATCTGTTGGAGACCCTATCAGTGGATACTGCAATGTGTAGATCACTACCATGAGATGTGCAGACTACTGATGGATCAGTTTCTACTAGGCTGACATGAATATGTGGTCATACCATTTTAATATGATTAGGTGATGAGATAGTTCAGGCATACCTAGGTAGCTCCACATTCTAGACCGTCATTAGGATGATCAACACGTAGTGCCACCGGTCTTGAGGATAACCATCGTCTCTCAAGGGATGATGTAAACTTTAGTGATTCAGACAATGAGGACCTTGATCTACCCCTAGACTTTGAGGCCAATGGAACAGGTACCACTCAATCCTATAAGGATTGGTGGACTATAGCTAGGCTAGTGCATGTGTTCCTTTTACATCACCTTGTGGGATTTTTTGGACCTCTTCTAGGTCATTGAGGGGACATAGATGATGATCACATAGATGCAACCACATATGATACCCAACCCATGAGCAAGGACTTTTTTGAGATAGACAAGGATCCAATGACTTCTGATAGTGTGGAGATACCCCTTATCGTATTGGCCAGACCACATGCCACCATTAGGTCAAAGTTTGATACACATGAGTGCAGGGAGGCTAGTGGTAGTAGACCACCCACATCATTAGCACAAGGAGGGACCACCATTGTAAGAGCATATCCTGATTGGTAGACCGATGATCTAGGTGATATTTGGATGATTTATGTTATTTTGTCATGTATATATCTTTTATGCACTTTCTTTATATTTGATTACGATGTTTACTAATGTTATTTATGATTTCAATTTTGCAGGATCTACACGAGAGTGGCATGATCTTTATTAGCGACCAACCAAAACATTAGTTACTTCACTACATCTTGAGGATGATGTCCTTGAGGAGTACGCACCCTCACCCTCAGTGGATTCACATGCAGATCTTTTTGAGTCTATGACAAGATTGGGTATGGCCTATGAGAGGGCCACTAGTCATGCTAATGAGCTCAATGGACAACTTACAATGGTTTTTGCTTCTCTAGGTACTACTAAGTTTTGAATAGTTTGGTGACTAAAGTAATTAAATAAGATATTTGATTAATTACCCTAGGATCTAAGATACACACTTGTTATCAAGTATCAAAGAAGAAATTAATGTGAGATAAAATAGAAGCTATCTACTTCACCTAACAACATTACTTTAACATACCATTCAAAACAAGAATTGCTGGATGTAATATCGACACAGATGCATGGAATTTATAAGGTCTTTTAGAGATCTACCATCCATTTCACTTAATGTATGAGCTCCAAATCCATAATTTTATTTAATAATGTAATGGCCTAACTAGTTAGGGATAAAATTTCCTTTTTCATTTGGGAGAGCAATTACATTTCAATGGTTTTCGTATAACACTAGATCACCATGATTAAATTCACAGGGAATGACATTATCATTGTAAATATGTTACATTATTTTGGAATAAGCTTGTGAGTGTTCACGAGCATTTCAAGTTGATGTAAATGTTGTTCTTTGTAGATATTGTCATTAATGTGCCCTTTAAGAGAAATTATGAAGGAAGGAATTTCTAACTCTAAAGGCATTATTGCTTTGGCACCATAGACTAGGTTATATAGAGTATTTCCAGTGGATTTGCTAATGCTCATATGATAAGCCCATAACACAGGTTAATTGTGTATGCCAATCTTTGTTATGTTTGCTTACTGTCTTTTGCAAAATTTGTTCAATAGTCTTATTAGTTGTTTTTTCTTGTCCATTTGATTGCAGATAGTATGGTGTTGAAAAATGATGTTGAATATTGAATGTTTCCAAGAATTTCATGTAATTATTTTTGAATGGATTTTGATTATCTGAAACCAATGCAGAAGGTAGACCGAAGCGAGCAATAATATGTTCCAATATGAAATGACATATTGTATCAACAGTTGTGGAATGAAGAGGGATAGCTTCTACCCACTTCGTGAAGTAATCAGTTGCACTAATGATAAAGGTAAGTCTAGTAGAAGAAGTCGGTGATATTTTCCCAATAAGGTCCAAGCCCCAAACTGAGAATGGAAAAATAAGAACAAGAGCACGAAGTTCGTAGGCAAAGGCGTGAATCAAATTTTTATGTTCCTGAAATTTATGACACTTCTTCACATACTCAAAACAATCTTGTTCCATGTGTCTCCAATAATAACTTATGCAAATTAATTTTTGAACTAGGGATCTTCCTCTGAAATGACCCCCACAAGCACCTACATGCCCTTGTTCAAGTGCTATGAGGATTTTGGATTGCTTAAGTCATCGGAGTAAAATTCCATTAAATGATATTTTATATATAATGTCAGCTAAGATTATATATTTGGATGCGAGCTTTCACATATGGGCTTGAGTATTCTTAGTATTAGGTTTAGGAAAGGTACCATCTTAATATAGGTGTAAACCATTCACTATCTAACCATCAGTGTTAGTTGGTAATACTTCTTTTCTCTTGTCATCTATCAAAGGTTTTGGTATCATTTGGAATTTAAATGTGAAATCAATGAGAGGATTGTTGGGAGATACAAGAGAGGCAACACTTGCCATTGCATCTGCATTCCTATAATCCTTTCATGGGATGTTGTCTATCATGCATGATTCAAACTTGTTTAATAATATCATTGTGAGATCTCTATATCAGAAAATTTTATCATGATTTTCTTGATAGACACCATTTATTTGTTTAATGATTAAGAATGAATCTCCAAATATAGAAATGTGTTTGACTTTTAACAATAACGTGACACATATGCCAACTATTAAAGCTTCATATTTTGTAGTGTTATTGGTACATAAGTAGTTTAGACAGAAAGATAAGGGACTAGGCTTGCCTAAAGGAGGAATTAAGATAACTCATGCCCCTGAGCCTATTCTACACTTATAACTGTTGAAGTATAATTCCCATGTTTCTTTTTCTTTTTTAATAGTCAACACATTCTCATCTGGGAATGAGTCTATATTGGGAAATGCTAGAGGAGAAGGAGCATCAGCTAATTGGTTGATTAAGGCTTGTCCTTTAATTTCTTTTTGTGAAACAAACTAAAAGTCAAACTCAAATAAAAGAATGACCCACTTAGCTAAGTGCCCTAACAATATTTTTTGGTAAAGATATTTTTTAAAGGATCACACATTTTCATAACATGGATTTCAGCATTTAATAAATAATGTCTCAGTTTACTAGTAGAAAACACAAGATCCAAACATTTTTTTTTTATGTTTTTGTATCGTGTTTCATAGTCAATCAAATTTTGGCTAATGTAATAAACATGATGTTCCTTACCATTATCATCTTGTTGAACCAAAAATCCTGCAAGAGCATGGGATGATGTTGCTATATAGAGTATAAATGGCTTGTGTTGCATAGCGGGTTGTAAAACAAGTGGAGTAACAAGATAATCTTTCAAACCCTCAAATTCCTATTTAAAATCCTCATTCTAGTCAAACTGGACATCTTTCTTAAGGAGTTGTGTGAATGGTAATTTTTGATCTACCAAGGAAGCTACAAAATGATGTATAGCCTAAATATGTCCTTGTAACGTATGCAATTGAGATCTGTTTCTAGGAGGTGGCGTGCTAACTATATCATCAATTTTCTTCGTGTCCACCTCAATGTCTCTATGAGATATGACAAAACCTAAATTTTTTGCACTATCTACACCAAAGACACACTTCTTTGAGTTCAATATCATGAATTTTTGCATTCACTCAAAGATTTTATGAAGAATATTTACATGGTCTTTTCAAGTTAAGGATTTGGCTAGAATGTCATCAACATAATCTTCCAAAATTTTGTATATGTAGTC
Source organism: Sequoia sempervirens (assembly GCA_007258455.2). Classification (NCBI taxonomy): domain Eukaryota; kingdom Viridiplantae; phylum Streptophyta; class Pinopsida; order Cupressales; family Cupressaceae; genus Sequoia; species Sequoia sempervirens. The sequence continues at coordinate 290,669,619 of VDFB02373365.1, forward strand.
ATGAAATATCAATGTCATTGATCATTGATATGTTGCACCTACATTTTTCAATTCAAAAGGCATGACTATCCAACAAAAAGTTCCCCAAACAGTGGTGAATGATGTGTTGTATTGGTCTTGAGGGTTGATAAAGATTTGATTATATCCAAAAATCCATCCATGAATGACAACAAAGAATGTCCTATAGTCGAGTCCACTATCATATCAATATTAGGAAGGGGAAAGTCATCCTTTAAGGATGCTTTATTCAAGTCTCTAAAATATGTAAACATCCTACTATGATTATTAGGTTTCGTAACTGCAACAATGTTTGAGATCCACAGAGAATAATCAATAGGTTGGATGAATCTAGCATCAAGTAGTTTTTCAATTTCAGTTTTGACCAATAGGGCTATCTTAGGATTCATTTTTCATATTTTTTGTCGCACTGGTTTAGCATCTTCGACAAGGACTATGTTATGTGTTACAATCATAGCATCAATTGCTAGCATGTCTGAGTAATTCCAAGTAAATAGTTTGAGAAAGTCATGAAGTAGTGTTGCATGATCTTCTTGTTTGTCTTCATCAAGACATTTCCCTACTTGAATTATTTTCTCCTCATTATTGATATCCATTGGTATGTTGATTGTATCCCCCAAAGGAAGGGTTTTTGGTTTTTATTTCTCAATATCATAATCCTCTTTTTCTTTGATGTTTTCATTGTTTCCATTGTCTTCATCAACTTGTTGAGTAATAAACAATGCACATGTGACTCATTTCCTTATGGGAGGGGTGAATGATTTATCATATACACCTAGCATTTATTTTAAAGCTTCATAATTCTACAAATATTACAAAGATATATTAGAATCCATGTCAAGCAATTCAATATGCTTCAAGGTGAGAGTTGTCTTGCTAGAGTTACATATGATAGTGTTGATATTGAGTGAAGGTCACTTTCTTGTTTGTGTTATCTTAGAAGGGAAATATCCCAAACCACTTTTTGTTTCTTTCGTATTAGGTTCAATAGGGATACAGATGCCTTGCTCTTTCTTCCCACATCCTTTTTTGTTATAACCAAGTTATTTTACGAGCTCATAACCTCTCCCATAAAGTCTTTCCATTTCTTTCGGGTTTGGTGGTTGATGATAATCTATCTCATCAAAATTCATCATGTAGCTTGTGTCTTCATCTGAAGTAGATGAGGTAGATGGTTGTGAGATGTCTTGTGAATTTTTTTTTGACATTACCATTGGTTGCTTTTTCTTTTCATTGTCTTTTTTTGTTATCTTTTATTCTCTCATGAATGTTGGTGTGAAATCCAAGGATCCCCAATCATCTTCCAATAACTTAGTAAGTTCATCAAAGTCGGTTTCTTGTTCTTTTTCTTCTTCCGATACTGTTTGCGGTGTATAGGATTCCAATGCTTCCAAAAGGTTTCCTCCATCTTTTTCAGCCATCAAACAATTTTTAGGTTTGAGATTAGCTTTTAGTGTGTACACTTTCTTGTTATAGACATACTTCATGATTCGATGTACAGTGGAAGACACACCATTCATTTCATGAATATACAGTCTCCCTAAAAGGATATTATAAGAAAGATCATTAGGCATAACATGGATTGAAGTTTTTATTGTTACTTCCCCAATTCTGATAGGTAATGTGATAACTCCAAGTGGTTATTTTCCTATATTTTCAAATCCTCGAATAGATAAAGAATTGGGTTTAATATCGCTTTTACTCATCCTAAGTATTTTTACAAGGCTCATAATACACATATTCAAGGCCAAACCATTGTCAACAAGAGTTGGTTTTATCACAACTTGACCAATGTGGACTGTTATGTTGAAAGATTCATACTTCTTTTGAATTTCCAAGGGAGATAACTAAATCTAGTGAAAGAGTATGTCCAAATTTTTTTTTTTCATCTGTTGGATTATTTCTACTACATTGTTTGAATTGTTTACATAAGGAACCATAACTTGTTGCAAGGCCTCTTGGATTATTCCATGATAACTAGGTGATACTTGAAGTAACTCCCATACAAAAATCTTAGTAGGGGTGTTCTTAAGGTGTTCAACAAGGTTATATTCCTTTCAATTATTTGTCAAAAAATGAGGAGCACTAGGAAAAATAGGATTAGGCAATGGTAATGAAACAAAAGGTTGCTATTGTTTCCTATTGTTTCTTGTATTGTAGGTTATCACGACAGTGTTATAATTCTTTTGTTGTGAAGCATTACCATTGTTAGATGAAGTCTTCTCTTTTTGTGGTTTAAGGATGAGCACAGGCTTGTTTTGAACTTGTGGTTTTTGCGAGGGAGGATAAATTATGAGTTATTGTGTGATAGTATTAACATCTTTGTATTTTAGTTTTTCATGACAAGCCTTAGTGGATGAACCTTGTGAGATGAAGTCCTCAAGGGCTTCATCTAACATGTCAAAGTCATTGCTACTAAAAGGATTGGAGGGAAAGTCATCCTTTAAAAGAAAAAATGTCATTGTTTTACTTTCTGTACAAGTCTCATTTGATGGTTTTATTGTTTTGATTTTTCTTTCTAATGAATTCCAAATGTAATTGAACATGTCTACTGATGCAAAAATGTTGAAAATGTAGAATTCTAATGCTATCTATAACTGAAATATGCAAGAGATGTTTTTCCCAATGTTGCTAAATCTATGTAAATACATCAGAAATTGCATGCAAGAACAATTTGTTTCAGACTAACACTTTTCAAATTCCAAAACCAAGGAATTTCTTTTTATCAAAGACCAAAAAAAATTCATAAATTTTGCTGTCAAAAGTTGTACAAGGACTCATTTTCCACTAAAAGTGAATGGGTCCTTGTGCAGGTACTTACTGAGATAAAAAAAGGAACCTAGAACACTAGAACATGCACAAAAATCCTACTAATTAGGGTATCTAGGGACTCATTCACCACTAAAGGTGAATGGGTCCTAGTTTTAGGGTTTTCTGAGTTTGATTTTAGTTTCTCTAAGTTGGTTTTGTGTATAAGCTTTCTCACATCTGTAACAGTGAGTGTTGCAACAAATTTTTGAGGTATAAGGTCTCTAAATGCAAGTTTTTCTATGATTGAATGATGAATAAAATTAGCAAATATATGATGCAGTTTGAATCTAAATGCTTAAAAGATGGTCACAATGTGAACAAAATTGAAAATTAAATGAAATTTAAATAATTTTTTTATATTTTTAATGAATATAAGCAATGAAAACATGCAATTTAATCCTACATGCAAGGTTCACTATTGCAAAACAAGGAAACCCTAGAATGTAATGAAAATCTAATGCAAGCTAGGGGTCTATGATTTAATTGCACTCAAAATCAAAAACTAAGATGCTCAAAAAATGGGTTGGGCTCACCAAAATGAAACATAGAGAAAGAGATGGATGAGAAGAATGTCCCTAATCCACCTTTTTCTATATTGGGTGTTTCATTCAAATGATGAGATCCAATAATCTTGAAACAACTATCAACCCAAGAGGTGAATTGAATCAAGATTGAGAGATCTTGCACTCTTTCCTTTATGCAAGGATGGGGTGGTGAGCTAGATCTCAATTTGTGGAGAAAGAATTAGGCCAATGAAAAAACCCTAATCCTAAATCTAACACATGAAATGTATGAATTAAACACAAAATAGAAAGAAACTACTTGTTTTTTAGAAACAAGAAGGCAAGGATGTTGTGCACCTGGTGAAATTAGACTTTTTTGTGAAGATAACAGGGACTCATTCACCACCAAAGGCGAATGGGTCCTGGTAGGCCTATTTGGGGAACTCTGAAATGAAAATAGAAGCTTTCAATGTTTGGAATTTGTTGCCTTTCAACCCTTAATAGGGACTCATTCACCCTTAAAGGTGAATGGGTCCTACTAGGACTTTCTAGAAATCTATGAATCTAGGTTGCAACTTCCAAGTCTACTCTTCTCCTTTGCACCTTCAAATTCTTGTTTCTGAATCTGGATCTACCTATAACCTGCAAAACAAATTTGGTATCTTATTGGTGGATATTATCCATAATCAAACCCCTTGTTGGTAATTAAACCTTTGATTATTAATAAAGATCTGAAACATGTAATTGTGTGTCCAATCTTAGTCTTAAGTGTGTCTAAGACTAAGATCTATGACAATAAAAAGGAAATTCTACCCAATTTTGTTAGGATAAAACCCTTGAATGCAATATCACCAATGTAAATGTCTCACTAAAGAAGATTTCTAATCCCTCTAATGAAACATAAATCTGAAAATACCTCTTGTAGGCTACAAATAGGATGATTATAGAAGCTGTAATCACTTAGGAAAAAATCCTTCAACTTGGTTCTATGACTTCTACATCTCCCAACACCTAGAATCCTTCATGATTCTCCATAGGAATCTATCATCAACCTTCATGAATGCTTGATATCAATCACAAAATGAGCTTGAAGATCTTGAAAGCCTACTAAAAACTTCACTTTTGCTTGAATTCATTGTTTCATGAAATCTCTTTGTCTCTTGCTTGCTTTTAATCTTTCTCTAGTTTTCTCTCTTAAGTGAAATTATGTAAAATAACCTTGCATTTATACTAAATTAGAGAATCAACCCCAAAATTCAAATAATTCAAGTTGACCTCAGATCTAGAAATGAAATTAATTAAAATCCTTCAAAAATGAAATTCAAAAAGAGGGTCCTTGTTAAGGGAGGATCCATTAATCACCTTGGGCGATTGGGTCCTGGAACACTTTCTAGGACGAAGGTCCGGGGAGAGAAAAGAGGACCAAAAACCCAGTTGAAATATGCAAAGAAAGTGGGGTCCTATTAAGGAAGGATCCATTCACCCTTAGTGGCGAATGGGTCCTGGAACACTTTCTAGGTTCTAAAACTTGCCACATTCAAGGTTATATTATTTAATTACTTGGTGTCAGGATTGATCTTCGAGAGGTGCAAGTTAGAGGGCTTGAATTTGAATTAAAAGGGGAAACTAAGTCTAATTAACCACAATTAATTAATACCACCCTAGATAGATGTAAAAGTATGTTTAAACACTTTACAACACTGTAAATAAGGCATGATTTAAGTACAAGATGGGTCCATTAGGGTTAATTAAATGAATAGACCTTAAAAAAGTTTGAAAATGTCTTACAACACTTTTGTGAAAGGTGAAATTTAAATATATTTTAATTAAATGAGGACCTTTGATAGGTGTGAATGTGTACATCACCTTACAACACCACTCCAAAGCATAATTAAGTTATTTATGTGTGAATTATCTCAAATTGTAACGCAAAAAAATGTAGTTCTTGCTTGATATGAGAATAATTCATGATAAATTAGACTTAATAAGGCCTTGATTTAGTGTTGTGAGCTATTTTAGACATCCACATTATGTCTTGGACCCTTGCAAACTAAATAAAATGCATTTATCAATGTTTTGTAAAGGTGTTGTAAAAGACTTTCACACTTTTCTAGAAATTTATTAAGTATTTAAATCTCATGGACCTATTTTCCCCCCAATTCAATATTATAAAATGTATTTAATTGGATTATCACATTAATCTAGAAGGCTTGTAAATTAAACCTGATTCTAATCTAATGTTGTAATGTGTCTTACACATTCACATTGGATGTTATGCCTTTCTAGGCTATGTGGACCTTATTTTAATGTTGTAAACTATATTTAATCACACTTTCACATTTAAATTTGTGTCTCTATCCCTGATTACCCTTTACATCATCATTAATAGGCCCCTATGGCCCCATATTGTGCATCTTGAGGCTTATTTTGATCAAATACCCAACTAAATCAACATAAAAACTAAAATTCTTCATTCCCCAACAATCCAACTAGCAAAAGAGCCCCTATGGGACTAAGTCACCCATCTGGGTGAATAATTCCTATCTAGGTGGGACTAAGTCGCTCAACTTGGCGATAGTCACGTTTGGGCTATTTTTGAGGTTTGAGCAGGAAAAATAGGATTTTAATTTATTTTTCCTTTATGTCAACCTTGGGGATCAAATTAATGGGAATTTGGGGAGGATTTCCTATATAAACAAGCTATTAAATCCCAATTCATAACTAAATCATCATTCATCCATCATTCATTCTCCATCTCAATTTAAGCAAGCTAGGGTTAGGTAATCTAGAGAGCATTCAAGATCATTTTTCAAACATTCAAGGGTAGATATTCATCCATTGTTGTAGAAATTAAAGATCTATCATCATGGAAATTTTATAATTGTAACAAATATTTTGGTATCCAAGGTCTTTCTAACACTTCTAGGGTTTTTCACCTAAAAGGAGAAAGATGGGCCAAAATGTAATGTTCACATTCAAAGATTAATGTGATATGGATGCAATATGTCTAAATAAACTGATTCAAATATAGAAAAATAATGAGAAATATTGATTATTGAATGGAAACTAAAGAAATGCAACTTGTTGGAAAACACATTGTGTAATGCAAAAACACCTAGAAATGAAGGTAAACTACAACAAGAATGAATGAAACTAAAGAAGTGCACTTGAGATATTGAAGGAGGCTGGAAATGACATTTGAAATGCTGCTGATGTTAATTTTTAGGCCTGGTGGGATTCATTTTCCATTTTGGATGAATTAGTCCCAGTTTTGGAAAACTGAACTGGAGCCCATTTCTAACAAAAGGGTATCCAAAAATGTAGTAAACCATGTTCAAGCCTGGAAATGGGACTCATTCACCAATGATGGAGAATAAGTCCACTTTTAATTTTTTTAATATTCAAAAGAGGAAACATGAGCTCTTGGTTTGCACTTTGGTTCTCTATAGGTGTCTGCTTCTGAAACTCTGATTTTTGAACCTGAAAGTGACTTTTTGTTGATGTTTTTCCATGTACAATGGAGATAAGACCTAAAAAACTTTGCAACTTGATTCTTAATAACTTCCAAGCCTTTAGGATGCCTAAATTTGCATACACACAAGAAGCGAAAGAGAAATGTTGGATGTTAGGGCATGGGGGTTTGCCTTGGTCAAACCCCTTTTAGGTAATTAAACTAAAATAGAGAAATGATGTAATGAAACATGAAATAATGGAGTTGATTACCTTGCCATGATGATTGATCTTGAATGTCTAAAAATTTCTATCTTAATGACTTGAAGTGATGAAACCCTAACTTACCTATCTTGAGATGGAAGAATGATGGATGAATAACGAAGAATGGTTTTAGAGATTCAATGGGGAGATGTAAAATGAGGAAAAAAACACTTATTTATACACTTATTCCCTAATAACTTGATAATACTTCATCACAAGCCAACATAAGGTATTTTTAAATAAAAGCTTGAAAGGAAATTTCAATTATTTTGAATTTTGAGTGAAGAGGGATTCATTCAGCACCCATGGCGAATGGGTCCCACTCTAGGTTTGTAAGTGAGTGTCGGGAATTATCTTGCATTTAATGTTTTTTGTTGGGTTTACATTCAAAAATACACTTAATTAAGCCTTATGAGTGCATAAAAGGGTCATGTAAAGCACAAGAATGGTGTAAATAGTGAAATTAAGCCTAGAAAAGCGTGAAATCTTGTTACAAGACTTTACAACACTTTAAAGTAGGACTTGATAAGTGATGAAAAGGTGATTTTTAGGTTAATTGTAATGATAGGAGTCTAGAAAAGTATATAAATGTGTTACAACACTTCACAAGACATCAATAAATGTATTTTATTCAATTTGCAGGGGCCCAAGACCTAGTGTGGATGCATAAAACACCTCACAACACTAAATCAAGGCCTCATTAAGTCTAAATTTTCATGAATTATTCCCATGTCAAGCAAGAAACTTCCATTTTTCTATGGTACATTTAGACCCCACTTTAGTGAGAGGATGAACTTGCTTCGAACTCACACTAAAGTAGACATTCAAGAGAGATCCGAGTGTACAAATACAGATGAAAAAGAATGACAAAGATCAAGAAGGAAGTCAAGCCCCCAGGATCCAAGATCCTAAGTCAAACCAACAAGATACATAATCATGCAATGGAAAGAACTAAAGGAAACAAAAGTGAGGTGGAAAAGATGCACTAACTTTAGGGCCACATAACATCAGATTGTATGCGGGGTGAGATGTCCCGAAGAGGTGGTTTAGTGAGAAAGTCATGCTAGTGTGTTAGCTTCCCACTGTGTAATGAGAAAGTCATGCTAGTGTGTCAACTTCCAATCATACAAACCATACCAAAGTTATGCTCCTGATAACATTGATAAGGAACCACAATGAAAATGTTTTTGTAAACGTTTTTGAATGTCATGTAAAAATTTTGTTAAAGGGGAGTTTTCTTTGCTCATGTAAGGTATTCTTCTTAGGGAGCATTGTTCCTAATGTCTTCAAGAGAGGAAAAATCAGGGTTGTCAGATCATTATGCATGGGATGCCTCATTTTCATCAGACCACTTTAGTTGGTCATACACTCTTGGAAGGCATCAAACCCAATGACACCACCAAGGAGAGGACATGTCACAAGAAAAAGTAAATCATACCATGAAATTTCAAAAAGATGATGTCTAGGTATGCCCCCACTTTAAAGCAGTTGCTAACACCATTATTGTGAGAAATTTCCTTAATGTAGAAGAGAATATGAGAGCTTATTCGAAAATCCCTATGCCAAGTCATATGTTTTAGATAAGTTGCATCAGGAAGAAAGGTAGTATGTCACATGTGAGTCAATCTTAAGAAATATCACCCACATCCCAAGCTTTCTCTTATATGTTCTTTCTAACCCATTGCCCCCAGTGAGTGCAGGACAAGGGTGAGCTTGGAATGGATGATGGTATGTTGCCCCTTGCAATGGATGAAAAATATGCAATAGTGAGTATGCTATGATCCTACAACTATTGCATGGAAAGGAGTAGCAACTAATGTTATTTATGTGGATAAGGAAACAAAGTTTTTGCTTGATACATGTTTTATGAGATATCTGCCAATTTAGGATGTACTAAGGGTAGAGTTTTCTTAGAAGAATTTTGAGTGATAGTATGGATGTTGAGTGAAGTTTTGTTAGATGGGTTTATTTCTATGAAAGGAGAATCATGAAGATCCTGAGTTGGAAGAATGAGGTTGGGTGTATTGTGAGCTTGTTTCTTAGCACACATAGGGGGATGATTAAGGGTTGGATTTGTTTGAGTATTAATAGTGGTGATATGAGAAGAATGCTTTATTTGGTTCTCTGCTTTCTCTAAGGTATCATTCTTATGTGCCATAATATTGACCCTAAGAGGAGAGCTTTTAGGAAAATGAAAAATAATAAGTTCATCACATGTCAAAGGTGGATTTGGCAAGATAGCATCATCGCTTATAGGAGAGGAATCAAGAGAAGGATAACTAGGAGTTTCATGGTTACCAATAATTGGACTTTTTTATTCAAAGAGATATTCTATCACAATGTCTTCTAACACAAAACTATCTTCTTCATGTGTAGAGAAGATAGTAGGAGAAGAAAGGGGTTGATTGTCATGATTATCAACACTTACATCCTCATGTCCTAGAATGTCTTCTTGAGTAGGAAAGGTAGGATTTTCATAGCTCTCAATCATATCCTCCACACAAATGTGTTTGTCATGACAACATGCACGATTGTATCTTTATTCACTAAAGAATTGTCACAAGTAGGAGAGGTGTTTGGAGATGAATAAGGACTTGGTAAGGTAGTGGAAATGATTTTAGCTTTGTGTGTCATAATGTATTTGCAAGGGGGAGGAGAAGGAAGAGAAGTAAGAATTTCATGATCTTCAATGATTGTGTCTTCTTTCATCAAGATACCTTCATAACCAATGGGAGAGATATCAGAAGAAGAAAATTTATGATTCTCATGATTATTGATGCATGCATCCATTTGTGCCAAATCTTTAGTGGATGATCTTAGTGAGAGGAAGTCCTTAAGGGATTCATTTAACATGTCTACATCGTCAATACTAAAGGGCTTGGATGTTATGCTTTTTTTATATTGAATCATTTTTTGAATTGGATTGTTTGATGTTTTTTGTTTTTTTTTCATTTGCTAATGAATCTGAACTAAATGAACTAGGAAGTAATGCTAAAAATGAAAATTGCAAAAGTCCAAGTGCCATGAATGTAAATAATGCTTATTTCTAATGATTTAAATGTAAGAGAAGCTATGCAAACATAAAATGCAATGTAAACATATAGGATAAAATTCAACTTTTTAGATTTTAAACAAAGTAATTTACTGATGACACTCTACAATAATCTGAAAGATGAAAGATTGGAAATGTAAATGTGAATTTTAACAATGCATGAAATGAGCTAATGTAAGACAAATCTAATGTAATGCATGATACAAAAACTAATCCAACTGATACAAATAACTAACGACAACAAATGGAAGCATAAAAATAGGGTTTTCAGCTCTATAAAAGGTAGTTTTAGGGGTCAAAAGGGACTGATTCGCCCAGGGTGGCGAATGAGTCCTAGTATGGACTTTTTAAAGAATTTTTAGAAAATGTTGAGTGATTTTTATGCTTTATGAGTGCTATGATGTAGACCTAAGTTAAAAATGCAGAATTTCAAAATACTGAAATGAATTAAGATGCTTAAAATGCAACCTAAATGCACTTTTTTATGAATGCAAATTTTGAAACCTAGCATGCAAATGAATCCATGAAAACCCTAATGCAAGATCAATTCAATGCTAGATATATGATGAAGGACTCCAAAATTATACAAGAGAGTGTTCAAAAAGTAGGTTCACCAAAATGTAACAAAGATTTTCTCATCCAAGATCTTTCTAACACTTCTAGGGTTTTTCACCTAAAAGGAGAAAGATGGGCCAAAATGCAATGTTCACATTCAAACATTAAAGTGATATGGATGAAATATGTCTAAATAAACTGATTCAAATGTATAAAACTAATGAAAACTATAGATTATTGAATGGAAACTAAAGAAATGCAACTTGTTGGAAAACACATTGTGTAATGCAAAAACACCTACAAATGAAGGTAAACTACAACATGAATGAATGAAATTGAAGAAGTGCACTTGAGATATTGAAGGAGGCTGGAAATAAAATTTTAAATGTTGTTGATGCTTATTTTTAGGCTTGGTGGGACACATTCGCCATTTTGGGCAAATGTGTCCCATTTCTAGAAAACTGAACCAGAGCCCGTTTCAAACAAAAGGGTATCCAAAAATGCAGAAAACCATATTCAGGCCTAAAAATGGGACTCATTTTCCACTAATGGTGAATGGGTACACTTTTAAATTTCTAAATATTCAAAAGAGGAAACAAGAGCTCTTGGTCTGCACTTTGGTTCTCTACAGGTGTCTGCTTCTAAAACTCTGATTTCTGAACCTAAAAGTGACATTTTGTTGATATTTTTCTTTGTACAATGGAGGGAAGAGCTAAACAACTTTGAAACTTGATTCTTAATAACTTCCAATCCTTCAAGATACCTAAATATGCATACACACAAGAAGAAAAAGAGAAATGTTGGATGTGAGGGCATGGGGGTTTGCCTTGGTCAAACCCCTTTTAGTTAATTAAATCAAAATAGAGAAATGATGTAATGAAACATTCAATAATGGAGTTGATTACCTTTCCATGATGATTGATCTTGAATGTCTATAGAAAAACATGAGGAATCTACCCTTGAATGTCTAAAAATTTCTATCTTAATGACTTGAAGTGATGGATCTCTAACTTGCTTGACTTGAGATGGAAGAATGATGGATGGATAATGAAGAATGGTTTTAGATATTGAATGGTGAGATATAAAATGAGGAGAAAAACACTTATTTATACACACTTATTCCATAATAATTCGATAATACCTCATCACAGGCTGAAATAAGGTATTTTTAAATAAAATCCCAAAGGGAAATTTCAATTATTTTGAATTTTGAGTCAAGTGGGACTCATTCACCACCCATGGCGAATGGGTTCCACTCTAGGCTTGTAAGTGGGTGTCGGGAATTATCTTGCATTTAATGTTGTTTTTTGAGTTTACATTCAAAAATACACTTAATTAACCCTTATGAGTGCATAAAGGGGTCATGTAAAGCACAAGAAAGGTGTAAATAGTGAAATTAAGCCTAGAAAAGCATGAAATTTTGTTACAAGACTTTACAACACTTTCAAATAGGACTTGATAAGTGATGAAAATGTGATTTTTAGGTAAATTGTAATTATAAGAGTCTAGAAAAGTGTAGAAATGTGTTACAAAACTTCACAAGACATCAATAAATGTATTTTATTCAATTTGCAAGGGCCCAAGACCTAGTGTGGATGCATAAAACCCCTCACAACACTAAATCAAGGCTTCATTAAGTCTACTTTATCATGAATTACTCCCATGTCAAGCAAGAAATGTCCATTTTTCTATGGTACACTAATCCATTCATTTCAGGTTCAAGTTTCATCTTATCTCTTCATTTGGTTTAATTACCTACAAGGGATTTGACCAAGGCAAACCCCTATTCCCTAACAATCAACATTTATCTTTCTTTATTTGTGTGTTTGTAGATTTAGGCACTTTAAAGGTTCGAAAATCATTGAAGGATAAGTTGCAAACTTGTTGAATACATCTCCTTGTTGGATAGGTTAAAATATGCACAAAAAGTCACTTTTAGGCTCAAATTTGGTAGTTTCAGATCCAGACACCTAGAGGAACATAAATTGTAGAACGAGAGCTACCATTTCCACTTTTAGATTTTCAGAAAAGCTAAAGTGGACTAAGTCACCATTAGTGGTGACTTAGTCCCACCGCACATGTTTTTCAGATTTTTCTATAGATTTGGATACTGATTTGGCTGAAACAGGCTCTGGTGTAGTTTTCTAGATCTGAGACTAGGTCACAAGGAATGGTGTAAGTGTCCTAGTAGGCTCAAATTCCACAATTAGTAGCATTTTTAGTCTCCATTCCAGTTTGCAACACATTTCCAAGTGCACACATTCAATTTTACAATTTTCTATTTTGTTTTGTTTGCATTTCTAAGTCATTTAGTTTACGTTTGTAGATCACAATGTGTTTTCAAACAAAGTGCATTTTCTTAGCTTAGCATTATTAATCAATCTCTTTTATCAGTTCTTTACATCTAGGGCATTTCATTTATACATATTTCAATCATATTATCATTAGTCTTGAATGAACGGCGCAAGTTTTTGTGGGATACCTTTCTCCTTTTAGGTGCAAAACCTTAGAAGTAAAAGAGAGTGTCCATCCCCTAAAATTTGTGGTTCAATTTGGTTCAATTTATTTTTGAATACCTTCTTGTCTGATTTGGATTCCTCTGTCATCCTAGAATTAGCTTGCATTAACATCACATTGCATTTTCATTAGTTAAATTGCATTATAGGGTTTGAAATTTAGCATTTGTGAAAGTGCATGTAGGTTGCATTTTTGCATCTTAAATCATCAAAAATTTATGAAATTTTGCATTTTCATCTTAGGTCTGCATCATACAACATATAAAACATAAAAATAAAAACAAAAAATTTGAAAATTCTAAAAAAAATCACCACTAGGACTCATTTTCCACCTTGGGAGACTTAGTCCCTTTTCACCCCAAAAACTTCCTTTCACAATGCTAAAAACCCTATTTTTCAACTTCTGTTTCCTGCTATTACCTACTCTATTAGTTGGTTGAGGTTTTGTGACATGCATTTCACTAGATCTATCTTAAATTATCTCATTTCATGCATTGTTTAATGCCAAATTCTCATTTACAACATTTCAACTTTCAGGTTAATGCATAATGTAGTAAAAAAATTACCTTGTTTCATATCTAAAAATTACATTTGCACATTTCACTTAAAGTCATTGCATTGTACTTTCTTTACTTTTCCATGATAACATGTTTACTTTCAAGAGGTGTGGCTTTGATTTGGTTAAAAATGGATTGCATAAATACAACATCCTCTCTTATGAGTTCAATTTTGATTACAATAATGAGGTCATTAAGAAACATGTTAAAACCATTGATACAATTCTTAATATTCCATTTCCCATTGATGAGAATGGAAGTGTAGACAATCATAGCAATCATACTTGTTCTTCTCCCGATACCTCTCCTATTAGTGACAAAGGTATCTTGGTGAAAGAAGATATAAGCATTGAGGGTCTTGATTGTTCCTCTCCTCATTCCCCTTTGGAGGATACTAGAAAACAAGAACATGAGATATAAAAACATTTCTAAACATCACCTTACCTACTCTCCATAACCATGATAGTAAAAATTGTCTATCTCCTAATATCCCTCCTCAATGCAAAGAGGATAGGTTTGTGTTAGACGATATACTTATTAAGAATCATGAGAACCTTGATCCTCCCTTCCCTAATGCTCCTACCATTTGGGATGATCTATTTGAAAATCATAGATGTCATTCTCTTGCTGCCTCCCACACTTGTGATGAAGCTACTTTACAAACTTCAACCTTGGATGAACAAATTGCAAGCTCTCCTATTACGGTAGCTAATATGGAACAAGATAATGAAACATTAGAGACAAAGGACAATCAAATAGAGTCTTCTCCTAATTTCCCACCTATTGATAAACAAGAAAATCCAACCATTGATCATTCCCCTACTTGTGATGAAGTCATTTTAGAAGAACCAACCCTCGAATGTCAAGAACATGTGGTTTGTAGTTCTCCTAAAAACTCTCCTCCTGTGGAGGATATCATGGTGCAAGAAAAGGATAACGATCACAATAATGATATAGTTTCCTTAGAAGAAGATTATGAGGAAATATTAGACCCTTCTTCACCAAGGGACAAATTCAAAACAAACCCAAACTCATCCTTTACACACCTAAAAATAATGTTTCAAAAAAAATGAGTCATAATACCGTTGCTCATACATATCCCACTAGAAATAATCTGTGACCACAACAACCCACCCAAACACCATTACCTTTTCCTAATCCCATCCTACCTAGTGCTCCTTGATTAACTCCTAAGGAGTATGATCTTGTTGAACAACTAAAGAATACTCCTTCTAAGATATCATTGTGGGACCTTATTCAAGCATCCTCTCACTATCATAACATGATTCAAAATTCATTGCAACACATTCCTATCCCTTCTACTATGCAACCAAATAACATAGCAGCCATGATTCACAAAATACACACTAACATTGTTTTCCACCAAAGTGAACTCCCCTCTTTGGAAGTGCAAAAACAAAATGATTCTTCATGATCATTGCTCAATACAAACAAAAGGGGATAAAGAGAACTCTTGTCAATACTAACTCTACCCTTAATGTCTATAGTGTGAGCCTTCTGGATAGGCTTGGCATTGATAAATCAAACATTCAACCTGTTTCTCTATCTCTTAAGGGATTTGACAATGTCGAAAAGAAACCACTTGTGGTGATCACTTTGCCTCTTACAGTTGGAAAGGCCACATTGGATACACCAATCCACGTTATGCCTAACGAAATTTCATGTAATCTTCTCTTAGGTAGATAGTGGATTCATGCAATGAATGGGGTTCCCTCTACTCTCCATCATAAAATGATGTACATCTACAAAAATAAAGTGTACACACTTGACATTGATCCTGAGCCTTATAGTATCTTACAACTTGAGGAAAACAAAGTTAATCCATTGAACGCATTAAAACCAACCACACAAGTGGAACCCATGCAACAAAATGACAACAAAAATAAAATTGAACAAGTCATGAAGCTATTAGTAGATGATTGGGATTCCCTATATTTCACACCAACATGCATGGGAGAATACAAGATCATAAACAAGGACTCTAAAAAGGGACAAGAGAAATTAGTAATGCCAACAAAAAACTCAGAAAACCCTTCAAAATCATCCGCCTAAACCACTTTAGACAAAGAAACAAATTACACAACACACTTTGACGAACTTAACCATGAACAACCACTCAATTGAAAAGCGATGAAAAAGATTTATGGTAAAAGTTATGAAATTATGAAACAAATTGGATATAGTGGAAAAGGATGTGGTGCTAGAGAACAAGGTATCCATGTTCCCATCGAACTTAACAAACAATAAATGAATCATGTTCTTGGTTATTGTACTTTGGTAGAAATAACCAAGCCTTCACTCAACTTCAGCACTATCACAAAGCACCCTTATAAGACAACTTTAACAATAATTTATCCTAAACTGATAGAGACTAGTGATCTTTATCCTTTGCAAGAAATGAAACCAAAAAAGACATCTTCACTTAATGTAAAGGTCATCTCACAAAACACTAATGATTTGAGTTTGTTAGATTTTACACCCTCTTATAAAGGAAAGAAAATAATCTTGCAATCCAAAGAGTCTTGCGTAGGTATGAAATCTATTACTAAGCAAGACGTATCTTTGTCACAAACTATAGGAAAAATTTCTACCATTGATCAAGAGGGTATCTTTTCAAGAATCCTCCAAGATCACTTGATATCTCTCCCTCCATGAACTCGAAAGAAATTTTATTACAAAAATTTATTTTGCGCATATCATAGAGTTCACAATCATTCTAATAATGAATGTCAGGCCTTGAGTAGTAAAATCCAACATATTAAGGAGTTTGGTGCTCTCCCTTATTTGGGGGCACCTAATTCCTCTAATATATTCTTATTTTCACTCTACCATACATCTTATTGATCACTTCCACTCACCCTTGTCCTGCACTAAGTGGGGGCAAGGAGTTAGTTAGCCTTGTCCTCGTAATGTCACTTATCATTGCTTCTTTTGGATAGTTGATCACTTTTCATGAACATATAAGAGTAAGCTTGGGATGTGGATGACATGCCTTAAGTTGGCAAGCATGTGACATACTACCTTTCTCATGACATAGCTTATTGAAAACATATGACTTGGCATAGGACCTTTTGAATAAGCTCTCGTGTCTCCTTCTTATACTTTAAAGCAATTTCTCATAGTATTAGTGTTAGCAATCACTTTAAAGTGGGGGCATACAACAAAACTCACATTTTATTGCATGATTTTCCTTTTTCCTATGATTTCCTCTGTTGGAAACATTAGGTACAATGTTGCCCAGGTTGACACCTTGCACTTGTCCTCTCTTGAAAACAAGATGAGACCATTTGTATTTTTTCTCTCTTAGATACATTAAACATGATGTTCCCTAAGATGAGACATTGCAAAAACTAAGAAAAATCCCTTTGAACATTCCTTACACCATTTACAATGTCTATGAGTTTCAAGCATATGAAGCTTTGCTTGCCTCATAGAGGTTGAAGATCATTTTTGTGTGGCACCTTGTCAACATTATTAGGAAGTATGAATTTGGTATTGTTGAGTAGGAAACCCATTCTAAGGCATGACTTTCCCCTAGCCACTTGCATGTGTGTGAGTGCATACTAGCCACGAGTGTATCTTTCTCACCTTTTAGGACTTCTGACCCGGCAGACAACCAAGAGTTCCGTTGCCTCAGAGTGAGTATGCATTTTTAGACAAACAACCTAGATCTAATCCACAATGTGTTCAAAAAATGGATGAAGCATGATCCACCTTTTTATTTTTGCTTTCTCTTCCTTCTAGTTCTTTCCATTGCATAATTGCGTCTCTTGATTTGCTACAAATTATTCACCTTGTGTGTGTCCTTTTGCGCTTATGTTGGTTTGACTTAGGATCTTGGATTCTGGGGGCTTGGTTACTTCCTTCACCTTTGTTATCCTATACCATCCACATTTGTATGATCAAAACCCTCTTGAATGTGTACTTTAGTGTGATTTTGAAGCAAGTTCATCCTCTCACTAATGTGGGGGCTAAATGTAGAGCAAAAAAATATAGTTCTTGCTTGATATGAGAATAATTCATGATAAATTGGACTCAATAAGCCCTTGATTTAGTGTTGTGAGGTGTTTTAGACATCCACATTAGGTCTTGGACCCTTGCAAACTAAGTAAAATGCATTTATCGATGTTTTGTAAAGGTGTCGTAAAGTGTTGTAAAAGACTTTCACACTTTTCTATACCTTTATTAAGTATTTAAGTCTCATGGACCTATTTTCCCCCCAATTCAATATTATAAAATGTATTTAATTTCATTATCACATTAATCTAGAAGGCTTGTAAATTAAACCGAATTCTAATCTAATGGTGTAATGTGTCTTACACATTCACATTGGATTTTGTGCCTTTCTAGGCTATGTGGACCTCATTTTAATGTTGTAAAGTGTATTTAATTACACTTACACATTGAAATTTGTGTCTCTAGCCATAATTAGCCTTTACACCATCATTAATAGATCCCTATGGCCCCATATTGAGCATCATGAGGCTTATTTTTATAAAATACCTAACTAAATCAACATAGAAAAATGAAATTCTTCATTCCTCGACAATCCAGTTGGCAAAAGAGCCCCTATGGGACTAAGTCGCCCATCTGGGAAAATGACTCCCATCCAGGTGGGACTAAGTCACCCAACTTGGTGACTTAGTCCCATTTATGTTATTTTTGAGGTTTGAGTTGGGAAAATTGGATTTTAAGTTTATTTTCCTTCATATCAACCTTGGGGATCAAATTAATAGGAATTTTAGGAGGATTTCCTATATAAAAAAGCTATTAAACCCTAATTCATAACTAAATCATCATTCAGTTATCATTCATTCTCTATCTCAAGTTAAGCAAGCTAGGGTGAGGTCATTTAGAGAGCATTCAAGATCATTTTTCAGACATTCAAGGGTAGATCTTCATCCATTGTTGCATAAATTCAAGATCTATCATCATGGAAATTTTCTAATCCCTTCATTTCATTTTCATGATTCATATTATCTCTTCTATTGGTTTAATTACCTACAAGGGGTTTGACCAAGGAAAACCCCTATTCCCTAACATTCAACATTTTTATTTCTTTCTTTGTGTGTTTGCAGATTTTGACATTTTGAAGGTTTGGAAATCATTGAAGGATAAGTTGCACACTTTTTGAAGACATCTCCTTGTTGGCTAGGTCAAAATATCCACAAAAAGTCACTTTTAGGCCCGAATTTGGCAATTTTAGATCCAAACACCTAGAGATACAGAAAGTGCAAACTAAGAGCTTCTATTTCAACTTTTAGATATTTAGAAAAGCCAAAGTGGAGTAAGTCACCTTCAGTGGAAACTTAGTCCCATTACACATGTTTTCTCAAATTTTCTATAGATTTGGATACCCATTTGGCTGAAATGGGCTCCAGTGCAGTTTTATAGATCTGGGACAAGGTCGCCTAGAATGGCGTAAGTGTCCCAGTAGGCTAAAATTCCATAATCAGTAGCATTTTCAATCTCCATTCTAGTCTTCAACACATTTTAAGTTCCACACATTCAGTTTTACAATTTTCTATTTTGTCTCATTTGCATTTCTATGTCATTTAGCTTATGTTTGCATATCACAATGTGTTATAAAAAAAAGTGTATTTTCTTAGTTTAGCTTTAATAATCAATCTCTTTTATTAGTTATTTGCATCCAAGGAATTCTATTTAGACATATTTCAATCATATTAGCATTATTATTGAATGAACAACCCAAGGTTTTATGGGATACCTTTCTCCTTTTAGGTGCAAAACCCTAGAAGTGCAAGAGAGTGTCCATCCCCAAAAATTTGCTGTTCATTTTGGTGAACTTGCTTTTCGAATACCTTGTTGTCTGATTTGGTTTCCTTCATCATCCTATAATTAGCTTTCATTAACATTTCATTGAATTTTGCAATAGTTAAATTGCATTCTATGATTTCTATTTTGTAATAGTGAAAGGGCATATAGGTTGCATTTTTACATTTTAAATCATTGAAAATTTATGAAATTCTGCATTTGCATCTTAGGTGTACATCATACAACACAAAATACATAAAAATCAATCCAAAAAAAATGAAAATTCTAAAAAAAATCATCATTTGGAATCATTCGCCACCTTGGGAAACTTAGTCCCTTTTCACCCCTAAAACTACCTTTCACAATGCTAAAAACCCTATTTTTTAGCTTTTGTTTGCTGACATTAGCTACCTCTATCAGTTGGATAAGTTTTTGTTACATGCATTTCATTAGACCTAGTTTATATTAGCTCATTTCATGCATTGTTTAATTTCAAATTTTCATTTACAACTTTTCATCTTTCAAGTTGTTGCATAATGTAATCAATAAATTACCTTGTTTCACCTCTGAAAATTGCATTTCAACATTTCCCTTTAAGTCATTGCATTGTACTTTCTTTACTTTTCCATGATAGCATGTTTACTTTCAAGAGATGTGGCTTTTATTTGGTTAAAAATGGATTGCATAAATACAACATCCTCTCTTATGAGTTCAATTTTGATTACAACAATGAGGTCATTAAGAAACATGTTCATACCATTGACACAATTCTTAATATTACATTGCCCATTGGTGAGAATGGTAGTGTAGACAATCATAACAATCACACTTGTTCTTCTCCAGATACCTATCCTATTAGTGAAGAAGGTATCTTGGTTAAAGAATATACAAGCATTGAGGGTCTTGATTGTCCCTCCCCTCATTCCCCTTTGGAGGATATTGGGAAAAAAGAACATGAGATTATAAAAACATTTCTAAACATCACCTTACCTAGTCTCCATAGCCATGACAATAAAAAATGTGTATCTCCTAATATCCCTGCTCGATGCAAAGAGTATAGGTTGGTGTTAGATGATATAGCTATTAAGAATCATGAGAACCTTGATACTTCCTTCCCTAATGCTCTTACCATTTGGGACAATCTATTTGAAAATCATAGAGGTCCTTCTCTTCCTACCTCCCCCACTTGCGATGAAGCTACTTTACAAACTTCAACCTTGGATGAACATATTGCAAGCTCTCCTATTAGGGTGGCTAATATGGAACAAGAGATTGAAACCATATAGACAAAGTACAATAAAATAGAGTCTTCTTCTAATTTCCCCCTATTGATAAACAAGAAAATCCAACCATTGATCATTCCCCTACTTGTGATGAAGTCATTTTAGAAGAACCAACCCTTCAATGTCAAGAACACGTGGTTTGTAGTTCTCCTAAAAAATCTCCTCCTAAGGAGGATATCATGGTGCAAGAAAAGGATAACGATCACAATAGTGATATAGTTTCCTTAGAAGAAGATGATGAGGTAACATTAGACCCTACTTCACTAAGGGACTAATTCAAAACAAACCCGAACTCGTCCTTTATCCACCTAAAAATAATGTTTCACAACAACTGAGTCCTAATACCATTGCTTATACATATCCCACTACAAACAATCCCCAACCATAACAATCCACCCGAACACCATTACCTTTTCCTAATCCCATCCTACCTAGTTCTTCTCGATTAACTCCTAAGGAGTATGATCTTGTTGAACTAAACTATACTCCTAAAATATCATTGTGGGACCTTATTCAAGCATCCCCTCACTATCATAACATGATTCAAAATGCTTTGCAACACACTCCTATC
This sequence comes from Sequoia sempervirens, assembly GCA_007258455.2. Taxonomy (NCBI): domain Eukaryota; kingdom Viridiplantae; phylum Streptophyta; class Pinopsida; order Cupressales; family Cupressaceae; genus Sequoia; species Sequoia sempervirens. The sequence goes on from VDFB02373365.1 coordinate 290,690,995, forward strand.
CCCTCTACTATGTGACCAAATGACATAGCAACCATGATTCATGGAATACACTCTAACATTTTTTTCCACCAAAGTGAACTCCCCTCTTTGGAAGTGAAAATAAAAATGATGCTTTCATGATTATTGCTCAATAAAAATGAAAAGGGATAAAGAGAACTCTTGTCAATACTAGCTCTACCGTTAATTTTTGTAGTGCGAGCCTTCTGGATAGGCTTGGCATTGATAAATCAAACATTCAACTTGATTCTTTATCTCTTAAGGGATTTGACAATGTCAAAAAGAAAGCACGTGGTGTGATCACTTTACCTCTTACAGTTTGAAAGGCCACATTGGATACACCAATCCATGTTATGCCTCATGAAATTTCATGTAATATTCTCTTAGGTAGACTGTGGATTAATGTAATAAATGGGGTGCCTTCTACTAACCATCGTAAAATGAAGTACATCTACAACAACAAAGCGTACACACTTGACGCTGATCCTAATCCTTATAGTGTCTTACAACTTGAGAAAAAAAAAGATAATCCAGGCTTAAACACATTAACACCAACCACACAAGTGGAACCTGTGCAACAAAACAATAATGAAAAATAAATTAAAAAAGTCATGAAGCTATTAGCAGATGATTGGGGTTCCTTAGAGTTCATACCAACATTCATGGGAGAACACAAGATCATAAACAAGGACTCTGAAAAGGGACAAGAGAAAGTAGTAATGTCAACACAAAACTTGAAAAACCCTTCGAAAGCATCTACCTCAACCACTTTAGACAAATAAGAAAATTACACAACACACTTTGATGAACTTAAGCATGAACAACCACCTGATCTAGAAGCAATGAAAATGATTTATGGAAAAGGTTATAAACTTATCAAACAACTTGGCTATAGTGGAAAAGGATTTGGTGCTAGAGAATAGGGTATCCATGTCCCCATCAAACTTAACACACAAGAAATGACTCATGGTCTTGGTTTTTTTCTTTTGGTAGAAATAACCAAGCCTTCAATCAACATCAACACTATCACAAAACACCCTTGTAAGACAACTTTAATAGTAATGCATCCTTAACTGATAGACACTAGTGGTCTTTATCCTTTGGAAGAAATGAAACCAACAAAGACATCTTCACTTAATGTAAATTTCATCTCGCAAAACACTAATGATTTGAGTTTGTTAGATTTTACACCCTCCTATAAAGGAGAGAACAAAATCTTGCAATCTAAAGAGTCTTGTGTAAGTATGACATCTTGTACTAAGCAAGACGTATCTTTGTCACAAAATACAAGAACACTTTCTACCATTGATCAAGAGGGTATCTTGTTGAGACTCCTCCAAGATCACTTGATATCTCTCCCTCCATGAACTCGAAAGAAATTTAATTATAAAATTGATTTTGTGCATATCATAGAGTTCATAGTCATTCTACTAATTAATGTCAGGCCTTGAGTAGTAAAATCCAGCATCTTAAGGAGTTTGGTACTCTCCCTTATGTGGGGGCACCTAATTCCTCTAATTGATACTAATTTTCACTCTACTATGCATCTTATAAATCACTTTGGCTCACCCTTGTCTTGCACTAAGTGGGGGAAAGGGGTTAGCTTTTTCCTTGTATGTCACTTGTCGTTGCTTCTTTCGGCTAGTTGATCACTTTTCATGAGTATTTAAGAGCAAGCTTGGGATGTGGACCACATGCCTTAAGTTGGCTCACATGTGACATACTACTTTTTTCATGACATAGCTTATCAAAAACATATGACTTGGCATAGGGCTATTCAAATAATCTCTCACGTCTCCTTCTTCTACTTTAAAGTAATTTCTCATAGTACTAGTGTTAGCAACTGCTTTAAAGCGGGGGCATACATCGACAGTCACATTTAATTGTGCGATTTTCCTTTTTCTTGTGATTTGTTCTCTTGGAAACATTAGGTACAATGTTGCCCAAGATGAGACCTTGCACTTGTCCTCTCTTTGAAACAAGATGAGACCATTTGCACTTTTTCTCTTTTGGATAAATTAAACATAATGTTCCCTAAGATGAGACATTTCATGAACTAAGAAAAATCCCTTTGAACATTCCTTACACCATTTACAATGTCTATGAGTTTCAATCATATGAAGATTTGCTTGCCTCATAGAGCTCGAAGATCATTTTTGTGTGGTGCCTTGTCAAGGTTATCAGGAGGTATAACTTTGGTGTGGTTGAGCAAGAAGCCTATTCTGAGGCATGAATTTCCCCATAGCCACTTGCATGTGTGTGAGTGCATACCAGCCATGAGTGTATGTTTCTCACCTGGCAGACAACCAAGATTTTTGTCACCTCAGAGTGAGTATGCATTTTCAGACAAAAAACCTAGATCTGATCCATAATGTGTTGGAAAAATGGTTGAAGTTTAATCCACTTTTTTATTTTTAATATTCTCTTCCTTCTAGTTCTTTCCATGCATGATTTTGTATCTTTATTTACTAAATTCGCCTTGTGCATGTCCTTTTGCGCTTATGTTGGTTTGACTTAGGATCTTGGATTCTAGGTGCTTGGTTACATCCTTCATCTTTGTTATATCCTAGACCATTCACATTGGTACGATTTGACCCCTCTTGAATGTCTACTTTAGTGTGAGTTTGAAGCAAGTTCATCCTCTCACTCAAGTGGGAGCTAAATGTAACACAAAAATGGTAGTTCTTGCTTGATATGAGAATAATTCATGATAAATTGGACTTAATAAGGCCTTGATTTAGTGTTGTGAGGTGTTTTACACATCCACATTATGTCTTGGACCCTTGCAAACTGAATAAAATGCATTTATCAATGTTTTGTAAAGGTGTTGTAAAGTGTTGTAAAAGACTTTCACACATTTCTAGACCTTTATTAAGAATTTAAGTCTCATGGACCTATTTTTCCCCTAATTCAATATTATAAAATGTATTTAATTTCATTATCACATTAATCTAGAAGGCTTGTAAATTAAATCTAATTCTAATCTAATGTTGTAATGTGTCTTACACATTCACATTGGATGTTGTGCCTTTCTAGGCTATGTGGAACTCATTTTAATGTTGTAAAGTGTATTTAATCACACTTTCACATTTGAATTTTTCTCTCTAGCCCTAATTACCCTTTACATCATAATTAATAGGCCACTATGGCCCCATATTATGCATCATGAGACTTATTTTGATCAAATACCCGACTAAATCAACATAAAAACTAAAATTCTTCATTCCCGAACAATCCAGCTGGAAAAGAGCCCCTATGGGACTAAGTCACCCATATGGGTGAATGAGTCCCATCCAGGTGGGACTAAGTCACCCAGCTTGGCGAATTAGTCTCATTTGGGCTATTTTTGAGGTTTGAGCGGGAAAAAATAGATTTTATGTTTACTTTTCCTTCATGTCGGCCTTGGGGATCAACTTAATGGGAATTTTAGGAGGATTTTCTCTATAAACAAGCTAGTAAACACTAATTAATAACTAAATCATCATTCTCCATCTCAAGTTAAGCAAGATACGGTTAGGTCATTTAGAGAGCATTCAAGATCATTTTTTAGACATTCAAGGGAAAATATTCATCCATTGTTGTAGAAATTCAAGATCTATCATCATGGAAAGTTTCTAATCCCTTCATTTCATGTTCATGCTTCATCTTATCTCTTCATTTGGTTTAACTACCTACAAGGGGTTTGACCAAGTGAAACCCTTATTTCCTAGCATTCAATATTTCTCTTTCTTTCTTTGTGTGTTTGTAGATTTACTCACTTTGAAGGTTTGGAAATCATTGAAGGATAAGTTGCAAACTTGTTGAAGACATGTCCTTTTTGGCTAGGTCAAAATATTCACAAAAAGTCACTTTTAGGCCTGAATTTGGTAGTTTCAAATCCGAACACCTAGAGGAACAAAAAGTGTAGACAAAGAGCTTTTGTTTCCACTTTCAGATTTTCAGGAATGCCAAAGTGGACTAAGTCACCATTAGTGGTGACTTAGTCCCACTGCACATGTTTTTCAGAGTTTTCTGTAGATTTGGATACCTAGTTAGCTGAAACGGGCTCTAGTGCAGTTTTCTAGATCTGGGACTAGGTCACCCAGAATGGTGTAAGTGTCCCAATAGGCTAAAATTCTAGAATCAACATCATTTTAAGTCTCCATTCCATTCTACAACACATTTCCAAGTGCACACATTCAGTTTTATAGTTTTTTGTTTTGTTTTATTTGCATTTCTAGGTCATTTAGTTTATGTTTGCATACCACAATTTGTTTTCAAACAAAGGGAATTTTCATAGTTTAGCATTAATAATCAATCTCTTTTATTAGTTATTTGCATCTAGGGCATTCCATTTAGACATATTTCAATCATATTAGCATTAGTATTGAATGAACCACCTAGATTTTTGGGATTCCTCTCCTTTTAGGTGCAAAGCCCTAGAAGTGTAAGAGAGTGCCTATCCCCAAAAAATTTTGGTACACAAATAAAATGTAAAAAAGGAATAGTTTTTTTGACACTACACATTGGAACAATTTCAAGATGTGCAAGAGTTCTTTGAAAATATATTTACATTTATATATTAGAAATATCAACTCAATGATTTAATCTTGTAAAAAACATAAATACATATCTAAAGCATAAAATACAAATTATATCCTTACAAATAAATTTGGAACAATGTATGAATATATATTTTTTTAAATTGACACTTTCAACATGAAGAAAAATATATATACACCATGAAACATAAAATAAATCTTGTCCTCGCAATAATTCATGAATACTATATAATTGATAAAATCTACTTTCCAAAATTTTAACATAGAAATTTACATGGATTAAAAAAAAAATTCAAAAAATGAATAGAAAAAGTTACAATACAATGATCCAACAAAAATCTTTATGTTGAATTAAGGTGGCTTAAGTAGAAAGTATAACCCATCGTTAAAAATGGTGCAATAATACACCATTGTAAGGAAATTAAACTATTATGCAAGATTATAAGATGATCAAAGATCATATAAACATAAAGTGCAAAACATAAATCATTTAAAATTTCTCAAAACAATCTATACTCTTTAAATCATAGTATATTTTAGTTTTCCTTCAAATAACTTTTATAGGTTGTCAAAATTCATAGATAAAATGCATGAAAATTTATTTGCACTCAAAATATATAAAATAAAGGGTTATTAAAATTGGTGAAGTGCTAGCTAGAAGAATGTTCATATTCTTTTAACCAAGACAAATGAAGATGCATGAGCGAACATTATTTTAGAGAATATTCAGAGAATTTAACTTGAGCATATCACCAATTCAAATGAAAATGTAAAATCCAGTTTGAATATGAAGAAGCCATAATCATTGAAATATATAAGAAAACATCACTTTGAGGCATTGTCTCAAAAAGTTCATAGAATTTTTTTATGCTTTCATATTTTGTATACACGTCTACTAAGGTATTTCCAACTACATCATCTATTTTTTCAACTAATAAATTATTTTGTATAAAAATGTATGACACTTCATAATCCCAACAATTGCTCTATAAGAAACATGAGTAAATTTTTTGTAGTCTTTCACTTTTTCTATCTATAGCAACTCCATTTATTTTTAGATATGTATTCTAATTTTTAGGTGTTATTAAATCAATGCAATTTTTTTTCTATTTAATCAAAATATTTCTAATTATAGTTAGAATGGAAAATATTGCATAACAACATAAATATAAATTAATTGATTACAAGTGGAAATAATTTTAAAAATATTAAAATTATGTTGTATGTTTGTTATGGTCAATTATAAAAATTAAATAAAATATGATATTTGGGAGACCATCTTCTTATAGTAATAAAAACTAAAACTTACAAGAAAGAATTCAGAAAAAAATATATGGTACCTATTCACCAAAAACACTAGTCAATTAATAATAAGAACTTGTTTAATACATTTTTCCAAACTTATTCTATAAAATAAATATTGTGCCATAGAAAAATGGCCCCTTGTCATTTTCATGGCCTTTTAGGTCTTGTTTCATGGTATTTGATATATTTGGCTTTGATTTTATGTTGCAAGATGGCTTGCACATGCATATTTAGGTACTAAAATTCAAATAATGATGTCTTGTGAAGGTGTTGTGAAGTGTTGTAAGATATTTCTACATTCTTCCAGACTCTATTCATTACAATTCACCTCAAAATCACCTTTTTACACATCATTAAGTCCTATTTTGAAGTGTTGTAAAGTCTTGTAACAAGATTTCACACTTTCCTAGGCACAAATTCACTATTTATCTCTTCTTATGACTTATTTGACCCCTTTATGCCCTCAGATGCCTTAATTAAGTGTATTTTTGGATATTATCCTGAAAAACAACATTAAATGCAACTTAATTCCTGACATTTGTTTTTAGGTCCTAGGTGGGACCCATTTTCCATGGGTGGCGAATGATTCCCCCTTGGCCCAAAATTCAAAATATTTTAAATTTCTTTTTAGGATTTTATTAAAAATCACTTGATGTCGGCCTGTGATGAGGAATAAAAGGTAAACTATGACAAAAGATTGTGTAAATAGGAAATTTTCACCTCATTTTACATCTCCTACAATCTCACTCATTCAAGCAATCTCATACAAGCATTCAAGCATCTTATAACGTCAATTCAAGCAATATTCAAGAACTTTGAAGCAACCATTGATATTACTTTAGACTTGCATCTTCAACAATTTGGTAAGTTAATAGAAATTGCATGTTGTTAGTTTATCATTCCTTTACATTTTATTATTTCATTAAGGGTTTGATTACCAAAAGTGGGGTCTGACCAAGGAAAACCCCTATTTGCTAACCCTCAAACGTTTTTCCCTCTTGCATGTGTGTTTACAGACTTAGGTATGCAAATTTATCAAGAATTTATGTGTTGAAAAGTGGAAAAAAAATTCAACTAGGTGTTTCAAGTCAACTAAAGTCTATTTCAAGCTTGAAGAAGCTTTTTTGTTCGTTCCGACAGAATTGACTTCGACAACTTGACAAGGAAATATTTTCCAGATCTGGTGTTGTAGATTTTTCTCTTGATTTTCCAAAATTTTGGGAGAGGACTGATTCACCATCAGTGACAAATGACTCCCACCTAAGGACTGAAAATATGAGTTTTGTTAGATTCTAGATCCTGACTATCAGAAACTAGTTTTTGACACTGTTTTACTAGGAGGAGGACTAAGTCGCCACCCTGAGTGAATGAGTCCCACTGTGAAAAATTAGTGAATTCAACCAACATCCACAACATTCCATATTCTTCATCAAGTCCCTAGGTGCACTCAAATTTATCCTCTTTCTTTCTATTCTACATATTTTCTTCATTTAGTTCATTGTTGCATAACAAAATGTGTTTTCGAACATAGCTTAAATCTTAGTTTTGCATTCATAATCATTCATCTAAATTACTTAATTGCATTTATTTTACTTCATTTAGCTTAGATAACATCACACATAACATTAATTGAATGAACCATATGCATTTTTGGGTCCTATCTCTATGCTTTTAGGTGAAAAACCTTAGAAGAGCTAGAGTTGTCCATACTGACCCGAAAATCTACAATTCATTTTGGTGAACCCAACTTTTAGAAACTTTTCATTTCTGATTTCATTCTCATATTGCATCTTGGTTTACATTTGCTTCAACATTCAATTAGGTCATTGTTTTGTTTTTGCATTCTAGGTATTTCATATTGCATTAGTGAAAACTTCATTTAGATTTTATTTTGCATTGCATCTCATTGAAAAAATATAAAATCTGCATTCTTCATCCTTAGTTGTATTCTTTAGAACATTAAAATCATCTTAAAAATTCTGAAAATCACAAAAAAATTGCATCCTAGGACTCATTCGCCACCCTGGGCGAATCAATCACTCTACACTTTTTAGACAACATTTCAAACATTTTTCTAGCATTTTTTTGCATTCTAGTTTACTGTTCCTGCATTATGTTTTAATTTCCAGAATCTCTATTTTAACTCATTTATTGCATATTAGTTTATTTACATCATGGAATTTTCTTTCAATAAGTTTTGGAATTCATTAAAATCCTTGGTAGACATGTCAAACTATGCCTTTGGTTGTGACCCTAATGACGTTGAGCTACCTCATGCTCCTTCAACTCCTCATGATTTTCCTCCTCATGATGTAGACATCATTGGAGAAGATGATGTTAGCATGAACCAGTTCTACAATGACTTCCTTGATAACCTAGAAGCCAATGTAGCCTTTTATCCCTCCATGAAGTCACAAGATCTTCCTCCTATTGCACCTCCTAATCACTTTGCATATTTACATCTTGAAATCAATAATGGACCTACGGTTCGTCCCTCAAGAGGATCTAGTTCCTTTAACCCAACACACTCAAACCCCTTTTATGATCATAAAGTCAAAAACACTTCCATAAACCTTGAAGCAACATATGGCAACGGTTTCACTATATTGAGTAAACAAGGTTGTGACACAAAACATGAGCATGAAATTCATAAATATATGGAGCAAAACCCAACCGAAGCAAACACAATAGGACTAGGATATCAAAATCCTTCTCATCCTGATAGACATCCTCTTCAACCTAGGAGACTTTGGGATGCTAGTACAGTGCTCTTGAATCCTCCTCCTAACTTGAACATTCTCTTTCCATGTGAACAACCATTCTCTCCTTCTAATGATAAGGATGGTAGGATCCCTATGGGTCCCCTTCCTCCTTCTATTCATGAAAAAGGAGAATGTCGCAAACAAAAATGACCATAAAAATTGAAGAAGCTAAAGTTTCCTACACATCCTCCACCTGAATGTGAAAGGAGACTTCAACTACTTTTAAACAAAGGTCTTATACTCTTACCACCTTCAAATAGGTTGGTCATTAATCCTAATGATTCCTAGATACCATATTTCAAATATCATTGCATTCTTGGACATCGAACGAAAGCATGTTGAACATTGAAATAGATATTGGATAAGTACACTTCACTGATACTAATTGCTTTCCTATTCTCCCTTAAAATACTATTGCCTTATCATGCCATAGTTGAAGGATTTTTCAGTCTCACTATTGCATGATCCTCTCCATCCTCACCTTAGGCTCATACTTTTTTTCCCCTTTGTGGACACAAGTAGTTGTTAGGCTTTGACCTTGTAATGCACTTGTCTTTGTCTCTTAACTATGTTATTCATTTTCTACTTACACTTTAAGATTGAGAAACCAATAACTTAGTTAACGGTTGACTTACATTTGCATTACTTGTTCCTCTTTTTTTTCCTTTCCATGTATGTATCGTGTTCCCCTGTGACGTGTGTTTGATGTTCACTCTCTTTGTACACTTCTTCTATTTGTACCTCTATTCTTCTAATAATCATTCCTTGTCTTTTTCTCTTTTTTTTTGTTTTGTGTTTTCTATTTGGGGATGATGCAAAGTGTAGAGACACCTTATGTTTCTTCCATGTTGACCCAAAAGGTCCTTTTCTTTTTCACTTTTGTTTTGTGTTTTCCTTTTAGGGATGACACAAAGTGTAGAGATTCCCTATGTCTCTTCCATGTTGACCCAATCGATCCCTTTTTCTTTTTGTGTTTTCTGTGTGGGGAAGATGCAAAGCATTGAGACTGAAATGTCTCCTTTATGTTGACCCAAAAGCTTTTTACGTTTCATTTCCTTTTTTCTTGTGTTTTCCTTTTGGGGGTGATCCAAAGCGTTGAGACTAAAATGTCTCTTCCATGTTGACACAAAACATACTTTCTTTTTCTTTGTTTTGACTCTCTTTATGTCATTCTTCTAGTTCTATGTATATTTGGGAATGATGACAATTCTGAGCTCTTTCATAAAAACATTGCAGCAAAAAACATATTGACCCCAAATCCATAGATCCCTTATGTGTTTGGTGCGCTTTCTCTTATGGGGGGCAATTCCCTTTCTTTTCTTTTTTTCATTTTCCTTGACATGACGCAGCCTAACTTTGAAACATATGACTTGGCATAGGGCTTTCCAAGTTGGCTCTCATGTATTGTTTTCCTTTTACCTTTTTTCTTTTCTTCTCTACTTTCAAGTAATTTCTCATAGAATAATGTGTAGCAATTCCTTTAAAGTGGGGGGCATACATTATCATAATTCATTTGCATTATTGGTTCCTAGTGTAGCCTTGACATTTTTGTGATACATTTATTACTTTGTGGATGACATTGGGTGTGATTTCCTTCATAAGTGCGATGTATCTTAGCATATTGCATTCCTCATGGTGGCCTAATGCGACACACTCAATCCCCTAAGTTGTGAATATACTATTCTTTGATTGGTCCTCTCTTGGAGATATTTCGCACAATGTTGCCTAAGTGACTGACCTTAAAAAAACTTAACAAGACTCCTTTGAACATATTTTACACTTTTACATTCTTGCATTTTACATTTTTTTCATTTTTCCACCTTGCATAATGTAACTTGTATGACTGTGGTACCTTTGTCTTTTTGTTCATTAGCATTTTTCTTTGTGGCACCTTGTTAAAGTTATCAATGGGTATAACTTTAACATGGTTGAGTAGGAATACCACCTAGCGGCATGACTTTTCCCCATAGCCACTTTTGTGTTTGTGAGTGCATACCAACTACTGTATGTATCTTACCTTTTGGGCTTTCTCACCCAACAGACCGTCCTGTGTTCTATCACCCCAAAATGAGTATACATTCTCTTTTAGCCTAGATCTTTTCCACAACTAGTTAGATTAGTGATCAAAGCTTCATTTGATTCTCAACACTTGTGTGTTCCTTTGTTCTTATTCTTAGTTTTCCATGGGTTCTTCATCTTGAGGAATTAATCATCTCTCTTGATTGTTGTCATTCCATCTTCCTAATGTAAGTTCATTTCAACCCTTCTCTCGATGTCCATGGCTACTTAAGTGTGAGTTTGAAGTAGGTTCATCCTCTCACTAAAGTGGGGGCTCAATGTGTCATAGAAAAATGGCCCCTTGTCATTTTCATGGCCTTTTAGGTCTTGTTTCATGGTATTTGATATATTTGGCTTTGATTTTATCTTGCAACATGTCTTGAACATGCATATTTAGGTAATAAAATTCAAATAATGATGTCTTGTGAAGGTGTTGTGAAGTGTTGTAAGACATTTCTACACTCTTCTAAACTCTATTACACATCATTAAGTCCTATTTTTAAGTGTTGTAAAGTCTTGTAACAAGATTTCATGCTTTCCTAGGAAAAAATTCACTATTTATCTCTTCTTATGACTTATTTGACCCCTTTATGCCCTCATATGCTTTAATTAAGTGTATTTTTGGATATTATACCAAAAAACAACATTAAATGCAACTTAATTCTCGACACTTGTTTTTAGGTCCTAGGTGGGACCCATTCAAAATGGGTGGCGAATGAGTCCCCCTTGGCCCCAAATTCAAAATATTTCTAATTTATTTTTGGGATTTTATTAAAAATCACTTGATGTTGGCCTGTGATGAGGTATGAATGGGAAAATATGACACAATATTGTATAAATAGGCATTTTTCACCTCATTTTACATCTCCTACAATCTCATTCATTCAAGCAATCTCACACAGGCATTTAAGCATCTTATAACATCAATTCAAACAATATTCAAGAACTTTGAAGCAACCATTGACATTACTTCAAAATTGCATCATCAAGGGTTTGGTAAGTTAATAGCAATTTCATGTTATTAGAATATCATTCCTTTACATTTCATTATTTCATTAAGGGTTTGATTACCAAAAGTGGGGTTTGACCAAGGAAAACCCCTATATGCTATCCCTCAATCATTTTTCCCTCTTGCATGTGTGTTTGCAGACTTAGGTATGCATATTTATCAAGCATTTATGTGTTGAAAAGTGGAAAGAAAAGTCAACTAGGTGTTTCAAGTCAACTCAAGTCTATTTCAAGCTTGAAGAAGGTTTTTTGTCCATTTCTCATATAATTGACTTTGGCAACCTAACAAGTAGATATTTCCAAATCAGGTGTTGTAAAGTTGTCTGCTAATTTTCCAAAATTTTGGGAGATGATTGATTTACCATCAGTGGCAAATGAGTCTCATGTTAGTAGTAAAAATATGAGTTTTTTTAGATTTTGGATACCAACTGTCAGAAACAAATTTCTGACACTGTTTTACCAAGAAGAGGACTAATTCACCACCCTCAGAGAATGAGCCCCACCGTGAAAAATTAGTGAATTCAACAAGCATCCAAAACATTATAGATTGTTCATCAAGTCTCTAGGTGCACTCAGATTTATCCCTTTTCTTTTTGTTCTGCATATTTATATCATTTAGTTCATTGTTGCATAACACAATGTGTTTTCAAACATAGCTTAAATCTTAGTTTCACATTCATAATCATTCATCTAAATCACTTAGTTTCATTTAATTTACTTCATTTAGTTTAGATAACATCACACATAACATTAATTGAATGAACCCCATGTATTTTTTGGGTCCTATCTCTCTCCTTTTAGGTGAAAAACCCTAGAAGAGCTAGAGTTGTCCATAGTGACCTGAAAATCTACAGTTCAAATATATACATTAATAATATACTAGAAGCAGAATTATTTTTATTACCTAAATTATTTTCAAAATAACCTTCAATTAAATATATAACATTCTTTTTAAAGGAAATATCTTTATTTGAAATAATTCCAATATAAAATATCAAAATCAAAGTCATCCACAAATGCAGTATTCATGGATAAAAGCTCTCATTTTTCTTGAAGCATTTTGACAAGGTAAGGCATCACATGATCCACTAACCCAATTAGAAGAGGTTTAATTACTTGAAATCCTTTGCAAACTAAACCCAATGATAGAGAATTCCAAACTAAACCCAATGGTGGGTTCTCTATCATTTCCTTCAACAAGTGAATTACACTTTTAACATAAATATTGATGAAATATTAAAGTGACAAAGGTACTAGAGGGCTCATAAAAGTTGGTGTATAATATTTGGATAATTCTATGTTGGAGATTACAATTAGAGAAGAATAAAGTGAGAATAATAGTATTAAGGGTAACACTAAGATTGATGATAGTGGTTAGAAAATTTATACTATGTGGAAATAATTTGAATAAAAAATGTCATTCGTAACCCTTTCATTTAAAACCAAGTTGATGTCACGTCCCCAACAAAACAATGCAAAATAGTATGAGTTGTCTACAAGTAGTTTTCAGTTGTAGATGACTAGGTAGGTTTATTTTTTAAATGAGAGATAGCCTAGCTACATATTCCTATGACTTGTATACGAAATATTTTATGTTAATTTGTGTAAATAAAAGATGTTTGAAAATAGAGAAGGAAGTGTGGAAAAAAAATGTGCTGCCCAAAACAAACATTATCTATAGTAGTCATGGATAGAAGCCCTCTATTTTTTTATCCCTCGTGATGAGCTAAGGCATTATTCCCCACTAATATTGGATATTCCACTACCTTTGCAGCTGCCTACTTTCCTATCACAAAGAAACAAATATAAACTAGCAATCACACCTTTGGGGTTCAATGGGTATGCCAAAGACAATATAGTGAACATTGTGCTAATTTTGATAATTAGAAAGTGGGAAAACTCATATACAACTGTAAAGTTGAAGTCCTGTGAGTTGAGAACAAGTAAATCTTAAGCCCACTTATTAATATGTTGTAATTATATGGAGATAAATATTTTAGTTTTTGGTATTCTATTTGAAAGACATAAATTGTGAAATGTGAAGTCTCATTTTATTTAAATAAGTGAAGTTATCCATGTATGTGTTATTGTAATTTAAATATGATTAACAAAATATTATATGGAATTACAAGTCAGTTAATAAATTTAGCATAGTGTAATTTTGGAAAGTGAAAGAACAAGTATAATTGTAGATAATTATGAGGAAATATTTAATGTAGAATTCAATAAGCTTTGTAAAGAAGAATGTATTAACATATGAAGATGATCCCTTGAATTTTGACAATTGGTCTTAAAAGTACAAGTAGTAGTATATTGGCAATAAACTAAGAATGTATTAAGTTTAACATATGAAAATGTTGAGACCTATACTGTTCACCATAAATTTAAGTTTAAAGAGTTCAAGGAAAAGAGAAAAAACCAAAAAATTAAACTACCAAATGAACATAAATCTTTTACAATGGTGTTATATATTATGGATATGTACATATTTCCATAATAAATTTCACTGAATTTATGGAAAGCGAGTTACGTGAAGATTGTGCACAAAATGTATCATGTTGTCAAGGAGACCGATAAGAAAAATGGGTAGAGTTTACTGGAATTAATTGTAGGGTAGTTTTTAAAGGAGAGTCGTAATAATCTGTAGCTTAGGTGAGAATGTGACAGCATATAGCCATTTTTTTGGAATGAATCCAAAGGACAAGAAAGAGCTCCATAAAATAGCCAACTTCATGCAAATCATGCTACACAATTATCTTATAATTTAAAGTCTATTAAAGATATTTTTTGTATAGCTCGTTATGGAGTTTAATGTAAATCAACAATTAAAAATAAAGATACATAAATAGAATGTACCAAGCTATCCCTATTTTGTATGCTTCCTCTCGCCATAGGAATGGGGATGATATGCATGCTGTCATCCCATTCCATCCAAAATTGGATCCCTAATAAAGAGCAGAGATGTGCATTATGATTAGAAACATTGTCTAGAATCTAGTCAATAAAAGCCTAAATGATAGTTTTGAAATAATAACATTTTCCAGTAACCCTCTTTATTTATGTCTTGAAAATGACGATGGGTCAAAAAATAAAGGATTTATAAATTATAGTTAATCTTGGGAACATGCAAAAATATCATACAACTAGAAAATAAACATTAATGGGTATGTGGAGGATCATCATGGAAAAAATAAGCCCTTAAGTGGCAAAAAATTTAGAAAAATCAAAGTTAGAAAACTTGACATAAAAGAATTCAATAAGTTATCTATATTATTTCAAAAATATGTAAGAATAGAATCTATACCAAATTAAATGTAGTTTCTAAACTACAAGGTTTATTTAAAAAAAAAAAAACTATTTGCTGGAAATTTGAAATTTCAATGCAGGAGTACTTAAATTTTAGGGAAAAATAAGAAGTAGGTTAATGCTACCACCCTAACCACAATAAAATGATAATATTTTTTTATAAGATTTTAGATATAAGTAGAGGACTCATGTCTAGATGTGATGAATATTTTTTTGTAATTTTTTTCCAAGTAATTAATTAATTATGAATTTTTTATTCCAACTTTTAAAAAATATAAAAAACTCGTATGTCTGACCACCTTAACTTGGCCAAAACTTCATGAAATTCATTTTTTCTTTTTTAAGTCCTATAGTATCTGAAGCATAGAATGTGACGCATGTTTCAGATTCAAAAAATGTGATACCATTTGAAAGCTATAGATGTTTTTCAGTCAACCTATCAATCAAGACTTTGGTCGTAATTCAAATAGAAAATGAATAATAATAATTTATTAAATTCAAAGTAAAGAATAATTTATATTGGTGGAAAGCTGAGAATCTCCTTTAAAAACCCTTTTCGTTTCATCAATTTTGGGTAAAAAAAGGTCATCAGCCACATACCCTACACATACCCATCATATCGCCACTTTTTGGCCCATCATGATCTTGCACATACCCTAATATTTTGGCATCAGTATGATGATATATGTAACAAGTTTAGCCAACATTCATAATTGTAATGTAGTATAAAAAGTGAAGTGAAGGAATGTATCTTTGAAAGAAGGAAAAAAATGTTGGTATTTTAAATGCAATATCAAACCTAAAATGTACCAGAAGAAGGAAGTCTGGCCCAAAAAAAATTTCCTTTAAATAGTCAAATGCTAATTAATTGGGGCTTGAAGAATCGTAGGTGATATGGGTATCCTCTTGGAACAAAAACCAACAATGTACTATGATAATTAGAGTGTTTTGAAGACGGTGAAAAATCCTATTATGAAAGAGTGATCAAAACACATAGTTTTAGATTACTAAAAGTGGAATGAAATTGAGGCAATATTAAATACTAAAGTGATGAAAAAGACAAAAGAAAAGGATACATAGAATATCCCTAAATCCTTAACTCTCAGCTAATAACTTTGCGTAGAGACTCTTCTACAATATTATACTCTGATGTCCTCAACTAGCTTGACCACCCACATGATTTATCATTTTAGATTTTGTAGCATTATCATTTAGATTTGCAAAAGAAAAGATACACTCATCTCAAAGGATTTATATGACAAATTTGAGAGACCCAAGTCAAAAATTCTTTTGGGTTGTGCATATATTTGATAAGCATGTTGAATTCAAGTTTTGTTGGAGGTTTCCAGGTTGCACAGGTTCCAATTAGATTAAACTTCATGAGCTTGTATAAATGGCCATATTCAAAAGAAAAGTTTGTTAGGGTGTTAAGTATGGATGGAGATGACAACTGCCCAAAGAAGATCACAAAAGTCACAATAATGCATGAAAACATAAGTTATTGAGGATCTATACATTCTATAGGAAGGCTACTATCCCTCAAAATAAAAAAAATGGTTTGAAGAGAGCAGCTAAGGTGGTAATGATCAAGATCAAAAATAATTTTACTTCCTTCCAAGTTTATGTAATCAGAAACAATGTAGTGGGCCAGGAAAAGAGATTTGTAACATGTCCAATTACAACATTAATTGACATATCTAAAATAGAGGTACAAGATTGTGAAGTAATCTTGGCTTAAATTTGTAATACTTTCTATAAATAAACAAGTACATCAAAGTTCATTAGCCAGGCTATAGTGGAGATAGTTTTTTTTTGTTTGTAAAATTGTGTACAAATATTCTCATTCTTGTAAAATCAATGTTAGTAAATTTCAGTTGAAAACATCTATAAGAAATGAAGATGAGTGACAAAGTGACCTGAGGAGACAGTATATGCAAGGGAAAGTTATATTTTGATAGGAAAATGCAATTATGTTTCTACATTCTTTAAAATTTGCAAACCCTAGATTTATATAGTATAACGCAACTATGTCTAGAAAAAATAAAAATCTTATGATTCATTGATCATTCAAACATGATTACATATAATAAGAATAGCTAGCCAACTAAACATAACAGAAAAATACCTCAAAAGGAGTAATGAAGATTCTAGTTGTAAGTATGTTGGAGTGTAGATATCACTCTGTAATAGAATAGGACAGTTGTTGGAAGTTCCCAACAATATCTTCATGGACCAAACCACACGAACAATGGTCTAAACTAGATAAATCCTCAAGGTATCATCTTGAATATTATTTCTGGCAATGGTTCTTAGAGTGGAAAAATCTGTTATGAATTTTCATGGAAAATATGATAGAAATCAACCATTTAAAATTGATAGGAAAATTCAATTATGTTTCTATGTGCATACATTGTATATCTTCTCTAACAGAATTGGAAACTTACCATAGCATGAGAGTGGATGTACTAGTAAACTTGGAAGGAGGCCAAAAGTATGAGGAACAATAGGTTGAGTAGAAGATCATGGAAGACTTCTTGAATGTTAATTGTGCAGTTGTCAAAGAAGAACTCTTTGAAAAATGAAATATGCTCGTGTTTATAAAGTGTGTGCTGAAAGGGTTGATCTTGAAAGTTATTTGATTTGAAAGAGGGCCTATAAATCAAATGAGGTAAGCGAGGAAGAGAATGGATACTTGAAGTCAAAATATATGTGTAAGCAATCAGGACTATAGTCATTGAAAGAGAAAGGACTAAGTTAAAAGTGAGCATACCTACGCATATTGTTTAATTGAAAAGAAGTTAAGCATTTGAAGTGGTTGATGCCAAAATTTTTGATAGTTGACCTTCCTCACTGATCCTATGTGCAACATATGGCCTTTGTTGCATTTGTGTGTATCTTTCAAAAGTGAATGCAAGGTGGATATGAAGGCCAAAAATCTGAGTGACTCTGGAAATTGTTGTGAACGTCAGGCCTTGATGATCAATGTTGTTAATGTCAATTGTGTCCATCTGAAGTGTAAGCCCCTATGATTTGTGGATGGTTAAGGACCATGCCATTTTAAGAGGGATTTGGCATTGACCACCATGAATAATTGAGGTAATAGGGACATCTTTGGGATTGTTTGTATCTCAAAAGGGCCCAATGTAATTCTTGAATCAAATAACAACAAACAAGGGGAGCTAGGGTGGTTTTTCACTCTCCTTATAGATTTTTTTTTACTATGCCAAGAGCTCCATTAATGAGGCTAGTATCAGTCCATAGATTACAAGATAGCATAACATTTTGGTCAAAAAAAAGTAGAATATTAGGTTGGAGTTTCTCATCATCTAGGTTTTCATTGAAAGAACTCCCTATTTTCTCAACAGTGGCAATGGCAATAGGCTGTACTAGAGACAACATATGCTTATTATGGAGTGAAACCTTTTTCATTGGTTGCATAGAGATGTATGGATGATAAGAAAGTAGTTTGTTCTGTAGATGTTAGTGTCGAGCTTGACCTTGACATTAGTAGTTGCCAATCTGCAATAGTAGGTTCAACCTTTCTTAAATTGCACAAGAGATCATGAAATAGAATTTTAGCGGGATCCTCTCGAGCTTGACAAAATATTTTGTTTAGTGTAAAAAATGTTTGGAAGCTCTGCGATAGTGTCCCCCTATAGGAAGTAGAAGAGTACATTGGAATGTCTTTGACCGGTGGTAGTTGGCCAAGGTCTCCAAAGAGTAGGATTGAGCGGCCTCCAAGAGGGTTGTGGTTGTTTGCTGGGAAAGATTTGCGTAATAAAAATTCAATGCATTCAAGCAACTTTGGACTGATGAAGCTTATGTCATCTGTTAAAATGTAGAGAAAAATGTGCATTCTCTCTTGGAAGCTTGCTAGTGTTTGGCCCTACAAAGAAACCAACTCTTTGATGGGAATGCGTAGTGTGGAATGAATTGTTGATGCTTCAATGTTGAATGCCACAACACCTATTGGTGTAAGAAGTAATAGCAGTTTTTTCTAATTTGGAGCAGAACAATTTAGTGCAAACTAGATTTGTTTAGCTAGGTGTGACTTTCGAGTTCCTATAGTTCCTTGAACTATTATTTGTTGTGGTGGATGGTATGTGGTGGAGGATAGGTGTGACAACACTAAATCCAGTGTTTTCTTTTGTTCCAAAGAAAGGGTGTGTTGGGTATTTAAAAAGGGTAGAAGGGGGAATGCATATGTTGTGCAATTAGAGTCTACGAACTTGGATGCTTGAGTGAGTTCTATTGGATTTATGGAATGAGTATTCCATTCATGGTTAAGGTCTAATTCATGGTTTCCTAGCATGTCAAGTGCATCTAGTTAGAGTGGATGGCCTAGGTGAACACTTGACAAGAATTTCCATTTAGATTGGTTGCAGTGATGTGGGGATTCTACATCATTTGAAGGAGATTCAGGTTCTGTATTGGAGGTCATATCTGGTTGATTGCGGTGAATATGCCACAGATGGCAAGTGCATGCCAACCTCTCTCATTGTGCAACAATTTGAGTTGGTGATGAACCAAGGTCAATTGCAATGTTATGAAAAGGTTTGTAGTTCACTCCAACAGAATTCATGGAGACTTGGGTCATCCTTGGGAGAAATGCTTGTGAATCGGGGGGAGACTCAAACAATTTCTCTAGATGAACACTCTTTCCATTTGTTCACTTTATGGGATGTTTTGAAGCTCCATTTCTAAGTCACTTCAATCAATGGAATTGTTTCCAGACTAATAGGATGAACCATGTATGCATCAATATAGTTTTTGTGTGGTGATGCACATTTGGATGAGAGTGGAATGTGTTATTTTTTTGGTTGAAATTTAAAGAAACAAACGTCTGACTAAGAAAGAAGAGTGGTAGTTTTAATAAAAGGTGGCAACTTTCTTGATCACTAATATCATGATCAACAAGAATTTTCATAATAGCTATTGGTCTTTGCTTGTCAGGATCAAAAGATGTTGAAATAGGAGAAAGCATTGCATGATATGTTTTGGATTTGGTTTTTTCTTTAACAACATATTTTGCGATATATTTGAGCACTGCATCTATTAAGAGAATGCTCTGGAAATCTATATATGCATGCCAAATAGAGAGGATAGTGGGGTTTTGAAGATTCACTCAGTCATCATTAAAAGTAGGGGTGTGCTTTGCCTGCCCACTCTCATTTGAGAGGGTTGAATTATCTTGCATGCTCTAAGGGGCTTTATAATGACATTCAATTGTACCACCTTTTCTCCATAAGAATGTCTACAAGGTACAACATGTATGTTGTTGCACACAATTGAGCAGTTCATTGTAGTCATGTGAAGGGGTGGACAACATAATCATTCTTGTGTCCATTAGGTAGGGGTTGTTTAAGGTAGAACTTGGAACTATTGTAGTTGAGCTTTGGTGGGGATGCGAGTTCCAAGAAGAGACATATTTGTCAATGTAGTAAATTGAATTTTGTACTAATCCAAGATTATTCCATTGTTGTTTGTCTATATCGAGTGTGTCTTTGAGACAAAGGAAACCTTGGACATGTGCAAAGCCATGATGCTGCCATTCATACCTAGACATAGTAAATGTTATAAAGAAAGTGATGTACGAAAGTGTCATAGAAAATTGGATCCTCTTGGAAAAAGAGACAATTTCATGCTTACTTTAGAGTACCCTTACATTAATCATTCTTCAAAATAGCATTTATAGGCCCCTAAGATCCATTATTTTTTATCTAGAGGCCCATTTCACTTAAAAATCAAACAAATCCGGACAAATAATACTTAATTCATTCATATCTCAAAAACCCACCTCCAAAAACCACAAGTGGGACCCATTCACCACCTTGGAAAAATGAGTCCCCTCTGGTGGGACCCATTCAGCAAGGGTGGCGAATGAGTCCTTTTTGGGGAAAATTTCAATTTTGAGCGGGAATTTCACTGACTTAATTCAATTTTTCAATGGATGTCCACCTCTTAAGTCTAAGTAACGGGAAATTAGGTATTGATGCCTATAAATACACATTTTTAGGTCATTTTTAAGAATCTTTAGTCATTTTTAGAAGAAAAATTTAAAAGTCAAGTGTTGAATATCTTCCACAAGAAGATTCATCAATCTTTCTACAACAAAGTTGAAACTTTGGGACAACAAGCTAGGGTTTTTGCAATTCTTCAAGCTCACTTCTCATTCAAGATCTTTCATTGCAAGGTGTTGATCATGGATTCCTATGGAGAATCATGGAGAAATCTAGGTTGAGGAGATGCAACTAGCCATCTAATCAAGCCTAAAGACTTGTTTTCAAAGTGATTCCATCTTCCATTTTCACTCTATCTTCATATTTAAGGTTTGCATGTCATCAGTTCACATTTAAAATGTTATAGGGTTTCTTGTATTGAAGTCTTGTATCATTCAAGTTCCTTTAAACAATCTTATTCTAGCACATTAGAATAGGGTTTTACATTACTTTAGATTTTCCTAGTCTTAGTTGCACTTAGGGATAGGGTTTTATACAAATTTTAATATCCTTCCACGGTTTAATTACAAATTGGGGGTATGATTGAGGCAAACCCCCCATTAGAAAAAAAATTACATTCTATTTTGCAGGTGTTTTCAAATATTCAGATCATGGAATCAGTCTAGAAGTGCAATGCAGGTGATCAAGTGCAGATTTGTAGTTTCTATTTTTGGAAAACAAAAAGTGGACTAATTCGCCACTAATGGCGAATGAGTCCTACTAAAAGTTTCTATCAGGACATAATGCAGATTCCAATACCTTTTTGGTAGAAACATAGTTTTGGGCAAAAACCATGATCTAGGACTAATTCACTCAAGGTGGCGAATGAGTCCCAGATACTCAAAAAGTCAATATTTTTAGCTTTTCAGAGCTATTTTTAGGTCTTCAAAGTTTCTAGGTGCCTGAAACTTATCCTTTGTTACTTCTATTCTGCTATATTTTCATTTCTAGGGCTTCTTTTAGATCCTTTCATACTTGTTTGCATAACACAACGTGTTTTCAAATATACCATATTTCTTAGGTTTTGCATAAATAATCAGTCCATATCTTTATTTTATAGCATTTAGATAATTTCATTTAGGAATATTTTCATTATAATTGCATTAATTTGAGTAAACCACCTAGATTTTGGGGCCTATCTCTCTCCTTTAGGTGAAAAACCCTAATTGAGCAAGAGAGTCATAGCACCTTCACAAAAATCATTGGTTCAGAAAGAACTAAATATAAATAATGTGGAGTGTAATTACCTATACCAATAGTCATTTGTGCAAAGAATCTTCTCCAAGACATCCTCATGAAATGTAGTAAATTAGTGATGCATGTATAGTGCATTGAGGTGTGGGTTTTGCACTATATTTTTGATTCTCTAACAAGAAGCTGCAGTAGGATTTGTTGGTGTGGTAGATGGAATGGCATTGTGTAAGTCTAGACATTTAGTATCTACTACACCAAGGCTAAAGAATAGAGTTGGACAACCAACCCAAATAACCATGTCAAAAATTTCCCCCCTGCGAAGAGTCTAGAAGGGGCGTGTACCATGGATTGTTGAGCCGAACTGCATAACTTGGTCTACAAGGTGTTCCTTGGGGAGGTCCTTGAGTCTTTCACACAAGTCACAAATTGTTGTTGGCATTCTACTTTCAAAGTGTTTATGAACAAATATAGAAGTTGTGGCCTAGCTACAGTGAAGCATAAGAATATTAAGAATGAAAGTATCTAAATCATGGGTGTTGGTCGAATCTATTATCATGGCATCGAAGAAGATGGAGAGAATATTCGTGTAGCTTGACCTATTTCATACTTTGTTGATTTAATGTAGCTCCACCCTTTGGAAACAATGTTAGGAATTCCATAACAAACAATCCTTAATGGTCGTATTCATTGAGTGTCGTAAGAGAAACTGGTGGCCAATCAATAGCACGATTCAGGCGTCCTTCCTCCAAGGCTCACAATTATTTCACTTTTGTATGTGCAAGGGGTAGGTTTTCCACAAATGATGTTGTTTCTTGAACATTCTCTTCCAATTTTTCTTTGGTTGCATTATTTGTCTCCATGAAGCTAACATCAGTGGGGTCTAAAGTTGAGGTTGTTGCATTTATAAGATCAGAGATGTTAGTGGAGGGAATAGGAAAGCATAAGAGAGATGTCTCATCTAATTAGACATCTTTCTAGTAGGGGTCATTACATATCTTATATTGCAAAGCCTCATGAACATGTGCTCTGCAAACATAGAACTTGTACTGTTGGGAATCAACATATCTTTTATTAACTACGAGTATATCCAAGTCATGGATATGGCATGGCAAGTAATTTGCAATTACTATAGTATCCTAAGGAAAAAAAAATAGTGTGGTCACTGTATTTTAGTTGTCCCCCTCTTGCATAAGTAACTTTAAGGTCAGGAATAACTCTTGATATAAGCATCTCCTCAATCTGAGATAGGTGTTGTAAACAAGAAGGTTGCTCTCCAAGTTCCATGTTGTTATGTACTTTGAGAAGCATTTCCATTTGTTTCAAAATGCATCTTGTACAAGCACTACTACCATTCAAAAGGATAGTTTATATTCTTGGATATTGTTCCATTCATATTTGGCATGTTGATATGTTTGATAGGATATCAAACTTTGAATGGAATGAATTCCTAGTGATGTAATAATTTGTAGGAAATAGTCGAGGATGGAGGTTTTGGGAGGTAGATCTGGGGTGAAATGTAGACTACATTTGAGGTGTCGGTGGCTGCAACGGGGACGGGTTATTGGAAAGACAAGGTGGGATTGTGGAGGAGCTTGCAAGGTTACTATGAAGGCTTTCTCTTCTTCGTCTATTAATAGAATCCTTATTTGCATGGTACCATAATCGTTTTAGATGATTATGATGAGACATTTGTGCTTCCATACTTTCAACTTGGTTTTCCATTGTAGTGGTTGTTGAGGAACATAATGGAATGCAATATTATTTTGCATTATTTAATGATAGAGTTGAAAGAAACATGTTTAAGTTAGGTGTGTAAAATTAGCAAGAAGAACACTTGAAGTAATTATCCTTTTGAACCAACAAATTTATGTGTTGTTCTATAGACTACTATTACACTCTTAGGATCTTTCACCTAAAAGGAGAGAGATAGAACACCCTAAATTGTGGTGGTTTAGTCAAATAGAGGATTCTGTGATATGATTAAGACTAAATGCAATACTGTAAATGAAACTAAATGATGTAATTTACTAATTATTGATGCAAAACCTATGAAATATGCAATGCTGAAAAACATAATGGGATATGCAAGAATGAACTAAAACATGAATAAATGAACTCAGAAATGAAAGGGACTGATAAAAGTGCACCTGGAGGTAGATTGATGATCTAACAAGGTTCTAGAATGCTAGTAAAATCACTACAATTCACTAGTGGGACTCATTCACCACTGATTGTGAATTAGTCCTACTACTGGTAAAGTCTCCTGCTATAGGTTTCCAACTGTCGGGAACTGGAATATGATGAAATCAACTTTTTGAGCCTTAAGGTGGGACTCATTCGCTAGTTGTGGTGAATCGGTCTTCCAAAATTCTATGAAATCGAAGGTCAATTATGTAGTTCTAGATCTACACTTTTCTTCTTATTAGGTTGACAGAGTCAAATCTATAGAAAATGGAATGTAGGTTGCCTCCGAGCTTGAAATAGGGTTTAGTTGAATTGAAACACCTTGTTGAATTCTTATCCACTTTTCAAAACCTAATTTCTTGAAAAATCTATAAACAAACATGCAAGAGGGGAAAAATGGTTAAGGGTTATGTTATAGGGATTTTCCTTGGTCAAATCCCACT
>VDFB02373365.1:290715891-290871527 GCA_007258455.2 Sequoia sempervirens
AAAGTGACTGATCTCATGCTCACATTTTACACACTAAACAACCAGGAAAAACTGTAACATCTTTCCTAATTTTGCAATAATTTTTATTTTATTTTATTTTACTTATAAGACAACAACAACACAATTCACTACTTATAGCTATATTCAATGATCACACAAGTTACAAGAAAAGATAGAAGTGATTTACTTTGGCAATAGAGTCTACTTACTTAGGTTAGTTTAACATACCTCTTACATTCTATTTTATCGACAATTCCTTGCTCCCAATGCCTATACCTGCAAGGTCTACATGACTTGGCACACACATAAGATCAAAGATAGTTAGCACATGATTACTAAGACAAGCTATATAAATCAATGGTAGTTTTTACGTTATCAGGAATAAACAACAAGTCTCAAACAAGACTGACTTTAATGACTCGGGGTTTGCCTCCACGGCTGCTCATTAATAAAAGATATAATTCGCAGAGGAATCCTAGAAGTTCGGTCACATAATCCCAATAATGTTTACATACACCAAAATTAATTCCTAACTCAAAATACATCATGCCCCCTATTCTTTAAGTTATAACACTATAAGAGAAAATCCCCCTATAGGGTCCTTAAAATGTAAGACGAGTAGAAAAACTAACTATATGATAAAAAGATTACAATAACAAAATCCACAACCTGTCCAAATCAAATGCTAGATCTGAATTATCAAATCTAATATCGAATAAGGAATTCAAATATTAATCCTTTTGATGCAAAATACCTGACAATCATGTAGCCTTTAAATATCATCAAGTTAGACAATTATCATATTTCTTTAAATCCTTCATGCAATGATTATTGAAAAATTTGCTTCAATATTCTAAATTGAATGATATTGGAAGGATACATTACTATCAACCTTTTTGCTTCAACATTACCTAGGGATTCTAGTTCTTGAAAGACTTACTAAATTTAAGCAACATTAATCATATAATCATTGTGCATCATATGAATTGAGTAAATAAACCATACTACCAAATCTTTAGCCTAAGCATTTACATAAAAGAATTGTACCAGTATTGCTTGTAATATGAATAATATTCGTATAACACTTATAACTTTATCATTGCAAAAATATAGTGGTTAAATATACAACTAATCATATCCCAATCAAATTTTAGTACAATACTAGTTTTACTATTAAATTTATTATCCATCGTTGACACTATTGCTATGATTAAAATATCTATATTAAGATTAAGGCATTTTATGTTGATATTAACTAATAACTTTAGCCTATACAATACATTTATATATATATATATTTTTTAAAAACAAATGTTCTTTTTATTTATTATAAAACAATAATTCACTTTCTTTTATAATTAATAAATTATTTCAGATATACATATATTTACTTTAAGAGGACCTAAAGAAAAGAAGATAATATCTTTTCTTTATCTAATTAATACTTGCCTTTATGAAGGAAGACTAAAATAACAAAAGAAAAGGAAATATCTTTTTAATAAAGAATAGGTATTACTAAATCTTAAACTTTATACTTTCCATGGGAGAAGGAAGGTATTCTCACGTGAGGAAGAAACTAAGAGCCTAAGAGCCTTATAAAACTTAAAGTTAGTGAGATCACGTGGAGCCCAAAATGGGTATTTTATTTTTACCGTGATTTTCATTTTAATAATCTCACTTTAAAATTCTCACCGAAACAGCTGCTGCTTGTTAAACTGGAGAAGTGAAAGGACAGACGTTGCCAGCAAGTAAGAGTTTAAAGAACAATAACTGTGGCAGGGAAAAGAGCAAAAGCAATAAGGAAAACAGAATAGAAAATGTCAAAATGATGAGCGGTTGAGATTCATTTATTTTTATTTTATTTTACTTTATTTATTTATTTATTTTATTGTTTGAATATTATTAAATTTTATATGCATAAACATATTTAATGCTATAATTTAATAATATTAACTATACTAAAAAACTCTAGATGAAATAAAAGGACTTATATTGTTCTTATTAAATTTTTTTTATAATTTATTATATACAAATAAATATTATATATATATATATATATATATATATTCAAATACTTTCCTATTTAAATAATATTTTCAAATTTAAACTCTAAATCAAACCTTTTATTATCTTTTTCTTTCAAAGAAAACATAATAAAATAACGTAATCTATGTTTTCTTCTAAATTGAATAACATTTGTTTTTGTTTTTTTTTAATTTATAAGAAGATACAATCTAAATGATAGAGATTAAATAAAACAACAATTTATCCCTACTATATAATTTATTTCCTCAAAAGTGAGAGCGTAAAGCTAATAAATGTGATCCATTAAATTAAACATCAAATAACAAGCTCAACATGACATCACAGAACAAAAATAAACAACTCACTCAAAATCCAAGGATGACCAAAACGGAGGGGCACTACATCCTCCCCCCATTTGCATCGACTTACTCCTGGAAGTCGTACAATGGCATAAATGCACGCAATGAAATGCACAATAACACAACGAACTAACAACCAAACGAAATAATTAAAACAACATCAATTAAACAACTAAGATTAATCAAGACAAAGCAAAATGTTACCAAAATAGAAATGGGGTCACAAACCGACATCGTTAGACATATAGACGAGGTGATGGACTAGGATAGGGAAACTTTCTTGTCAAATCCATTTTCAACTTCATACCCATTGGGTTTTATGAGGCTCGCCCAGTCCTGATAGAGTAGGTGGAATCGAGGCTTGGGTACCTGCAGTCCTGCATAAAACCAAGTGTCGAAACAACAAATATATCCAAACAAACACATCATGAGAGGAAGTTGCAATGTAGTAGGGTGCTTGCAAGCGAGTGGTGCTACACTGTCCCTCTCACTAAGACCATAATAGTAAACACAATATCACGTAATATCAATTATATCATTTGTAACACTAATCGCATCATAACCAATGTCTCATAAAAATCACTAATCAATGCATAACCAATTAATTTACCTTCATCATCGATTTTTGAAGCTGACAATCTGAAAACCACAAACTAGGGTGGAAACATAACACATTAGTACCAATCATTCAAACTGATGCATTATCTTGAAACGCTACATTTCCATAAAAACACAACATACTTACACATAGAGAGCACACTTTTTCATTAAATATCATCATTTACACCCAAGTCATTCCACTTAATTCAATATTCAACACAAAATTTCACCACATATGCACCAAAATATCATCAAATAACACCTCTCCAGAATTCAACAAAACATGCTGTATCACTCCCCAAGCACAAAATCCCTAGTTTATCATCTCATAGTTACTATTTCTATAATTTTTAACATACATTCTTTACATACACACAAACTCACATCACTGGGAATCACATTACAAGGCTACACAAGGGTCCATTTGGACACTGGAAAGCAGCATTCTAATCCACAATACATAATCCATGAGCCAAGAGCCAAAATCCATCTCACATAAACCATACCTCACACTTAGTGGCTTGATGGAGTTAGGCCACACACACATAGTGAGACCATCCAAGCAAGGCCACAATGATCTACCTCTTGTTTGTATAAGGTGGTTAGCCTTCAAGAGATAGTCATCACACATAGGTGGGCAGTGGGTCCTAGCTGTAAACAGCCTCACATACCCCCATCCTCAAGGTTCCCTACTTGTGCTTCCTCGTATACACTCACCAAGTCCGCCTTATACGTCCTTGGAGAGGAATCACAATACGACACATGGCCGACCTCGAAAACAACAAGGATAAACTAGTTTAGCCACCAAAGTCATAAAACAAACATCAAATAAGATTCAATTTCAACAGTAAAGCAAGAAATGCGTGCAATGTCAACACTAAATCAAATGTAACCACAAGGGCTACGAGAGAATAAGTCACAAAGTGTGGCTAAACCATTACAATCAAACATAAACAAAATGTCAGCCTTCAAGGTCAATTGAAAATCATCAACAATCATATAGGAAGTCCTCAATCTTCAAAATTACACAATACAACACTGCGTGACTAGATACTAGCCACCAAACGAGGAAGGAGGGAACATCGTCTGGCTATAACAATAGCCCTCATGTGGTGCGGAGTGAGCATGCCATCCACATGACCCAGAGTGTGCTCCTCGACTACACCCTGCCTCGCGTCGTCACGTGACATGGTCATACGCCAGCCAGAGAAGGCACGCACTGACGTATGCCGCATGGCAGTGTGTCTGTGGCTCCGCGGAAGTAGGCACGCACAGACACACACCGCATAGCGATACCTCATGGAGAAGGCACACGTAGGTACTCGCCGTTGCCAGAGGTATACATGGCTAGGACATACCCATATGCTAACCGACCCAAACACTGTCGAAAGCAAACATGAGTATCCCTCTACAAGTGTGTGAGGCCCCATTACGCTCATCACACAAGTAGGCTATCATAACACAATCTCATAGTGCGCCTTCATGTGTCTATGCACGTGGCATCGTTTCCTCGAGCCCAGCTCGCTACCATCAGCAACACGGCACCATCACCAGAACTGTGTCGGAACATCAGTGGGGTGTGGCATCGTATCCATTGCATCATGTCGGAACATGTGCAGATACGGTGTATGTAATACATATATGAGCATATCAATATGGGGCTACTCGAGCTTCACCTCTCATATAGACGAGGTTGACTCGCTAATGCCAGCTCAACGTCCCTATGGACAGCCATGCATAAACTAACAATCCAATGCTACTATACTCAAAACTGTGGGGTTTAGGCTACCACATATGGATCAAGTACCTCGATCCATCATAAGGGGAAGTAGTGAGTACGTTTCCTCGGGATCGGTTGAGCTAAGACTACTCTGCGTCGCAATATGCGTACGCTGCACACTCCACCCAAGGAACTTTGTGGCTACTACTACCCCTTCACAGATTGAGGGACTAGAGAACCAAAAGAAAAGAATCCATGAAACTAGCTTTTGGCTACTCTTATATGTATAGATTTTCAACCACACGTGGGTTGGCCCTCAATCAGGTAACAAACATACAAACACACATAATGGTATGGTTAATCCCACACCAAAAACAACATATTATGAATGGATGGGTACACCGTATCTCCATCCTAAGACCTATGGGTTATGAGCCCACAAAGCAAGTACGGGGTATTCACAACACTCAACCAATGCACAGTTAATGGTTTCTCACATTTACAAGGAAGTACAATTACATACATAATTCCACAAGTACACTTATTTTCCAACAACTACGTGGTTCAAATGTTTACCTCCTTTCCACAATCCAACATGATCATCGTGATCACTTAAGAACTTCACTTAACAAATTCACTAGGACAACATAATCGACTCATATGAAACCAGAGTGCCCAGTATATGAACCTAGTGCTCTAATACCAATGTTGTAATGCCCCGCTATGTGAACCCCAAAAGACAACAAACACCACAATATATATATTTTTAAAAGCGACACATTGCGTACGATGAATACGTACATACATTACATAAAATCAATTATGCAATTACAAAGTCATTCACGTCCTTTGGGGTACACGAAACGGTCATTACGAATCATAACATTTTATTTAACAAAAGTGAATAAACAACCAAGATTACATAATGATATCATATAGTCATCCATACTTAAAAGAGAGGAAGAGATATTCATCATTTAATACAATCAAATTTCTTAGTTCCATAATACAATTGTGGAGCATATTTCCACAGATACAACACATCATGATTACATTAATACATTACTTAATGCTCCCCTTATAACAACGGGAAGAGTACATCAAGTACAAGAACACCAAAATCTACACACTAAACATCCTAACAAAACTATGACAATCTTAACTAATTTTGCAATAATTTTCTTTTTGTTTACTTTTAAGACAATAATAACATAATCCACTACATACGATTATAGTCAATGATCTCACTAATTAGAAGCAAGCATAAAATTGATTTACTATTTTTAACATTGGAGTTTATTTATTTAGGGTTGACTTAACATACCTTTTACACTCCATTGTACTAAAGTTTCCTCACTCCCAATACATGTTCCTACAAGGTCTACATGACTTGGCACACACAAATGATCAATGGTAGTTAGCACATGATTACTAAGAGAAGCTATATAAATCAATGGTAGTTTTTACGTTATCAAAAATAAACAACAAGTCTCAAGCAAGACTCAGAAGAACAGTCCTAGGGGCCCAACCTAATGCCTCAGGGGCTCATCACTTGATGGCCTTGCCTACGTATATAATTCGTAGAGGCACCGTAGATCAACTTTTCACATCCCATAATGGGTTACTTACAATGAGGGTATCTCCCCTCGGATCAATATATAACTTTACTTCGACACAACATAATCCCAATAATGTTTACATACACCAAAATTAATTCCTAACTCAAAATACATCATGCCCCCTATTCTTTAAGTTATAACACTATAAGAGAAAATCCCCCTATAGGGTCCTTAAAATGTAAGACGAGTAGAAAAACTAACTATATGATAAAAAGATTACAATAACAAAATCCACAACTTGTCCAAATCAAATGCTAGATCTGAATTATCAAATCTAATATCGAATAAGGAATTCAAATATTAATCCTTTTGATGCAAAATACCTGACAATCATGTAGCCTTTAAATATCATCAAGTTAGACAATTATCATATTTCTTTAAATCCTTCATACAATGATTATTGAAAAAAAATTGCTTAAATATTCTAAATTGAATGATATTGGAAGGATACATTACTATCAACCTTTTTGCTCCAACACTACCTAGGGATTCTAGTTCTTGAAAGACTTACTAAATTTAAGCAACATTAATCATATAATCATTGTGCATCATATGAATTGAGTAAATAAACCATACTACCAAATCTTTAGCCTAAGCACTTACATAAAAGAATTGTACCAGTATTGCTTGTAATATGAATAATATTCGTATAACACTTATAACTTTATCATTGCAAAAATATAGTGGTTAAATATACAACTAATCATATCCCAATCAAATTTTAGTACAATACTAGTTTTACTATTAAATTTATTATCCATCGTTGACACTATTGCTATGATTAAAATATCTATATTAAGATTAAGGCATTTTATGTTGATATTAACTAATAACTTTAGCCTATACAATACATTTATATATATATATATTCTTTAAAAACAAATGTTCTTTTTATTTATTATAAAACAATAATTCACTTTCTTTTATAATTAATAAATTATTTCAGATATACATATATTTACTTTAAGAGGACCTAAAGAAAAGAAGATAATATCTTTTCTTTATCTAATTAATACTCGCCTTTATGAAGGAAGACTAAAATAACAAAAGAAAAGGAAATATCTTTTTAATAAAGAATAGGTATTACTAAATCTTAAACTTTATACTTTCCATGGGAGAAGGAAGGTATTCTCACGTGAGGAAGAAACTAAGAGCCTAAGAGCCTTATAAAACTTAAAGTTAGTGAGATCACGTGGAGCCCAAAATGGGTATTTTCTTTTTACCGTGATTTTCATTTTAATAATCTCACTTTAAAATTCTCACTGAAACAGCTGCTGCTCGTTAAACTGGAGAAGTGATAGGACGGATGTTGCCAACAAGTAAGAGTTTAAAGAACAATAACCATGGTAGGGAAAAGAGCAAAAGCAATAAGGAAAACAGAATAGAAAATGTCAAAATGATGAGCGGTTGAGATTCATTTATTTTTATTTTATTTTACTTTATTTATTTATTTATTTTATTGTTTGAATATTATTAAATTTTATATGCATAAACATATTTAATGCTATAATTTAATAATATTAACTATACTAAAAAACTCTAGATGAAATAAAAGGACTTATATTGTTCTTATTAAATTTTTTTATAATTTATTATATACAAATAAATATTATATATATATATATACAAATACTTTCCTATTTAAATAATATTTTCAAATTTAAACTCTAAATCAAACCTTTTATTATCTTTTTCTTTCAAAGAAAACATAATAAAATAACGTAATCTATGTTTTCTTCTAAATTGAATAACATTTTTTTTTGTTTTTTTTTTTTAATTTATAAGAAGATACAATCTAAATGATAGAGATTAAATAAAACAACAATTTATCCCTACTATATAATTTATTTCCTCAAAAGTGAGAGAGTAAAGCTAATAAATGTGATCCATTAAATTAAATATCAAATAACAAGCTCAACATGACATCACAAAATAGAAATAAACAACTCACTCAAAATCCAAGGACGACCGAAACGGAGGGGCACTACACTTGATCCTACCTCTTGGCAACCTGGTACATCTATTTTAGATAACCAAACCTTAGCATTAGGCCCACCTCTTAATCAACCTAGATCTAAACCTAAGAGAAAACATGACTTAGTACAAGACTTTTGTGACCATATGAACAACTCAGTCCTTACCTTGAACCCATTAAACTTTGATAACTCTAACGATGACATGGCCTTAGTCTATCCCAACTCGTTGATTCGGACCAACAAGACACACCCATCTTAGACATTTTTGAGAACGACGAAGCAATCGCTAAGTTCTTGGGATTACGAGAAGGCATACCTAACGGTGATCACAAGGCTGGTTTTACTATTGACCTGGAATAAAAAGCACATTTTGGGGAATTTGTTCAACCCTCCAGTCGCGAAAAAGAGAAAAAAAATAAACAAGATAAAAAGAATGAGTCTCTAGGTGAAAACCAAAAGGCGCCGCTAGATGATGAAAAAGTAAAAAGAAAGGACGCATCTGAAGGCGAAAACCTCTCTAAGGCACCTAAGGATGGAGGTTTGAACATTCTCCTCATTGCATAGGAAAAGTCACCCATGCTTGTTGAAGAATCATTTGAAGTCAACATAGGCACAAAAGAGAATCCTCAACTGGTTTGTTTTGTAGCATCATTGACAACAAAAAGCAACCAAAATTCCACAACTTCTTTTCACAGAGACAAATAAAATTTTCCTGGTCATATGCAGACATGCCTGGGTTGGATCCTAAACTTGTTCTATACCACTTACCCTTCAACCAGGTGTCAATTATGTAGGAAGGACTCATCCCAGGTATAAGACATAGATTGTTGTGTTGATATCACTATTCAGGAAGGACTCATCCTGAATAAGACAGAGGTTGACTATTTTGATGATGTATGTCTCTGTGTCAACTTGTCTCACCCTCGGTACACCATCATCCTCATCCTCCAAATCCTGCAAAATCCTTTCTCAGATATCCCAGTCATGACCATCATCCTCCTCATCATCATCCTGATAGGCACGGAGTAAGCCAAGGGAATCAATCTTTGCCTGCTCTTTGTCTGCCTCCTCCTCTACATGAACCTCTGGAAAGGCCTCCTCTATGGGATGCTCCTCCTCTCCACTGATCTCAACATGCACCTCCTCCCCACCTCTGCTAATATCTAGCATGGGCACATCCTCCTCTCCCTGTCCCTCCTCATGAATTGGTGACAATGGTGAACCTTGTCCCCTCCGTCCATGCCTCCCTCTCCTACCACCTCACTGACCACCTCCATCTCCATCATAACCATGACCCCCTCCACCCCTCTGCCACGCCTGCCCCGTGGTCCTGTCCCTCGCCGCTCTATCGGTGCCGACTAATCTGGATCTGTTAGAGGAATCGGCATACGCACGACCCACCACTAATCGTAAGCCTCTGTGGTACCTGGGTCTACCGCACCATCTCTCCATCCCCATGGAACTACTTGCAATCCATCAATATCTGCCTCTATAGTGGCTACTGGAATCTTTGGACCCCATAGAGGAATCTCTCGTGAAGACCTCGTGAACTCAGCTCGTCCTCTCGGCACATCCTGTATCTCTCCAAACTGTCGCAATACACGATTTGGAAAATGTCGGTCAATAATGTTGACATGTGAAATAGTCCACCCAATCAGGTACTGAATCTAGTAGCAAAAAGGAAAATTCTCATCCTTGTTTGACCACTCCACACATCCTAGATACGGTCTCCATGTAAATTGAACCATAGTATCTATGGCATGCCTAAAATACCCAGTATCTTCCATGTGGTGCTGAGTGTTCACCCCCGCATAACAGAAGGCATAAGGAGCTTTGTGCTGTACATCGACTGTCACCGATGGCCAAAAATTGGCAATGTGTTCCCACGCCCATACCATTAGGAGTGTGGTACCACAACTCATGGACTGAGCCTCTCGATAGGCTATATCATGCAAGTGAAAATATAACATGCCAAGGAGACATGGACCCCATGCATATACCTCTCGTTGCTCTAGCATACCTGCTAGAATCTTCCCCCAACCCACAGGAAAACCATGACCTTGATGGTCAGGAAGCACTATACCACCTATCAAGGTACACACTAGATAGTCTAGACGCCTATACCTCTATGCCAACACACGCCATCTAATCTCATAATGATCAAACCCTAATTGCCTGACATCGACGTGAGGGTAGTATCTGCACATCTCAACAACACCCCTCTAGGTATCGTACCTCACTTCTGTGCCTCTGATGGGAAGTCTCAGGATCTTGTAGAAGTCCTCTAAGGTCACTGTCGCCTCTCCAGTAGGCAGGTGAAATGCTGAAGTCTCTGAGTGCCACCACTCACACAATGTTGTCAATAAACCCTAGTTTTCCTGAATCTGGGGCATGTTTGTCACATGTAGAAGACCTAGGTGCCATAAGAATCATTGCTCTACACTCTGCAAGCTGTCTCAGAAGCAAAAAGTCATAGGTCTCGACTCTCGTGTATATACAATGTCTAACACAACCTACAATGGGATTATGCATGCCTCATGTCAGCATCAAACATCTATTCTAGTGCAAAATAACAAAATCAAATGCTAGTCAAATGCGTCATTATTTTCCAAATGTGTCATTCTTTTGCACATGCATCATTCTTTTGCAAATGCCCCATTCTTGTTCAAATGCATTGTATAAAACCAAATGCGTAATTTAATTTCACACATGCGTCATTTTTTTTTGAGTGCATCACTTTAATATGCAAATACGTGCAAAATTACAAATGCGCCTGCGTAAATTAACTATCACATGCAACTGCGTAAATCAAAAAATAACTGCATCAAAATAAATGCAAATGCATCAAAAAATAAACACATGTGGCTAATCTAAATGCAAATGAGTTATTATTTATCAAATGCATTGAACTCAAAAACAAATGCGTTGAACCACGAAAAACCCTACGCTAACCATCTACGTAATTTGACAAATGCGTTGATCCACATGCAAATGCGTTGACTACACACTCACATGCAGCTTTTCAATAAAGTGACGCATAACAAAAATGGCAAATAAATGCATTAAAATTTGCACAAATCAAAAATTCAAAAGTCAAGTTTAAGGTACATATAGGGGTGTCTGCGTCGGCTAGCCGTTTGAAGGTCCAGATTCTATATGCTCGATGGTGGGTGTTCGGAACAGTGACATCTTCGCTATGGGTGCAGAGAAAAATATCAATTCTCAAAGCTATGTGGGTTAAAATGAATAGGTTTTTACCCCATTTTCTATTTATACCTAGGGTTTTGGTGGCATTCTTTTCTACTGCCCATGTCAGCTTCCAATTTCAATCAACCCATACCCATCCTTAACATTTCCAACTTCAATTATGTGAATTCCATCACCTTTCTGGCTATCCAATGGACTAATCGGGATCATTTCCTAATTTTTCTAAATTTTTCAAAAATTTGTCAATTTTCCGAAGGGGGCATACCTTCACCTATTTTACACCAGGGTACCTTTACCTGTTTACACCAGGGCATGACTGGGCAATATTTTTATTGATTTTCTTTGACACAATGCCAAAATGACATTGTATCAAAGAGGGGCAAATGTAGACACCGAAAACTTGTTTAAGCTTGTGACTTCAATATTCTTCATAATTCGTATTTCTTCCATGGTCATGATTAAATAATGTCAATTATTTAATTAATTCACTTTAACTTTAATTCTTCTATTAATTAAATAATCTTAATTATTTAATTAATTCACGCTTTTCTTTATTCCATATGATTAATTAGATAAACACTTTTTGTTTAATTATGTTACTAATTAACCTTATCCTTCTTAATTAAATAAATGTTTATTTAATTTACTCTTTATCATACTTCAACTATAATTAAATAAATTATTTATTTAATTATTCTTCAAATATCAAATCTTGAATTAAATGAATTATTTAATTCATAAATCCTGTTTTAATGCATTCTTCTATATTTAGATAATTGTGTAAGGTATCTAAGTATTCACTTTGACTCGACTCAAGATCTATTTAAATCACTCAGTTAACTCAGGATTTAATGTCTGAGTGGCTTTCTCAAGTAATCTCTTTGTCATAACATTCGGTCATCTAGTTCTAACTCAATTGTGTGTACATGCATATTAATTAAATACTTATATTTAATTAATTAAATGTTGTGCATGCATTTGAACATAGAGTTGCTTTAATCAATCTTTATATTTTTCATGCAAAGATAATTCTTCTATTTTCGAATACCGAACTTGAAGATTAAATCATTTATTTAATCTTTAATTATATTTCTAATTTGTATCACTCATGTCATTACTAATAGTTATCATAATGCATGTCTAATAAGTCAATCTCAACTGTCTGTTGATATTTCGATCTTGGCCTGCCGTTCGAATGATCAATTTTCTATAAATTGATCTATCATTCATCATTCCAATCTCTCTCGAAATATTATGACTTTTTGGAGCAACTATCTTGAATCTTCGATGTTTTGCTAAATCACTATCATAGGCTATACTTGCATGAACTTTGAAAATATGAGGGCAATTATACTACAATGGAAAAGTGGAGAAGGGAAATGAAGATGATACATGGAATTACATACATATTGGGTGAGATTGTTTAGTTTACTTATGTTTTTACTTACCTTTGTTCTTTGTTGCTTAGCTTAGATTGCACTAGTGTATTAGATTGCATTGCATGTTCACTCTGATCTATTTCTCTGCATTTTCTAGACATTACAGTCAGATCAATGGAAAAGCATGACATGTATGTGATTGTTGCAGTAAACTTTATTTTTTTGGTTCCATCTCTCTTACAAATGGTTGATGCAGGGGAGATAGATAAAATTATGCCAAGAACATCAACAATGGAATTAATATGAAGTTATAATAGGGAATATATGCTCTTGATATGAAAGCTATGCATGGGGATTGTAGACTCTACACATGGTGAAGGAGTAATTGTTGATGATTTGTGTAGAAAAATTTCAAATGGGTTCATCGAGCTACTATATTTTTTATTAGCAACTTGTATGCAGCCATTAGAAATAATGTACACACTATTAGAGTACACAACATTATAGAACTCATCAACAAGTTCATTGAAGCATGTGACATGTATTTTGGTGCCTTCTTTGTCAATGAGGTCAAAACCAAAAAATTTCCTTCTCGGTTAGTATTGTGAAACTCATGGATTGGACTCTTTGTTAATGCTCTACCCTCAATGGACCAACACTTATAGTATGGGGTCAAAGTTTTGATGGGAAGTATTTCAGAAGTG
The DNA here is from genome assembly GCA_007258455.2 of Sequoia sempervirens. Classification (NCBI taxonomy): domain Eukaryota; kingdom Viridiplantae; phylum Streptophyta; class Pinopsida; order Cupressales; family Cupressaceae; genus Sequoia; species Sequoia sempervirens. Next base: position 290,729,481 of record VDFB02373365.1, read on the forward strand.
GGTATGGTTGGTTCTTGGGTAGATATTGCATCTTGTTGTAAACCAAATGGGCCTTGGGAGCTAGTAGATGGAAAATGACTTGTTTCCTACAAAAGAGGAGTTGGAGTACCAATGAGTGGTGCTTTATTTGAGATCATTTCAAGATTGTTGATAATTATAGCCTTGCAATTGAATAATGTAAATGATTTAGGAAAATCACATCAATGAATGAGATAAATATTCAAAAATAGAGTAAGGTTGGATGCACGTGTATTTATCAAACACCTTGGATGTATATTCTATAAGGAGGATAATAGACCTAGTGACCATCGCTTCTTCAACAACAAGATTGTTGAACTGGTTGGGAAGCAAAGTTGGATGGGTATGGACACCATGAGAGAGTTCAATGCGGTATTTAACATCTTTTGAATGATCCTATTGTATAGCATTTATGGATGTGACCTGTAATGAAGGGTCAAGATCAAACATGCCTGCAAGAATTTCTACAAATGGCATTTGGAGTTAGAGTTTCCATTGAGAAGGTGAAAGCTAGTTGAAGTTTTGTGCCTATGAGGAAGTTGTGAGTGTTAGAATTGGCTTTTATGGCATGTCAAATAAATGTGCTTCTTCACTGTATGATTGTTGTTAATGGGGAAAACCACAATTGAAAGGTAAAGAAGGGAACCAAATGCTTGATAATATATAGCCACAGTTTATCTACATGTTTATCAAACCAATGGTTCGTGAATGGTTTGAATTTTATGCAAACTATATAGTAAAAGACTTTCTTGGAGTTTTCTATTTGAAAACAATATTTATTGAAGTATTATGTGTTTAGTTCTTAGGATTTACATAAACTTACAAATTTGATATGGAAACAAGCAATTAAGTAATTACTGAAGTTTAATTTGAAAGAATGAAAATTGAAATAACATAATTTATTTGCATTGTAAATAGCTATATTTGTAATATTGAAGCTCTTTTGGGGAAAAATAATATAGGGAAAATTTGCAGTAGTGTAGAAGAGGGGGATTTTCTACTCATTAGTTCTCTTCATTCAGAGAGCCTCACGAGGTGAACTACCCTAAACTACCTCAATGGAATAGTGGCAAGAGTTTCAGAATCCGAAGAGGTCACAAAGATTCTCTCGACAAACTAAAAAGCTCTCAGCCAAAGGATGGAAAATGGATGACAGAGGGACGCTATGGCATCCCAGAGGTGCGTTGGCATCTTGTACGGACCAAAAAGTGAGAATATCATAGAGAATGCCTAAATGACTATTTCTACTTCAATTATTGAGAACTGACAAAATGTAGTAAAATGATAGAATGTGATAAAGCAATAGAAAATGATATTTCAGATAAAGTGAAATAGAAATGGTCAAGATAAAGAGAAGAAAGGAAAGAATATGCTCACAACCATGCAAGTGATGAAGCCTCCCATACGTGAATGTCTTCAATACCTGAAAGTGTGATATCTGGAGAAATTTTCTGGGATGTATAGGGGCTTTCCTTGGTCAAACCCCCATTTTGGTGTTCCCACCACCATGAAAAACTAAGAAGATAGAGAAAGAGACAAATGAAAAAAGTGTGTTGTGAAAGAAAAACCCGCTCAGGAGTAGAACCCACACCACAAAGTAGGAGTGATAAAAGCAATCCCCACTCAAGGAAGAGAACCCTATCATGAAGTAAGGATGTAAATGGTAGATGATATGGAATCCCAAGATACTCACAAGCATGAATTAAGGTAAATAGAGCTGCAAAGAGTGTTCTAAAGGGAGCTTGAGAGAGCTTTAAGCTATTACAACAAGCTACATGAAGCTATGCAAGGAAAAGTTGGGGGGTAGAAGGTTGGAGCGAAAGTAAGAGAGAAGCTAGAAGTAGGAGAGTGGAGCTAGAAATGGAGGAAGTTAGAAGATGTTAGAGAGACAAATGAGTTGAAATAATAGCATTTAATGAGGGAAAAGAAGCTTCTCCAACCATTACAAGGCGTTCCCGGTCGTTACAACCAACAAAAGGTGAAGACAAGTGGAAAACATGCTCAGAGATAGCTGTTTGAGCATTGAAATGTTGTAGGACACTAGCACGACGTGTGGATGTCCATGTGACACGCTAGTGTCTAGACACGCCATGCTAAAAAATAATGCGAATGAGAAAAGCACAAATTTTAATGAAAATACAACACGGAGGGGTGCCTACTAAAAAGGGGTGCTGGAGCATCCTGAGAGGGAAAGAGGTTGATGTAAAGGCTAAAATGAGCCTACTCAAGATGCTAAGGGATTGGACACTAAAGAAGCAGCAAGAACATATGTGAAATTGTGAGCGGTGCAATTTTATGCTTATACAAGTAGTTTCTTGTTCAATTTTTTTTTTGCAATGGTTATATTAGGAGGGCGTATTAGACACGACTATAGAAGGCTATCTTATTTCTTTACATTGTAGCCAAAAAAAAACTTATAAAGGAATAAAAGTTGTCAAGGTAACTTTGGAATACAATGATTATCACAGGAGCTACAATAGTATTATAGTGTTGATCATATTTAAGCTCCCTTGGGAAATTGTACAAACCCTCTACTTTTGCGCAGCTGGATTGGTAAGTTGACATTGAGGCCTGAAGCATATCAACATCCAAATAGTCGATAGGATTTACTTTCTGGCATGCAAGTTTGAGTTTGTCAATGATGTCGTGGAAACTATTTGATACAGTTGCAACAAGATGTTCAATGGTTTTGTGAATTGAATCTAGTTATTAACAGTAGACGATGACTCTAAAACTGCTTTTGTTGGAAGCACTGGAATGGAGGGGCTTGGTTATATAGGAGTATTTGAATGTGTAGCCTTGACCTAACATGGGTGGATGAAATATATGTATAAGTTGAAGTACAACATATACAGGTAAGCAAGTAAATGAATGAGCCAAATATGCCAATTAATTACAAAGTAATTAAAAAATTAGAAGCAGGATATATTATATGTTGCACTTTACAAGCAAGGAATAAAAAAAATGTTTCAATTAAATATATAGCAAAAATTTAATGATGGATCCATATAGTGGTCAAAAACATCCTTGCCATACCTTGATAATTCATATTATCAATCTTATTATGACCTACGCTTTTAACTCTCTTTCTTATTCAACTTGACTACTTTTATGGTTTCTACTTACTTTTGATGTTTCTATTTTCTATTTCTTTGTTTTTAGCATGTTCTATCAATGTGATGTTTTTTTCATAAATCATTTACTTTTCCTCTAAGATTGTTGTGTTCTAAAATTTTGATAATTCATAAACCATATGTTATGACCCATAGGTAACAATAAATTTAAAACCACCAAATAAACATAAAATTCATTTCACAAGTTTTGAAAACCTATACATGAAGAAGCAAAGAGGGATCTAACACTATGTTTTACAATAATATCACATATGAAAATAGGCACAAAAACGTAACATATGTGTTACATATAAAATTCATTTCATAGTTTAAAAAATCTTTTAATTTCATAGATAACAACAAAAGTGTTTAAAAATAAATACAACACAGTTCACAAAATGTTCTGGCAAGTGACTTACTACAAGACTTTGTAAAAAATGTCTCCTACTGGCAATGATGTAGAAGAGATAAAGTGAGCAAAAGTCGCTCAAAAGTGAGACAAACCAAAACCAATCTCCTTAGAGCTGTTGGTTCTATCTATTCACAATAAAAGAAAGTATATCTAAGTATATCAGAATTTATAGCTTTCGCTACAAAAAAAATTAAACCACCAAATAAACATAAAATTCATTTAACAGTTAAAAAAAGTGGGCTGATGTCACTTAGAAGTGAAACAACCCAACAAAAAATTTTCTTAGAGCTGTTGATTCAAACTATTGACAATAAAAAAAAGATCTAAGTATATCAGAATTTACAACTACTTTATTTCAAATTCCCAATTACCGAACAATGCATATAAATTCACTATCAATATCCAACAAACATGATTTTCACTAAAAGTATTACATTAATCCACTAAAAGTATTGAATTAATCAACTAAAAGTATTAATCCACTAAAAGGATTTTCAAATAGCAGATATCAAATTAATCAACTAAAATTATTACATTTTTTTTCCAAGAATAAGGAATGGGCTTCCAGTTGCACCTTTTCTATTTATGATGATTATAACAACAATAATAATCACTCAACTTCCATTCGCAATGCACACCCTATTACCACTGATTTCAACAACACTCTCCATGATATCAATATTTTATGTTATAAGCAAAGACATAAAATTCAAATTCATACTTCCCTTCCTCTTTAAAATCATTAATATTCAACAAAGATCAATTCAAAACAAAAATCCTTAATATTCAACAAGAATAAAGTGAAATAAAAATCAAAATATCACAAATTTCATAACATTTAATTCAACAGAAGAACTTAAACAGAAATATAGACATATGAACCTCTTAACTACAAGATTCATTTTATACAAATCAAAATATAACAAATTTCATAATATTTAATTTGACAACACAACTTAAAAAAAAGATAGGCATGCAAAGCATTTCTAAACTACAATATTTATCCTTCTGATCATACATACTAATGAAGGTATTTGTTCTTTCATATATATCTTTATTTAAATACTAACATTTCTAGTTAAATATAGAAATCATGCATTCTAAAAATAGTTAAAGGGAGAATCTACATTTTCTAGTCTTGATATAGAGGAATAATAAAATCACAATCAATATTACAAAGACATAAAATTAAAATTCATACCTACCTTCCTCTTTAAAATATTAACTCATACAATTAATATTATGAAGGTAAGGTTTCCTCTTTTCTTCTAAATTTACTAAACTCGCCTTAAATCCTTCTTTAAAATCTTATTCCTATGTAAACTCATTTTCTAGCACAAAAAGATAAAAAATGGAGAACTCTTGGAAGGATAGTCTGTGGCAACCATTGAAAAGTTGATAGATTTAAGCATACACCTACAGTTTATGATGCAGAGGAAGGAGAATTTATTATTTAGTCCAAAGAGCTAGTGACTTACCTCAAGATTCTACACAAATTGTGTCATGCTAAAAGTAGAAATCACTTAAAAGTGAGAGAAACCAAAAATAATTTCCCTAGAGTTGTTGCTTCAATCTATTTACAGTAAACAAAAAGTAGATATAAGATTATTGGAGTTTAGCATTGCACATAGTAAGGAAAAGACTACAATAAACAAAAAGTGACTTACCTCAATATTTTGCACAAATCATGTTGTGTTGAAAGCATAAATTGCTTAAAAGTGAGAGAAACCAAAACCAATCTCCTTAGAGATGCTACTTCAATCTATTCACAACACACAAAAAGTAGATATAAGAATATTGGAGTTTAGCATTGCATGTATACTACGACACATACTTCCTGATATACTTATTTATCTTCTCTAAATTGGATTTCCAAACTAATCTCAATTCCTCTATTTTGCTAATATGAGTTTAATATTGTGTTTATGATCTATGCGTAGAATTCCACTTGATGAACAATCATTAATATCTTCTAGAAATTATCTATGGAGTCTTAACTCTATTTTTTTTCTTCTATTTTTTGTTTCTCCAACACTACCCTAATTTTTCTGTCCATCTCTTTAGTTACATGTAAAGGAATGAGAATGTTGTTATTTATTTTGATTGATTAATTAATACGGGAAATTTTAAAGCAAGAGATAGCTATTGGTGTTAAATTCTAAACTTCTAATAACCTAAAGCAATAATGGAATCATAAATAGATCTATGAATCATTGCAAATGGATCTAAAGGAAAGTCATTATCTATTTATAGTTTCACTTTCTTTTACACAAGAGCCTTAAAGCAATGATAATGGGAAAGTGTCACATTCAGCATAGCAAAACTATGATGATTTCAATGAGTTATTTTGGTAAAAATTATTTTTTGTGTCATCTATAATGTCAATCTTGGATTCATATTGTAATAATGGAAAAAAAAATCTATCTTTCTAGCTATATTTTCCTCTGCATAGGCATATTTTGGTAATTTTATGTGCATTTATAGGTCAACAAATTGTTTTAAACTTGGATGGTTTCCCTAGTTGAAATGGAAATTAGACTCTGCCCACTTAAGGAAATGACCCTTATTGGTAGATTAATGGGGGAATTGTCAAGAAAACTGGAAACATGTAGAGTCTATCTATACTTATCTAGTGCCAAAGGGATATTTCTTGGTCATTTTCTCCAATAAAAAAAAAGAATTGTTTTTTCAAGATGTGGTTTGTTCGTGAAGGGTTAGTCTCGATTGTTTAATTTCATATAATATCTTTTAAGAATGGTTCAAGTATGGTTCAGGTTGCCCCTGGTTCCTAATGGCTATTGGAAAAGTATCAACCTTAAAAAAAATTAGAGTGATAGGTGAGTACATTACTGTATCTGAATTTACTAAGTATCACTGTAATTTTAACTATTTAAAGATCTGTGTCAATATTGATTTGGAGAACCACTACTCAACCACAATCATAATCCATTTTGGTGTAGGATTTGTAATGAATCGATAAGTGACAAAAAATCCTAGGATTGGTTTATTTCTAAATAGAGTGAATGCATTATGTTGGCTCTATATTCATTACAAATATATATGCTTTTTGAAAAGATCAAATACAATAACCAGTCATGCACTCGAAGACGTGGTTTGAGTTAGTCTATTGTGCATTTCACTTTTAAAGGACTAAACACATATGCACACAGATCCAAACCCAACTCATAGACACCAAGATAGAAGAGATCAACACACAAGAAACAAAGAAACAATTTGAGGAGGTAGAAGTTCCTTAGGTCCCAATTTTGTGCTGAAAGAGAGAATATATTTTAAAGGAATGCTAAAATTAGTCGAAAAGACAACCTAGTTTGAAGGTCTATGAATTTTTAGGCCATGTAAATGTACACAAACATCTAATTATTGACATGGTATTGTTAATTTTTTAGAGCATGGTAACTAGATCCTGCATTCGAAGAAATAACCTAAATTGCAAAGTAGCTTAAAATGAAAAGTTGTAACTGAAAATGTAGTGTTTCTAGAATACTCGGCCTATATTCACATATGATCCACATGCACCAAAGGTTTCATTGCCATCTTAGTAATAATGTTTAGCATTTCATCATGAAATAGCCAACATTGGCACAAAGGTCAAATAAAAGCCCCTTGTGGCTGACATACACTTCAGAATCAGCTTGTACAACCAAGGTAAATAAAATCACAAATCAAACATCCTAATTGATATGGAACATATTTCTAAGGATTCCATGAAAATATGCAAGCATAGTGGTAATTAATATACGACAAACATGGCAATAAGCCAACATTGTCTATTGGAAACAAATAGTCGACAAAATGAAACGAACAATACTTGAGAAACTACAGAGGTTTCACTGCTAGCAGGAGCAGGGGCCATGGTGGGTGGTGTTTTACCTTCAATATTATTGGGGGTAATTGGGTTCTCATGGTAGAGCTTACTAAAGGCGTATGAAAAGAGGATACAGGGGAGCCAGATTAAGGGTTTGGTGATGTGGGAAACATTGTGGAGGTAGCAACAGATGTGGTCCAAGGTGATTTCATTCTAATATATATTTATTCACTCTATTTAGGAATAAACCAACTGTGGAACAAAGAATAAAATGCTCCAACTCAATTGGTTAATCTCCTTGCATCAAACTTTGACCAGATGCTTTTACCATCAAGAACTGATGTTTCAAAATTTTAATATTTATTCCTAGGTACAAGTTTTCTTGTACCAGCTCAGACCCTTATTTCAAAATTGTGATACAATAGAAATAGTTTCCAAAAAAGGCTCCTAAGGGAAAGAAAAAGGAAGTAAAAAGACAACAAATCACAAATGGGTGGACACAGATTAAGAAGAAATGCTTGTAATTTGGCATATACTATTGCCATTGGTTGTAGTGATAAATAACATCAACAAAGACAAGGCACGTGACCTATTTGAAAAACTAGCTCTAAATAATGTGATCTCATGGAATGCCATCAATGACACATTTGCACTTCACATTGAAGCAAGCAACCTCAAACAAATGAGGAATAAGAGAAGGAAAAACTGCTCATGAATTGAAATAGAGGAATCCTATTTTTTTACTACTTTTCTACCACTATTGGTTTCTGCTCCCCCAAACTCTTCTTTGCTGGTATTGACCTTTCACTTCTCCAATTTGGTGAGATGGAGCCTGAAAATAGGATTTCAATAGGGTTTTAAAGTATGCTTACTCAAATGAAAATAACACAGAGAGCACATTTAGGTTTTAACGAGAGAAGGGGTAAAATTTGGAAGAGGGAAAGTGACTTACCTGAAGTTTCTACACAAATTGTGTCGAGCTATCAACGATGCTGATGAGAAAACCCTACTATCACAAACCCACCTGGACTCTTCTTTCAAATGTAGTTTTTTCTTCAAAGAAAAGAAAATCTAATTGTGTCGTGTTGTGAAGGATGCCGATATTTTTCTTAAAATAGAAATTGGGGCATCCTATTGAAGTCTCGCAGTAAAGTTGATCTAATTCTATCGTGTTGTCAAGGATGTGCTGATATTTCATTTTCTACAATAATTGCTATGCCAGATATTTCCATCTTCTGCAATAACTACTATGTTCCATCTAGGAAAAATGATGAGTCGCTAGGATGCATTTCATCGCAGTCGATTGCCTATCCACCAATTTACACCATCGGATAAAAAAGACCTCACAAATACTAAGTGTGGGACGCCTTCAACATAAAAATATGAAACATCTCTTGAAAATGGTATTTCCTAACAACATAGTGTGAAAAACATAAAATTTAAGCCCACACATTGACTTCCCCATAATCGACGATGCATTTGGGAAGAACAAAATCCCATATATTTTATCTATATCACTTGGATACAACTAGATTTTGTTCATTTCAAAGCTAGCGTGCTTAATGTTGTAGATTTTATTATGCTAGATATGACTCAAGACTACCATGGGATTTAGTTATTAGCAGGGATGCGGTGGATAGATAGGAAGTGGAAAGCATCTTTGGGCAGCACATTTGTTCCAATAGCTACTTTTTTCTCAAATTTACATGAGCATGTGCATCTATAAATAGACATGTCAAGTGTGTCGCAATTGTAGTCTCAATATAAATCTCAAATGGTGAGAGTGACGTATGGCTCATGGCAGATTGAAATTTCCTTGTGAATCTATCAACATTGTAAGTATATATCTCTAAAACAAGGGAAACAAGCAAACAAAATTATATTTTTTTAATGTTACTATCATATCAATTGCATAGCTATGTAATGGATTAAAACAAGTACAATATAAACTTAAAATAGTATAACCTAACGAAATAATCTAGCTAACCTTAATATAATATTGTAGCTTAGATACACTAAAAAAAATTAAGGAGAAAGTATGTTATGAAAAAAACAATGATAAAATCATATAATGTAGTAATAAATAATGATTAATATATCAAAATAATGTTGGGATGTGAAGCCCAATGGTCACATGACCGTTCATATTCTCCCAGCCTTGTATAAATATGTGGTTGATCATGTATTCTATAATTTAATTGGTGTTTGATAATAAAGTGATTCCCTGCTTGAGAGTGGATATAGGCAATTTCCGAACCATTATAAATTCGTGTCTCTTGTTTTGTTCATTATTTTTTCAATTTTCTTCCATTTCTCTGCTTGTTTAATATTTACAATTGGTATCAGAGCTATGGAGAAATGTTGGGTTGCTTGTTAGAACCAAGGAGCAGAGATGGAATTTGAAGAAGCCTCTCAGTACTTCCGATATATTTTAATGGGTATAACTAATTTTGTATTTGATGATGATGAGGCTGATTTTGTCATTGAAGAATTTCTTGACAGTTTGGATTCGGCTGAAGAAGAGGGTTTGAAGCAACCATTGGTTGAAAGAGAGATTGTGGAGTTTTCCTTCTGAGATGAGGAGGATGCCTCCCTGGGAGAGGAGGATGCAGTCTGGTACCAGGTGAGTGAAGATGAACCCGAGGAAGAGGCCAAGGACTGGGAGGAACACCTAAATAGAGAAATTGTATTTCTAAAAGAGGAGATTTTGATGTTGAGAGAGTGAATATACTGTATGGAGAGGGAAAAAAAGAAATTTGTGAAAGAATGGGAGTTTTCTAAAAAGAAAAGAAATGAAAAGCTGAAGGAGGAATTGGCTGAGCTCTGTTTTATTTTTACCGATTTGAACATCGATTGCCAAGAAGTGGAATTGGTGAATACGGTTTCTGATGTGGAGGATTACAAGAAGAAAGCCCTGCAGGATGGCAGTGGCGGGAAAGGTTCAGATGGAAAATGAATTGTTGGCAGACTTGTGGAGTGGAGAGGCTGTAGTCAAGAGGCAGTGTATGTAGGTGACGTTAAACCTTCTTGTGTTGGAGAATGTGCGTTGGAGAATGTTATTGCCAAGGAGAATGGTAATAAGGTGATTGTTTGCAAGAATTTGTAGTGAAAGGCATTCTGGAAATCGAAGAGAATTCGCTTGGTTCTCTTCGTTCTGTGCAGCTCGAAGACTTTGCTCTCCTCCCAAGGGGAAGGGAATTAACTTCCCAGGTTTCGAATATTGGTAATTTTGTTGGACTACAGACCCGTGTTGGTACTATGGAGTCTAATCCCACCATGTCATTTTCTCTTGTTTTTCCCTCACGTGGGTCTAGCCAGGAAGGGCGTGAGAAGACAAAGCCTTTGCCTTATGAAGCAAGAGAGGCTGAAGCAGCTAACGAAACTGTTGAGGAGAAATTGGGGGAGAAAATAGAGCCTCTGCACTGTGAGCTAAAGTAGTATGAGGATGTGAAGGAGAAAAGGGAGGATTCGAAAGATAAATTTGAGCCACTGTGTAAATCTGTGAAAGAGATTTCAGGTGATCAGGTTGAGAAGGTCATAGTTTTTGACACGGCGGTGAACTCTCCTACTTGTCTGGTTACAGATGAACTAGAGGACCTGCTTGTCATCGACGATGCAACTTGGAACCATGCGAATTTCAATTAGGAGTTTGAAACATTTGTTAGTGGTAGGCACGTCTTCACGAGACCTCCATCCTCGCCACCGTCGCCGCTACTATCAGTAGCCAAGCCCGCAGTTGTTAGTATGGAGAGCGGTGGAAGATCTGCAAGGCCAAGGTCAGGTTCTTGGCAGAGTGATCCACGAGGATATGGACCTAAAAGATCTGGATCAAATGAATGGCCCCCTCCTTACTCCTCCTTACACAAGGAATTTACCTTGCCCGCATTCTCCTTGCAGCAGACTTCCCCAGACATAGACGCTGACGAGAATGTCCTTGATGAGGTGGTGAAGGGTGATTACCATCGTTATCTGGGTAGCTCTTTAATGGGTTATGCAGATGGATGAAATGGAAATATTCATAATGCATGTGAATCTAATAGAGAACATGGGCCTTTCAAGCTAGGCGGAACATCAAGGGAATTGCCTAAAGAAATTGATTTAAAGGTTACCGATTACCATGATGCTGGTGAAACAGGGGCAGGTATGGTAGCAACTATTGGGAAAGCCCTTGATGTTGATATTGGTGTTGTTTTTGAGTTCGAAGACGAGGAAAGAAATTTAGATCAAGTGCAGGAAGATAGTGATGTTGAGGGAAATGATGATTGGCAGGGTATGCAAATGGGTGGTATTGATGACAATGACATGGAAGAAGCAGATGAAGGATTAAATGTTCATGGCACAGATGTTTATTGGCTTCAGGCCAAAATCACTCAGGTTTTTGGTGCAATTGACCCTCCGCATGGCCAAAATTTTTTTGAAGATGCTTTGAAGAAACTGGCAGAGCGTGATGTGGAGAACAAGTTGGTGATGCTTCTGGATTACAAGAAGTTTGATCTTATTAAATTGATTTTGCATAACAGGCTCAAGATAATTTGGTGCACACCGCTGGCTAGGGTAGAGGATAGCAAAGAAAGAGAAGAAGTTTTAACATTGTTTGAGCAGCTTCATAAATTAAAAATAGAGCCAAGTGAATTTAGGAGGCCCTTCCAAGCATCTATGTTTGAAGATGTTGCAGGGAAAACATGCACAGAAGGTGACCGTAATGTGTTTATGTTCAAGGATTCTTCTATGGATGAAAAAGGAGTGTTTTTTGAACTGACAAAAAGTAATGCTTTGATGGGCAAGTTTGTGCCTAAGAAATTAGTAAGCGGAGATGTTGTTGATTCTGACTTGATATGGAGAAGACTGATTCGTTGTGTTTGTGAACAAAGTCTAGCAAAACTCAAATCTTCGATGGGCTTGGTTGTGATGTGAAGACAATGGGAAATGCAGGGGATGGCATGTCAGTGCATGGTTGTGCCAGTTGGACTTCATGGGGGAGATTGTTGGGATGTGAAGCCCAATGGTCACATGACCGTTCATATTCTCCCAGCCTTGTATAAATATGTGGTTGATCATGTATTGTATAATTTAATTGATGTTTGATAATAAAGTGATTCCCTGCTTGAGAGTGGACGTAGGTAATTTCTGAACCACTATAAATTCATGTCTCTTGTTTTGTTCATTATTTTTTCTGTTTTGTTCCATTTCTCTGCTTGTTTAATATTTACAAATAATACATTTTTTTATGTATAATATTGATAAGGGACATGATATTTATATAATTAGAATTGGATAGTAGAATTTTTTTTTAGCAAAAAATTTGTAGAGATACTTTTTTGTCAATATTTTAGATCGGACTCCATGATTCATTATAAATACAAGATGAAATAAATTCTACCCTTTTATGGATGTCAATAATTATTTTTAAAGCTTTTATTTTGGCATAGTGTGAGAGTATATTGGTAAATATTATGGAGTAAGGCCTTACACAAAATAAATTTATTTTCTTAAAAGTTTCTAAGGCCTTTTCATCAAATTCATATTTTTTGTAATGTACAATCATTCCACTCCATGATTTTACATCTCTCTGAGATAGTAGGATCGGGTATAAATCATAATCAAAGGTAAATATCTATAGTAGCAACCACCACTACTCAAAATCTAAACCAAAATGACCCAAATGCAAAGAAGAAAGTACAAAATAGCAAAGGAAATCAAACAAGACCAAAGATATACCAAACTTCCCATGATAAACTTGATTCGTCTTCCTTACATCTCCATTGTGCTATGTATACAAGCTTTCCCTTAGATTTTTTTGTATGCAAGTACCTGCAAGTGACAATAATGTGATAGTGACTAGGAAGAATTTTAGAGATTGTGGTTGTAAGGTTGGAATAATGGAGATAGCTCTTTTATAGAAAAGCTATTTGAACATAGGTCAAGATTAAAAGCCAAAATAATGCCAAGATCAATGATCAAGGTTGCATGCACCACAAAGAGGTAGGGTTAGGGCTCATTAAGGATGGATAGTCAAGATTAAAAGAAGACCGAAAATGATCAACGATGGAAATTCAAAAGAGGAAGTGGAGGGAAAGAGGAGAAAACTAAATAATAATATTATTTAATTTGGGAAAGGATGTGAGGAAATAAATAATCAAAATGATCATTTATTTATGGAAGAAGAGGGAAATGGGGGTTTAATTAAAATGATTAATATGCAACCATTCAATTATCTACATGGAAGAAATGGGATAGAGATATTTAATAGTTAAATTAGATTAATTATCGAATAGTAGAGAGAAACGTGAAAACAAATAGTTAGATAATTAACATAATTATTTAACTATAAACATAAAGTGAAGAATTAATAATTAAATAAATGAAAATTTATTTAATTATAGAAAAAAGAATATTAGTGACGTAATTAAATAAATATTTAATTTATTTAATTAATCAAAGAAGAATAAAGAAAAGGAAATGAATTAAATAAATAATTAAAATTGTTTAATTAACAGAGGAATATGACCTTAGAAAATAATCAAATAATTCAATTATGTTGAGAAGGAAATAATTTGATGTGGAAAAATGGTGTTCGTAGGCTCAAGGCATTTTTCAGTGTCTACAGAGACATGTTATTAATAATTTGAATATCCCCTTTGTATGCTTACACATTTTTCTTACATGTATCCTTTGTACATATATTGTGTCTTTTATTATGCTAGATATATTTATTACCTTTTAGAATATTTTCTTTTACTAAATAGAATTGATCATTATTTTTATTCACCCATTGCACAATTTTTTCTCTATATAATGTAAGTCGAAGTCTATCTTCTATTTAGTTAAATTTAGATTCTCATTTTATTTTTTATTTTTGAAAGCATTTCATTTATATATATTTATAAAACCATTTAGGAAGATCATTATATAAAATTTATAACGTGTCCAATATTAGATATGTTTTATAGGTTTTAATTAGACAATTTTATCATCTTAAGGATTGGTTTTAGTCCAATAAATGTTAGTGATTAATAAGTACTAATTATTTTACTAATAGTTCTACTAGAAACTGATATTATTGATTACAATAAAATCATACTAGTAGTCCTTAATCTAAAACTTACAAGTACTTATCTAATTTATGAAGTACCATCTAGAATAATAATCCATTTTTGTTGTAAAGCAATATCAATTAGTTGGAATTTGAATAAAAGACATAAATGATTTATGCAACCTTTCCTAGAAGAACTATAACAATAATTAAAAATATCAATGATTTGATCATTTTTTAGGCACTAAATAGAAACCATTCTAAAGTTGGAATATTAATTATGAATAGAAATATTTGAAGGTATTAGTAGCTAGACGTTGTGTCTAGATTCTTGATGATTCAACCAAATCAAGTTCCTCTAATTTACCTAATCAATCTTTGAACTCCAAAACAACAATAATTATTTTCTAGGCTAGCTACAATGAGATGCAAATGAAAATGCATAAAAATATGTATTCATGACCCTTTAGACAAGTATAACACTATTTTCAATTTATTTCTACTCAGTGTTTGTAAAAATACCAAGTTAGAGAGTATACACTCTTCTCCCATAAAGAGAAGTTTTAAATATGTATTTTATATTTCCTTTCTAATTCAAGCTTTAATATCACATGATATTTTGTACCTATTGTTATAAATTTTAAAACCACTAAAGCTAAAGCTATGATCACTTGTGTAGTATCTTGGTGAATTTTCATAGGTCCCTTGGCCCATGAAAATCAATTACATGATCTATCATATGTGTATATGAAGAAATTTCCTAAATTTGGAGGTGACACTAAGGTTAGAACAAGTGTATATATTTTATTTTACTATTCAATGATGTTGTTGTGTAACACGAATATATTATTTTTCAATTATCTCTTAAATGTAGCACTATTAACATAATAGATTAGATTTACCATTTACAAGAAAGCTTCATTTCAAATTAGAATTATATGAATAGGAAATTTGAGGATAGATTTAAGATTTTGAAGATAAATATTCATTTTTTTCCTATATTACATAAATGGATGAGCCAATAAGAGAGTTCTTAAAGAAAAAAATAAAAATAAGCTAATAAAATTGAAGTTGAAAAACCACCAACCATTAAAACTAAAAATTATTTTCCATCAATGCTCAATCTCTAGATGATAGCTTACATTTGGGGATACTAGGAGATGTAGATCTTGAATCCATTCAAACCTTGGCAATAGAATTAAGGATGATCTATTAGTTCAAAGAAAATGGAAAGAGGAATCACATAAGGGAGAAACAAATACACCTACATGTACTTCTTTAGACCCATAATGATTGAAATGGTTAATCATGTGAACACACTTAGAATTTAAATCCCATAAATGTATCATAAATTCCCTTTATATTATGATATTCCATGAAGGAGCTTTGTTCCTTATAATATCTAAGAAAATCAACTAACAAATCAAAATCAACAATCATTGTAATGTATTTTGAACACACCCTTTTTGTGCATATCTTATAATCATTGTACTCTATGAAATCATGTTCTTTTGAGGTTCTTTGGTGAATAGTTTGTATGCCATCTGTATGATTCCATATTTTACATTCATATATACCGAGATGTTTGAGATTGATATTAAACAAATTGTGTCCATACTCTATTCTAAATTGTCATTTTTACACATTCTCGGAGGATGCTAGTAAATGTTGAGTATTAAATTTATACCTCCTAATTGCATTTGCTTAAAAATTGACAAGGCTTTTTCAACTAAAATATTTTTTGTAAATATAAAAAATAATTTAATTTCATGATATCACATTTATTTGGATCGTTTTAGTAAAAATCCTTAAAGCCTTATCAAGAACACAATTCTATGCATATCCCACAATAATGGAATTTTTTGATACAACACTTTTTTTGGGAACTTACCAAATAGTTCACATGCCTTTTGTATTATCCCACACTTTAAAAATAATACCAAGGCATTTAAAACTACAAAATTTGATGAAAATATATGAAGGAAGGTAGGATTAAACAAATTGGGACAAGTATGAGGACATGTATAAAGTCTCTATCAATCGAGAAAAATGAGAGATTAACATTCAAGTATAATGACCTTATTTATACTAATACCCCACCTTAAGTGAAACGTAGAGGAAATAAATGCAGTGATAGTGATTGTGGGTCCTAGCTATAGTTTAGGGGCACCCACAACCTTTCATGCCCCAAGAGGGGTCAAATGTTGAAATTTTGTTTTACTTGAGTTAATTTCATGTAATAAGGTCTTACAATATATTTTCATAGGTTTTTGAGAAATGTTTGGGTCATTAGGGGTCTAGTTGCAAAAAAATGTAAAATGTTGTCAAATTGCACAATGTGGAATATGAAGGGCCAATGTTGCATAAAGTGAGAATTTGAATGGTTGTAAGTTGAAAATCTAGTTGAGAACCATTAGAAAATGATTTTAAATAATTAAATAGCCTTGGGGAGGTCAAAACCAAGGTTGGTGGTGACTTTTTTTGAAGTGAAATCAATAAAAGAAATCCTTGTTTTTGTATTTCTAAACATTAAATTGTTGTTTCAAAGCTTGGTATAGCCTAGTACAGTTGATTAATGATCTAAAACCAAATGGAGGTTTTTATGTGAATCTAATTTCATTTTATTTTATTTTCATCAATTTTCATTGAGTATTAAGAAAGTTACAAGCATTTTGGTGAAAGTAGCGAGAAACCCTAGTATGCTTAATTTGAGGGAAAAAAACCCAATTTTGAGGGTTTCCGTACAAAACAACCTACCCTTATTTTGAGATATGTTAAATAAGAGGAAAATGGGTATTTGAATCAAGTTTTTTCTTCTTGGCGATCAGTTCTATTCTCAAAGTTATGACCCAAAAACATGAATTTACTACTTCATTTCAAGCCTTATTCAAAGCATAGCAGCAAATTTTTGGCTCTGTTGTTACAAAACAACAACCCATAAATTTTGAGTATGTTTTAGAACTTCAAAATGGGTATTTGAAACAAGTTTTAGGTTGTGGGTTGGGGGTCTCATCTGAAAGTTATGACAAAAGTACCTTGTTTGTTATGCTAGAAGGAATACTGGAAACTTGTGAAGAAAATTCATTTGTTTGATGTATAAAGAATTTGAAAAAAGGTTGTTTCAGTGAGGTTTGGATTTTATACCATTCTCTACATCAAGCTATAAATCCATGTTAGTCAACAATGCACAAAAAAAACTCAAAAATAGAGTAAAGGTGAGAATCAAGTGGCAAATGAAAATCCTCTCCAAAGAGGAAAATGCATGAATTGTTTTTACAATTGAACAAGAAAGGAGGACTTATCGTATCCCTATAAAGAATGATTTTAGCACCAAGTATAATATATATTTCCCCCATACCTGAGTGAATAGAGAGACTTGGTCTATGTGGAAAACCCAAAAGGTGAGAAGGAAAGAACGAAATGTGAGGAAATGCTCCCTCCCAAAAATATACATGAGAAGAGAAGCCAAACAACCTCCCTTGAAAATTATTCATAGAGGGCTAGTAGATGCTAATTGAACCCCTCAAAAAATTCTTTGTTCCATTTTTAAATTTTGCAATATTTGGCTTGGGCCCTTATTTTTGGCTTAGGGTTGTGTTCCTAATCAATGTTTTAGGGTTTGTGTTGCCAAAACCCCTCACAATTAACCTATGAGTCCAAAAACCATTGGTCATTCTAATTTTGCATTGATCTAATGTTCCCAGTATCTCGTCATCCAAGTTACCTCTTGTTCCATTCAAATCATTATTTTCATAGCCCCACTGATTTTAGGATCATTAGTCACAAAAATAATTTTAGCGTTTAAATTTTCCTATGATCGGGCTTGATTTTCATTTTATGTGACTTAAGTCTTAAGTTTTCTTTCCTAAGGGTCAAGTTCCTATTAGCCTAGTGGTGGCCCTTTTAAAAATTAACATTTTGTGTCATGTGCATATTGTAGTCTTTAGATGATCATTTGATCATTGAAGATGAATCTTTTATGTTCCCGATGTGCCCATTTCATTTTATTCTTCATTAAAATTTTTGAATGGGATGGAGGGCGATTTCCATGTGGAATGTCAATAGTGGGACCATTACTTCTAAAGGGACGAAATGCATAGCTTGAAGATAGATCAATGGTGGGCATCACAACACGATGTTTTATCAAGATTGTTCCCTGCATGCCCACCTGTATTATGCATCAAGGTAAAGTGACTGCATGCACTAGCGGGAATTATACACGTGTAACCTTTACATGTAGGTTCCAATGTCTCTTGATGATTGGAAAATTGTATCAAATGGAAATCAATGGTGGTCGTTGAATGATGTGCCCACATCTTGGCCATTCCTTGCATTCCCATTTGTTTTCTTTCTTCAATAAAATAATCGAATGGGCTAGTGGGAAAGATGACATCTATCACCCTATGAAGGGACCCACTAGGCTTTGGGGATGGTGATTGTTTCATAAGAAATAAGATTGACGGTCAATGGCAAGTGACATGGATGAATCCTGAACACTCCCCACCATCTCGTAAAGGGTGGCCTTATATCCTACGTTTTCAGCAGGCAAGTAAGCGAGTTCCACATGGAATTTTCTAAAGGCTCCGATGGACTCTAGTGGAGTTGGAATGTTGCTAAATTTAGATGAGATGGCACTATCATAAAAATGGCACCATTTTTTAGATTATTCTTTAAGGCACGTGTTTAGGATTTCAGATGTCAATTCTGACAGTTTTTGGTGTATGTAGGAAGGTGAAAATAAAGCAAGGCATGGTATAGGCTAATATTCTAAGATTGAATCAAGATCACTCCCTGTTATCCTACTGTAATGAAGTGCAAGTGCATTAATTCCCACAGGTGAGTGGGTAACCATGGCATGATAGGTTTTTATTGATACTAAGTATGTGGTTGAAATGTGTATATAGAGTGGATGTATATCTACTTGGGGATTTTCTGATTAGGAAAAATGCATTAACAACACACAATTAAGCTTTGTCATGATTAGTTACACCAGTGATAACTATTAGTTGAATTATTTTTTAAAACATGATCAATGGTTGAGATTTTAAAAATCAAAGCAGACTATTGTCATCTCGTGCGCATAAGCTTTTCTCAAGTATTAATGGTTGGCACACTTGCATGGCTTCATATAATGAGGACTGATGGCCATATTTTTCATTCATAATTTGCATTCAAAGACTAAAAAATGAGTTTGGTCCAAGAGAATAATTGATGAGGATTTTATGAGTCTTCTTGTTCTAGTTATTGAGAAGATGAGTAAGTTAGGTGAGTCTATTAAGCCGGTCTGAAGGTCTAGGAGATTGAGTGTGCTTGAGTCTAAGGAAAATGTTCATGAGGATGAAATTGAGACATAGGGAGCTCCTAGAACACCTAAAGGTAGAAGGGTATGCAAGAAAGTCAAGAAATATGGTGTAAGGAGTAATTACCACTTGAGAAGTTGGATCGTTTCAGAAGAACTAGTCAAGTTTAAGGGAAAAGAGATGGTTGAGTATGAAAAAAAGGAAAAGAAAAGATGCAAGTATTGTAAGGATTATTTAGGGAGACATAATTCTCCCATTGAGGTTTCTGATAGCCCTTCAGATAGTGGAGGTGACACTAATCCAGAGTGTGACTATTATCCCCTTTCCCTGGTACCTTCTAAAGACTCAGACGAGGAAGTGGTGACAGTTCCTCTCATTCCACTATGAACAAGACATGGGCGAGCATACTCTCATGCTAATGACTCAAAGTGATGTCTCTGCCCCATTTTTGTTTTTGATGACACCATAGACACCTTGTTAGGATCCTCCTCTTCAACATATTTTTGGTTTTTTTTTGTTTTTAGTGTTGATGTCAAAAAATTTCAATTTGGTGTGTTGGAGAAGTGCAAAACTTCCTAACTTTGATGACAGGTATGCTTTTTTCAAGTGGCATACAAATTTTTGCTTGGGCTATGAATGGGGAATCTTCTTTGGTCAACAAGCACAAGGTGATTTGATGCTACTACAACATATCAAAATTTTCCTTTTAAAGAGTTGGAAAGTCTTCATTCAAAGGATGTGGAGTTTGTTCTTTTACTCTTCCATATTCTAAATGATTATATGTAACTAACTAAGGAAAATCTAAAATTCTAGTGTGAATGATCTTCAAATGAAATTAAATGAAATGTAAAATGTAATTAATCCTAATGCTTGTTGCTCCCTTGTTCTATAAAATGGATTTCATTGCTCATTACAAAGGTCGTATTTTTAGGTCTTAACATGGTCTTGGTGAAAAGGTAAGTTCAGAAAAGGAATTTTATAGGACATATGAATGAATAGGATAGTAGATTGTCTTGGGCATGAAGTCTTGTATGTAATAGTCTTAATTTAGTTTTATAGAAGCTAGTGATATCGAAACAAATCTTTGTTCAAAAATAAATACTCTCCAATGTATCTTTCTTACAAATCATAAATGAAAATATCAATGGTGTCTCGTTTATCTTCAATTGTTCTATTGAATGTATGACTCTGTTTTAGCTTTAACTTAGAGAGTCGATTAAATGCTTGAAGATGGTTATAGATTTGTAAGGAATTGCATAGGATTTGGTAAGAAGTTATTTTTTCAGGCATTGTGAGTTTTCATACTACAAAAAACTATGGAAATAGTCCACCCATTTCTGAATTAAATAGCTTATATATTATTGATTATTGCATATTTGACTCCATTGTCCTAATTGATGAAGCATTGGTCTATTTGTTAGATAATATTTCATGAAAATGAGATATTGGAATGCCTGGCCATGGATTTAGAATGAGAAAAACATTCATTTAAAAATATTTTGAAAAATGAAGTATGGGTTTGAAATACCCCTGATCACTAGCAAGTAGATAATCATTTGCTCAAAGGTCTGTGAAATCTTTAGTCAAGTGCATTTATTTGCAATAAATAGGAATCGATCTATGTATAAATGTTTTACCAACTAGATGTACCTCACCTGAACATAATAGGGAACATCGTCCTAGGTCCCACAGAGCCTAAAGTGTAGGAGTAAAGACATTAGAACCCTTTACTCATTGTGTTGGCCACTAGCCCTCCAAATTCTTAACCATAAGGGTTGGCTACTCTTTAAAGAATTTCAAGGTTCTACGTGAAAAAATCCAATAGAAATGGAAACTCTATTAGGGATGCACTCAAATTATGGATGCATTTTGTCTTATCAAAGGGTCATTAAAACTATTGAACAATTATTTGTAATAGGAGGTTGAAAATTATTGAATCCTATTTTCCCATCTGACTCACCAACAAAGTGAATCTGAACATTTGGTTCAGGTATTGAAAACTTTTCAGACCTAGAAGTGATTTTGTTGCAGTAATTTCAAAGAAGTTATGTGTGACTCTACTATTGGACAAGACCAAAAATTAAATTCATCTTTGAAGGAGCTTCATCTTGCTTCAAGTTCATTCATCTACAAAGAGAGGTGGCAACTCTGTCTAAAGAGCCTGTGATGAGGTATTATCTGGTTACTAAGGCATAATTGTGTATAAATATGTGTTTTTACATTAATTTTAACCCCCATTCATCCAGTTCACTTATTCACTCATTCATTAGAGCATTCAAGCACTTTACATCATTAAATCAAGCAATAATCAAGTATTTTGGAGTAGCCATTGTTATATCTTTAGAACTCTTCAACAAGGGTTTGGTAAGTTGATAGCATTAGCATGTTATTTGTTTATCATTCTCTTTCATTTCATTATTTCATTAAGGTTTTGATTACCAAAGTGGGATTTGACCAAGGAAAATCCCTATAACCTAACCCTTAACCATTTCCCCCCTTTTTGCATGTGTGATTGCAGACTTGAGTATGCAGATTTGACAAGCATTTAGGTGGTGAAAAGTGGTCAACAAGTCAACAAAGTGTTTCAAGTCAACTACAACCTCATTTCAAGATTGGAGAAGACTTTTTCCATTTTCTACAAATTTGACTTTGGCAACTCAACAAGCAATCAACCTCAAATCTGGTGCTACAGGATTGGTCCCTGATTTCTCATAATTTGGGGAGTGGAATGATTCACCATTAGTGGTGAATGAGTTCCACATTAAGGTTGGAAATCTATATTTTGTAATTTTTTAGATCTCGACACTCAGAAACCAGTTTTCAATAGTTTTCATCAAAAGCAGGACTGATTCACCATCAGTGGAAAATGAGTCCCACTGGTGATTTTACGTCATTTCAGACAACATTTAGAAGATTCTAGATTCTCCAATCTCTACCTAGGTGCACTCTGATTCAACCCTTTTCTCTTCTATTTTGCATTTGTTCATTCATAGTTCATTGTTTGCATATCACATTGTGTTTTCCAACATTACATAAATCTTAGGTTTTGCATACATAATCAATCAATTAGTTCATATAACTATACTTAGATCATTCTTTTTATTTCAAATAACATCATGCACATCCTAATTTGAGTGAACTATCTAGTTCTTTTGGCCCTTCTTTCTCCTTTTAGGTGAAAAACCATAAAAGTGCTAGAAAGGACTAGGGTGCCAAAAAATCTACAGTTCATTTTGGTGAACCTACATATTGAGCACTTTTCATTTCTGATTTCAATTACACCTTAGATCCTAGACTTTATTTTCATCAACATTCAATTTGGGTATTGTTTTGTTTTTGCATCTTAGGGTTTCTCATATTGCATTAGTGAAAGACGCATTTAGATTTCATTTTTGCACTACATATCATTGAAAAGATGAAAAATTTGCATCTGCATGCTTCATTGGCATCTGAAAAGCATTAGACTCACTTTAAATTTTTTGAAAACACAAGAAAATCTCATAGTTGGACTCATTCACCACCCTGGGTGAATCGGTCCACCTGCACATTCTGCACAACACTTTCAGACATTTTTTGGGCATTTCCTCCATTACAATTTTATGTAGTTGCTTTCTATTTTTCTTTATGGAATCTCTATTTTCTCCTATTTCTTGCATCTTAGTTTACTTGAATTTATTTTCATCATGGCATTTTCTTTTAATAATTTTTGGAATTCGTTGAAATCATTGGTAGACATGTCTAATTGTGCCTTTCGCTGTGACCCTAATGACCTTGAACTTCCACATGCTCCTTCAACTCCTCATGATTCTCCTCCTTGTGATGTAGACATCGTTGGAGAAGATGATTCTAGCATGAACAAGTTCTTAAATGAATTCCTTGATAACCTTGAAGCCAATGTAGCCTTTTACCCTTTAATGAAACCACCAAATCTGCCCATTGTTGCACCTCTTGATCACTTTGGATATGTACATCCTGAAACTCAAGAAGGACCTAAGATCCCTCCATCAAGTGAACCTACTTCCTCCCAAGAAACACATCCTCAACCATTTTATGATCACAAAGTTACAAACACTTCCATTAACCTTGAAGAAACATATGGAAAAGGATTCACTATTTTAAGTAAACAAGGTTGTGACACAACACATGAACATGACATTCACCAACTTCTTGAACAAAAACCAATAGAATAAAACACTACAGGATTAGGATATCAAGATCCTCCTCTTCCAAATAGACCTCCTTTTGAATATTCGAGACTTCAAGATGATGGTACATTGATCTTTGATTCTCCTTCTAACTTGAATGTTCTCCTTCCATGTGAACAATCTGTTCATGATGACAAGGATGCTAGGATCCCCACAGGTCCTCTTCCTCCTTCCATTCATGAAAAAGGAGAGTTTAGGAAATGAAAAAGACCTTATAAACTGAAAAAACTCAAGTTTCCTACACATCCTCCACCTGAATTTGAAAGGATACTTCAACTGCTTTTAAACAAAGGTCTTATACTTTTACCACCTGTGAATAGGTTGGTCATTCGTCCTAAAGATTCTAACATACCATTTTGCAAATATCATTGTGTTCTTGGACACCATACTAAAGAATGTAGAACATTGAATGACATATTGAACAAGTATCACTTCACTGACACTGAGTGCTTTCCCATCATTCCTTAAATCAATACCCTTTCCTCATGCCATAGTTGTAGAATTCCCTATTCTCACTAATGCATGCTCCATTGACATAACTCACCTCGGCTCATTCTTAGTTTTACACCTTGTGGGGGGCAAGAAGTGGTTAGTCTTGTCCTTGTAATGCAATTGTCTTTGTCTCTTAACTATGTTACTCCTTTTCTCCTTATATTAAGTATTAAGATTGAGAAACAAATAACTTAGTTAATGGTTTACTTACATTTGCATTACTTGTCCCATTTTTATTTTCATGTATGTGTGTATCATGTTCCCCTGTATCATGTGTTTGATGTTCCTTCTCTGTGTACACTTCTTCTATTCATACCTCTATTCTTCTCTAGGTCGTGCATTGTCTTTTTGCTTTTATTTTGTGTTTTCCTTTCGGGGATGATGAAAAGTGTTGAGACACCCTATGTCTCTTCCATGCTGACCCAAAAAGTCCCTTTTCCTTTATGTTTTGTGTTTTCCTTTTCAGGATGAGACAAAGCGTTGAGACGCCCTATGCCTCTTCCATGTTGACCCAATTGGTCCCTTTTTCTTTTACTTTTTCTTTTCTTGTGTTTTCCTTTTGGCGATGGCGCAAGGCATTGAGACCAAAATGTCTCCTTCATGTTGACCCAAAATATTTTCCTTTTCCTTTTCATTTTATTTTTCGCTTGTGTTTTCCTTTTGGGGATGATGCAAAGCATTGAGACTGCAATGTCTCTTCCATGTTGACCCAAATGGACTTTATTTTTATTTTATTTTAGTTCTCTTTGTGTCATTCTTCTAGTTCTATGTGCTTTTGGGAATGATGATAGTTCCAAGCTCCTTAATAAAAACATTGCAGCAATGAGCATACTGATCCGAAATACATAGATCCCTTATGTGTTTGGTGTTCTCTTTTCTGGGGGGAAACTCCCTTTTCTTTCTTTTTTTATTTTCTCTTACATGAAGCAACCTAACTCAGAAACATATGACTTGGCACAACACTTTTTGACTTGGTTCTCATGTCTTCTTTTCCTTTTTTTCATTTTCTTTCCTTCGCTACTTTAAAGTAATTACTCATAGAATAGTGTGTAGCAATTCCTTTAAAGTGGGGCGCATACATTGTCATAAGTTATTTACATTCTTGGTTCTTGGTGTAGCATTGTCACTTCATACAATGTGTTTATCACTTTTTGGAAGACATTGGGTATGATTTTTTTCATAAGGATGATCTCTCTTAGCATATTACATTCCTCTTGGTGGCCTAATACGACGCATTGTATTTCCTAAGTTGTGAATATAATATTCTTTGATTGGTCCCCTCTTGGAGACGTTAGACACAATGTTCCCTAAGTGATAGACCTTACATTAACTTAACACGACTCCTTTTAACATCTTTTACACTTTTATATTTTTACATTTTACATTTTTCCCACCTTGCATAACACAACTTGCATTCCTGTGGTACCTTGGAATTTTTTTATAAGTTCTAAGCATACAAAGCTTTTCTTGTCTCATGAAGCATGAACCATCATTTTACTTTGTGGTGCCTTGTTAAAGTTATCAGGAGGTATAAATTTGATATGGTTGAGTTGGAATCCCATTCAGTGGAATTACTATCCCCATAGCCACCTATGCGTTTGTGAGTGCATAAAAACTAGTATATGTATTTCATCTTTCAGGTCTTCTCACTTGGTGGACCACCATGAGTTTTGTTAGCCCAGAGTGAGTATGCATTCTCTTTTTTAGACAATCAACTTAGATCTAATCCACAACTAGTTGGACAGATGATCGAAGCTTCATCCGACTTTTCATTCTCTTTCACATTTGTGTCCCATTGTTCTTACATTTAGTTTACCATGGGATCTTCATCTTGGGGGCTTGATCTTTCCTCTTGATCATTGTCATTCCATCTTGCTAACATAAGTGCATTGGGACCTCCTTCTCGATATGCATGGCTACTTTACTGTGAGTTTAATGCAAGTTCATCCTCTCACTAATGTGGAGGCTAAATATATCATAGAAAAATGGCCCCTTATCATTTTCATGGTCTTTTAGGCCTTTCTTCATGATTCTTGGTCTACTTTGCTCTGATTTAATGTTGCAATGTGGCTTGAACATTCACATTAGGTCCTTCAAATTCAAATTATGTTGTCTTATGAAGGTGTTGTGAAGTGTTGTAAAGTACTTCACTTTTGTAGACTCTATTTATTACAATTCACCTAAAAATCACCTTTTTATTCATCATCAAGTCCTATTTTGAAGTGTTGTAAAGTCTTGTAACAAGATATCACGCTTTTCTAGGCTTAATTTGACTATTTACACCTTTCTTATGCTTTATTTCACCCCTTTATGCCCTTATAAGGATTAATTAAGTGTTTTTTTAAATGTAAACCCAATAAATAACATTAAATGCAAGATAATTCCTGACACCCACTTTCAAGTCCAAGGTGGAACCCATTCACCATGGGTGGTGAATGAGTCCCTCTTGGCTCAAAATTCAAAATATTCCAAATTTTATTTTGGGTTTTTATTTAAAATCACCTTGTGTTGGCCTATGATGACATATTATCGGGTCACTAAGGCACAAGTGTGTATAAATATGTGTTTTTACATTCATTTTAACCCCCAGTCATCAAGTTCACTTATTCACTCATTCATTAGAGCATTCAAGCACTTTACAACATTGAATCAAGCAATAATCAAGTATTTTGGAGCAGCCATTGTTATATCTTTAGAATTATTCAACAAGGGCTTCGTAAGTTGATAGCATTAGCATGTTATTGTTTATCATTCTCTTTCATTTCATTATTTCATTAAGGGTTTGACTCCCAAAGTGGGATTTGACCAAGGAAAATCCCTATAACCTAACCGTTAACCATTTTACCCCTTTTTACATGTGTGATTGCAAAATTGTGTATATAGATTTGATAAGCATTTAGGTGCTGAAAAGTGGTCAACAAGTCAAAAAAGTGTTTCAAGTCAACTACAATTTCATTTCAAGCTTAGAGAGGACTTTTTGTCTATTTTTTGTAGATTTGACTTCGACAACACGACAAGCTGTCATCCTCAGATCTAGTGCTATAGGATTGATCATTGATTTCTCAAAAATTTTGGAGTGGAATGATTCACCATCAATGGTGAATGAGTCCCATCTTAAGGTTGGAAATCCATATTTTGTCAGATTTTTAATCCTGAGACTTAGAAACCAGTTTTCGATAGTTTTCATCAGAAGCAAGACTAATTCTCCATTAGTGGTGAATGAGTCCCACTGGTGATTTTTTGTGATTTTAGACATCATTCAAAAGATTCTAGATTCTCCAATCTCTACCCAGGTGTACTCTGATTCAACACTTTTCTCTTTTGTTTTGCATTTGTTCATTCATAGTTCATTGTTTGCATATCACATTGTGTTTTCCAATATTGCATAAATCTTAGGTTTTACATACATAATCAGTAAATTATTTCATAGAACTGCACTTATATCATTCCTTTTATTTCAAATAGCATCATACACATCTTAATTTGAGTGAACTAGCTAGATATTTTGACCCTTATTTCTCCTTTTAGGTGAAAATCCCTAGAAGTGCTAGAAAGGACTATGGTCCCAAAAATCTATGGTTCGGTAAGGAAAAAATTAAAGATGAATGTCAAAATACTTATACCCCTATTGTTTAAGCTTATAGTTTATCCCATGATGTGGATCACATAGAGCCCCAAACAAATTATCAAGAAGTTGCATGCAATTGTGATCCTATAATCTATGTTCAAGCCCTCTCTTGCATTAGGAGACATGAAGGATAATCATCATATGATCTCCACGCAAGATTTATGGATACTCTGGCTGTAATTCCTAAGTGTCACAAACCTGAAAAATTAGTATGTATTGATTTATTTTATGAATCTTATGAACCAAGCTTGAGTGCTCTGCCAAAGGAGTTGAAGCCAGTTAGGCTTGACCAAGTGTGTGAATGCATTTCTTGTTTTGAAAAGATTAGAGATGATCATAAAAAATCTATTATGTTTTCAATCTGCAAGGGTAATGATTTTCCTACTCCATATGAATCAAGAAGTGAGATATCAAATGAAGGAGAAGAGAGCAGAGCAAAGGTTGAAAATGTACACCTTAGTGAAGAAAATGAACGGTGTGGTTTCAATTATTTTGAAGATTCCAACACTTATAGCCCTATGGAATACATGACACTGTGCAACCAATTTGAATATTTTGAACATAGTTTCAATGTTGATGAGTCCCCTTGCTATAATAATAATGATGTTGGTAATAAGTATGATCACTCCTCTGATAGTCATGATTTTCCTCATAAAGAAAAGATCAAATTCTTTTTTGAAATTGGGAAAGATGATGATAATAATAGAAACGCATGTTTGTTTGAGAAGGAACAACTTTCTTTCTATGAAGATTTTTCAAAGTGTGTGTCAGAAATGTTAATTATAGAGGATATGAATGAAGTTGAAAATTTATCTCTATGCTCTTCTATTGATTATGATGATTTTGAATACAATGATTATATGGAATATTTAGATCTTCATAAGGCTTTTATGACAACAATGAATATAATGGAAAATTCGTTGTTTGATGAGCCTTCATCTTCACTAGAAATAATAAATTATGATCCTTATTGGTCTAGAGATAATCCACTTTTTGTTGAGAGCTCTGATGGTGTATCTAATAAGGGGTTAGAGTATGGTCTTGAGAAAACAAAGAAACACATTGATGAGCTTCTAGAAGGCATTACATATGACTGTTTAATATTTGATACAGATGTTGTGGGTAAGGATGAGTATCATGATGCTAACTACTTGGAGGACTATGAATACTTCTAGTTCCTAGTTTAGCTAGGAGATATTTTCATGGTGCATGAAAATAAAATGTAGAGAAAATAATGTTATTTTGAATATTAATATGTGTCATGTGATGATGAAAATTTTAATTTTATGCCTGATTGTACAATACATAATGACCAAGATTATATTAGCAATGGTATGCTCAAAGATATTGTGAAAGACATGTTAATGTAAATATTTGTAATTAGGAAGCTCTCAAGAGTAACCCCATATTTCTACTTGTAAGAGGATAATTATACTTGTTGCAATGGTATGGAAGAGGTAAAAGTGGATGGAGGAAAATTAGTTCTTTCAATAGAATGGTCTTTGACAGGGGCAAGAATCAACCCTAAGTTTAGTGGCCTAGTCCCACCAAATAGAATTGAAGCCTAGTTATATTGCAAGGTGCATACTAAAATTTTGCACCTCAGGTGAAGGCTTTAGTCAGGGTGGAGACTGGATCTCCCATTTTAGGTCTTTTTGGCCTATCTAAAAACTATATATATTTCTTGGTTGTCTTCGTTTTGTTCTTTGTTCTTGGTTTGCTTCACCCATGATTCTAGGATCTCACCATCCCTATGAGAGGACTATGTCCCCAACAAGAGCCACTAATGGAACCCCTCAAAAAAATTCTTGGTTCAATTTTAAAATTTTGCAATGTTTGGCTTGGGCCCTCATTTTTGGCTTAGGGTTGTGTTCCTCATCACTGTTTTAGGGTTTGTGTTTCCAAAACCCCTCACAATTAACCTATGAGTCCAAAAAACCTTGGCCATTCTAATTTTTCACTGACCTAATTTTCCCAGTATCTAGTCATTCAAGTTACCTCTTGTGCCATTCAAATCGTTGTTTTCAGTGGCCCCTTGAGTTTAGGATCGGCAGTCACAAAAAGCTTTTTAGCATTCAAATTTTCCTATGATCGGGCTTGATTTTCATTTTAAGTGACTTAAGTCTTAAGTTTTCTTTCATAATGGTCAAGTTCCCATCGGCCTAGTAGTGGCCCCCTTTTAAAAATTAATATTTTGTAGCATGTACAAATTGTAGTCTTTAGATGATTGTTTGATCATTGAAGATGAATCTTGGCCATTCCCTGTGTGACCATTTCATTTTATTGTTCTTAAAAAAAATTGAATGGGTTGATGGGAAGTTACCACATGGCATGTCAGTGGTGGGACCATTACTTCCAAAGGGCCAACACACGTAACTTGAAGATAGATCAACGGTGGGCACCACAACATGTGTTTTCATCAGGATTGTTCCCCGTGCACTTGTTTGTTATATGGATCAAGGTAAAGTGACTACATGGGGTAGTAGGAATTATACACATGTAAGCTTTACATGGAGGGCACAATGTGTCTCAATGATCAATGAATTGTGTCTGATGGAAATCAATGGTCATTGAACGATGTGGCCACATCTTGGTTGTTCCCCATGCACCCGTCTATTTTCTTCCTTCAATAAAATAATCACACAGGATAGCGGGCAAGATGACATCTGTCACACCATGAAGGGACCCACTAGGCTTTGGGGATGGAGATTTATTTGTAAGAAAGAAGATGGATGGTTGATTGTGGGTGACGTGGATGAATCCTGACCACTCCCCACTCTCCTGTAAAGGGCCCCCTTATATCCTATGTTTTCAACAGGCAAGTGGATGAGTTCTACATGGAATATTATGAATGATTCGATGGACTCTAGTGGAGTTGGAATGTAGCTAAATTTAGCTGAGATGTCACTGTGATAAAAATGATGCCATTTTTGAGATTATTCTTTAAGGCATGTGTTTAGGATTTCAGCCGTCAATTTTGATAGTTGTTGGTATATGTGGGAAGGTGAAAATAAAGCAAGGCAGGGTACGAGCTGATATTTTGAGATCGAATCAAGATCACTCTTCGCTGTCATGCTATAATGAAGTGCAAGTGTATTAATTCCCACAGGTGAGTAGGTAACCATGGAACAATAAGTTTTTATTCGTGCTAAGTATGTGGTTGAAATGTGTATACAGAGTGGATGTATATCTACTTGGGGATTTTCTGATTAGGAAAAAGTCACGAACAATGCACAATTAAGATTTTTCATGATTAGTTGCACCAATGATAACTATTCGTTGATTTATTTTTTAAAACATGATCAATGGTTGAGATTTTAAAAATAAAATTAGAATGCTGCCAGCTCATGTGCATAATATTTTCTTCAGTATTAATGGTTGGAACGCTTGCATTGATTGATATAATGGGAGCTGATGGCCATATTTTTTTGTTCAGAATTTTCATTTAGAGACTAACAATTGAGTTTGGTCTGAGAGAAAAATTGGTGCGGGTTTTTTGAGTCTTCTTGTTTTGGTTATTGAGAAGATGAGTAATTCAGGCAAGTCTGTTAATCTGGTCTGAAGGTCTAGGAGATTGAGTTTTCTTGAATCTAAGGAAAATGCTCATGAGGATGAAATTGAGACACAGGGAGCTCCTGAAACATGAAAAGGTAGAAGGGAATGAAGGAAATTCAAGAAATATGGTGTAAGGAGTAATTACAGCTTGAGAAGCCAGACCTTTTCAGAAGAACTAGTCAAGTTTAAGGGGAAAGAGTTGGTTGAGTATGAAATGAATGCAAAGAAATGGTCCAAGTATTGAAGGATTATCTAGGGAGACATAATTCTCCTATCCGAAGTGTGACTATTATCCCCTTTCCTTGGTACCTTCTGAAGACTCCGACATGGAAGTGGTGATGTTTCCTCCAGTTCCACCATGAACAAGACATGGGCGGGCATACTCTGATGCTGATGACTCAGAGTGATGTCTCTGCCCCATTTTTTTTTCTGATGACACCATAGCCACCTTTTCAGGATCTTCGTCTTCAACATATTTGTGGTTTTTTCTTAGTGCTAATGTGAAAATTTTTTGGGCTCGTGTGTTGGAGAAGTGCTAGACTTCCTAACCTTGACGACAGGTATGCTTTTTTTGAGTGGTATACAATTTCTTGCTTGAGCTATGAATGGAGAACTTCTTTGGTCAACAAGGAAAAGGTTATTTGATGCTACTACAATAACAAACTTTTCCTTTTGAAGAGTTGGTAGGTCTTCATTCAAAGGATGTGGAGTTTTTGCTTTTATTCTCCCATATTTTGAAATGATTATATGTAACTAAGGAACGTCTCAAATTCTGATGCAACTGATCTTCAAATGAAATTAAATGAAATGTAAAATGTAATTAAGCATGATTCTTGTTGCTCCCTTGTTCTATAAAAGGGATTTCAGGGCTCATTACAAGGGTCAAATTTTTAGGTCTTAACATGGTCTAGGTGAAAAGCTATGTTTAGAAAAAGAATTTTAAAGGACATATGAATGAATAGGATAGTAGATTGTCTTGGGCATGAAGTCTTGTATCTAATAGTATTAATTTAGTTTTATAGAAGCCACTGATATTGAAACAAATCTTAGTTCATAAACAAATACTATCCTATGTGTCTTTCTTACAAGTTATAAATGAAAATATCAATGGTGTTCTCGTTTATCTTTAGTTGTTCCATTGAATGCATTACTCTGTTTTAGCTTTAACTCAAAGATTTGATTAAATGCTTGAAGATGGTTATAGATTTGGAAGGAATTCCATAGGATTTGGTAAGAAGTTATTGTTTTAGGCATTGTGAGTTTTCATACCGCAAAGCACTATGGAAATAGTCTACCAATTTTTGAATTAAATAACTTATATATTACTAGTTATTTCCTATTTGACTCCATTGTCCTAATTGATGAAGCATTGGTCTATTTTTTAGATAATATTGCATGAAAATGAGCTATTGGAATGCCTGACCATGGATTTAAAATAAAAAAAACATTCATTTAAAAATATTTTCAAATATGAAGAATGGGTTTGAAATACCCCTAATCCCTAGCAAGTAGATAATCATTTGCTCAAAGGTCTTCCAAATCTCTAGTGAAATGAATTTATTTGCAATAAATATGAATAAATCTATGTATGAATGTGTTACCAACTAGATGTACCTCACTTGAACACAATAAGGAACACCCTCCTAGGTCCCACAAAGCCTAAAGTGTAGGAGTAAATACCTCATAATCCTTTACTCATTGTGTTGGCCACTAGCCCTGTAAATTCTTAACCATAAGGGTTCTACTGGAAAAAACACGAATAGATGCTCAACACTAGATGATGAAGATGATCCATAATCATTGAACAATATTTCTACCATTTGGGAGAATAGTAAAAATTGTACATATGTGTACATGTGTATATATTTTGACAATGAGAGTTTTACAAACATTAGAAAAATGGACAATTTTTTAATACTCCAAACCGTATCACTTTTTATATCGATTTTGTTGAACAAGACAGCTAAGAGGGGGGGTCAATTAGTTGTCACAAAATTAAACCTTTAAAAACATTCACTAGAACTAATCCTTAACATTGCTTAAATTATTAAACATTAAATACCATTGCATAAACTAAAGACTGTCACACAAACACAATAACACCAGATTTATGTGGAGAACCCAATAAGGGAAAATCCACAGTGAGGATTAACTCACACTATAGATAATATCAAAACTGATTACAAGAGGCTCACTACATGAGAAACAAGGCTCACTACCAAAACAAAGACTCACTATCTGGATTAGGACTCCCTGTCCAACAGGGCTAACAACCCGGAGGGCTCGTTGCCACAAAGATACAAAGAAGATAGAAGAGATAAATTACATAGAGAAGGCAATAGCAATGCAATGGAGAAATCCACCACAATGTTCTCAACCACTTGTAGACATGTGTGAATGATAGAATACACCTTCTGCTCACTACATCTGTAAACTTAGCATTTAGGCTTCACACTAATCTACCACACTCACATCACACTCACTGATTCACATCAAACTTCCATCTATCTGCTCTATTTATTTGTGCTTATCTCTCTTTCCTCTTTCTATGCTTTATTTCACCACTAACTCATCTTGTATTTATACCGTCTTCAACTTTGAAACATATCCAAAGTCAACCATCTAAATTCAAATTCAAATTAGGTCGGCACCAAAAAATCCTAGGGTGGAATTAGAATGAGGGTGACCTAAACACATGCTTCATAAGGACACAAATAGATCCAACACGCTTCATCAACTCTGAAGGTAGTGTTGAACACAAGGTCATCCAAACCAGTGTAAAACACATAGAGAGATTAAGCATGAATCTTCTAGATACCAAAATTATCCTCAATAAAATCAAAACAACTCAACTCTAGAACCGTAAGTCATAAAAAATTACCAAAGAGAAATTTGGACCAACATCATTTCTCCCAGACCTCAACAAGAAACACTAAAAACCGTAATTCACAATTCGTGAACATAATTTTCACAATACAATGAATCAGGAGCCACAAATTTGGATATAGCAGCTTCCAACAACCATGATCAACATATTTGAACTGCACAAACATAGGAGCGAATCCCAAAGCAAAACTTGGAGCAACCATTGAACACTTGCAATCTTTCTTCAATACAATTTTCTCAATATGCTCGACATATACAACCAATAACCTACATCCATGAAAATAATGACAACAACAACTAGTTGATAACCAACTGACCAGTTGAAATCAATGCCAACACCTTCATTCTTTCCATTCTTGCAGCAATCTCCCCCTTTGTCATTGTTGGAAACACATGATGTGAACTGTCAATACACTTCTCAATATTTTTCTTTATGTTTCTCCCCCTTAGTAGATAACATTTTTCTCATTCTTTCTCTCTTCTATTTCACATTCTTTCTCTCTTCTTTTTGACATTCTTTCTCTCCCCCTTTGAAATCAATGGAAAAGGAAAACAAATATTTTACATTGATTTCCTCTTTTACATTAAAAATAAAATACTCTCAATGAAAACACTTGACACTACCTGCTCCCCCTAAGTGGTAGCCACCAAAACATCAGTCCAAAAGAAAGATAGATCCATAGATCCACCGAAATGATGCATCTCCATATGCATCTAGTTTAAGAAAGGAGGGGAAATAACCCCTAACTTCTCTCAGAGATACTCAAAAGTATCTTTAGGAAGAGCCTTCATAAATATATCAGCAATCTGATCCTTCGTAGAGATATACTCAAGATTTACTTCATTATCCATGACCTTTTATCTCAAGAAATGATACCTGATAGATATATGCTTCGTCCTCGAGTTCATCATGGGATTCTTTGAAATGTTAATTGCATTTGTGTTATCACAGAAGATGTAAATAGGATCATCATACACCATTGTGATATCTTTCAATGTTTGTTTCATCCATAGAACTTGTGTACAGTGAGATACAACATCAATATGCTCAGCTTCAATAGTATATGAGGAGATTGAATCTTTCTTTTTGCTCAACCATGCCACAAATATGCAACCAAGAAAGAATGTACCACCACTTGTACTCTTTCTATCATCTACACATCCAGTCCAATTTGTATAGGAACTTAGTGTAAATTCAGTATCTCTAGGATATCATAACCCATAATCTAGAGTGCCATTCAAATATCCAAATATTCATTTAATAGAAACAACATGTGTTTCCTTAGGATCCTCTTGAAATCTAGCCACAAGAAAAACTGCATGCATGATATCCAATCTAGTAGCAGTCAAATACAATAGTCCACCAATCATAGATCTATACTTGTTCTAATCAGCATCAAGTGAATCATCATCTTTACCCAGTTTACAAATAGTCATGATAGGAGTACATACTAGTTTAGAACAATCCATCCCAAACTTCTTCAACATCTCTTTCACATACTTGGACTATGAAATAAAAATTCCTTTCTCTGTTTGATTAATTTGTAGCCCAAGAAAGAAATTCATCTCTCCAAACATGGACATTTCAAATTATTTCTACATTTCTTCTGCAAACATCTTGCACATATTTTCATTTCCTCCAAAAATAATGTCATCAACATATACGACTAGAATCAAAATTTTGTCATTTTCAATCTTAAAATACAAATTACTATTTGATGTACCTTTTTTGAAACCTTGCTAAATCAAATAACTTTCTAATCTCTGATACTAAGCTCTAGGAGCTTGCTTTAATCCATATAAGGCTTTATTCAATCTTTAGACCATATCCAGTTGATTTGTCAACTGAAATCCTTCTGGTTGTTCCATGTAGACCTCTTCTTCCAGCTCACCATTTAAAAATTATGTTGACTTGACATCCACTTGATAGACCTTGAACATCCTTATAGCTTCCTTTCTTGCTATCAAAGAATTTTTTTCCTGAAAATATATGCCTTCTACTTGTGAGTAACCTTTACATAGAAGTGTTTCTTTGTTTCTAACCACTTTTCTATTCTCAATTCAACTTATTTTTGAATACCCACTTTGATCCAATAATTTTTTTATCTACTGGTCATGGGACCAATTCCCAAGTTTGATTCTTCTCAATCTGCATAAGTTTTTCTTTCATGGCTTCCATCCAATGTTCATTTTTACATGCTTCACTTATAGTCTTCAATTCAATCTTAGAAAATAAGCACAATTTTACTTCAGTCGCAGCTCTGCTTCTAGTCAATACTCTTTTAGTCTTATCTCCAATAATTTGAATTTTTTAATGATTCTTCCACACATATCTAGGTGTCTTAGGTGACACCATTAGACCTTCTTGTTCTCTTTTATTTTGTTCTTTATGCTTCTCTTGCTCATCCTTTTCCTATTCTTCCACAATCTCTTCAACTCTTACACAATCAGGTTCATCAGTTACATATCCATTAATGTCAATTGAATTCTTCATTGTCTCATCAACCTTGACATTTGCACTTTCTACAATATTTCTCAGTCTTTTATTGGAACATCAACATGCTTTACTTTTAGTAGAATATCCAAGAAAAATTCCTTCCTCACTTCTTGCATCAAACTTACCTAAAGTTTTTTCATCTCTTCTAATATAGCATTTGCTTCTGAATACCTTGAAATACTAAATAATAAAAATTCTTGCATGCCATAGCTCATAAGGGGTCTTTGTACTATTTTCTCTTGCTTGAACTTGATTGAATACAAAATAAGTAGTATGAATAGCTTCTCTCTAGTAAAATTTTGATAAACCAACCTCATTAATCATTGATCTAGTGACCTCTTGAACTATTATATTTTTCCTTTCAACAACTCCTTTCTGCTGAGGAGTTCTCTGAGAAAATAAATGTCTCTTTATTCCACACACTTCACAAAACATTTAAACTTATCAGAGGTGAATTATCCACCTCTGTCAGACCTTAAGCATTTTAAACTCAAATTCACTTCATTTTCAACCATAGCTTTGAATGTCTTGAATATATCTAATGCATCTAATTTCCCTCTAAGAAATGTAACCCATGTATATCTAGAATAATCATCAATCAAAAGCATAAAGTACCATTCACCTTGTAGACTTCTCACTCTTGTAGGACCACAGAGATGTATATGAATTAAATCCAATAGTCTAGTTGTAGATTGTTCCTTTGATCTGTAATGACTTCTTACATGCTTTCCAAATTGACAATTCTTGTAAATAGCATTAACAGGATTTGTAATCCTTGGTAAATATATCACGGCCTAAACTGCACTAATTGTTTCCAAGTTATGAAAATTCATGTGACACATTCTCCAGTTCCATTACCAACTATCATTAATCTGAGTCATAAAGCATCATCCATCAGTACCCTTAAGTTGATAGATATTTCCTTCATATTTCATTACTACAACAATCAATGTTCCAGATCCTTTCTAAATCTCACATCTCTCATCCTCAAACACAAGATTATATCCTTTACTGCAAATTTTTCCAACATTCAAAATATTATTCCTTAAACCCTTAACATAGTAGACATCATCAGCATTATGCTTTCCATCAAAAATTAATGAACCTATCCCACAAATTTTAGCACCAGTATGATCTCCAAAAAAAACCAAGCCTCCATCAAATTTTTCAAGTTTAACAAACTTACTTTTATCACCAATCATGTGGTGTGAATAACTACTGTCAACAACCCAATAGTTATTTTCTTGTTTAGCATGTAGGGTAGAGATAATAGTACCTTCATTTTTCTCCTTCTTCCAAGGGCTTTCCTTCACCTATTTTTTAGAATTAGCAAAAGTGGGTTCATCCTTTATAGCCAAGAAAAAGCATTCCTTGTCATCAGGATTTTCATAATTATAATCCTCATCAAATATACTAGCACTCTCATTCACACAATATGCTTTGTTCATCTTCTTTTCTTTCTTTTCTTTCTCATATCTTTGTTTATTCCTCTTAGCTCTTTTTGGACACTTTGTATCATAATGACCTATTTCTCCACAGCTAAAGCATTAAAAGGGTAACTTGCTTTCATACTTACCAGATCCTTTCCTCATCCTTCTCACAAAGTTAGCTTCTATTTCATCAAATTTTTCTTCATCCAAATCTTCAGCTTTTTTAGGCTTAAAATTAGTTTCTGATTTGCATCCATTCCTCAGATTCGACTTCCTCATCTCATAAGATGTCAGAATCCCAACAACAGATATTTAGTGCAAGTCTGATAGTCTATACTATGTTCAATAGCACACACCTTCTCACTATA
The DNA here is from genome assembly GCA_007258455.2 of Sequoia sempervirens. NCBI lineage: Eukaryota > Viridiplantae > Streptophyta > Pinopsida > Cupressales > Cupressaceae > Sequoia > Sequoia sempervirens. Next base: position 290,768,244 of record VDFB02373365.1, read on the forward strand.
AGCATGAGGGAGAGTTCTAGGAATCTTCTTTACAATCCTACTTTCATCTACAGTAGCACCAAGTCCTCACATTCCAGCTACTATCTCATACAATCTCTATAGATAAGCTTTAACATTCTCATCTTCAGACATGTGTAGGAGCTGAAATTGTGTTTCAAAATTCTGCAATTTTTCCTCTTTGAGTCTTTCATCACCTTCATGTGCCCTTTCCAAAGTATCCCATACTTCCTTAGTAGTCTTCAGATTTTGAACCTTAATCAACTTGAAATGTATCAAATTATTCTTCAAAATGTACTCTGCCTTATTGTTCACTCCATGTGCTTTGATCTCATCAATTGTACTCAGACAATTAGCAGGAGGAGTGTGAGGATTCTTGTAAGATTTCTCCACATCATATCTGCAATAATTTGATATTCTTCCATCAATAATTTCCATATAACATTATTAGTTCCATCAAACCTCAGATAATCATAAGTAACTTTTCCAACCATCTCAAACCTTCCTTAAGCAGTTAATCTCTTCTCCAAGGAACCAAGCTCTGATACCAATTGTTGAACAAGACAACTGAGAGGGGGGGTGAATCAGTTGTCACAAAATTAATCCTTTAAAAAAATTCACCGGAACTAATCCTTAACATTGCTTAAATGATTAAACATTAAATAATAGTGTAGAAACTAAAGTCCATCACACAAACACAATAACACCAAATTTAAATGGAAAATATAATAAGGGAAAAACCATGGTGAGGATTAACTCACACTATAGAGAATATCAAAACTTATTAGAAGAGGCTCATTGTTTGAGAAACAAGGCTCGCTACTTGAACAAGGACTCACTGTCTGGATTAAGACTTGCTATCCAATAGGGCTAACAACCCAGAGGGCTCACTGCCACAAAGATACAAAGAAGATAAAACATATACATTATAGAAAGAAGAAAATCTCAATGCAATGGAGAAATCCACCACAATTTTGTCAACCACTTGCAAACATGTATGAATGATAGAGTACACCTTTTGCTCACTACATCCAGAAACTCAGCATTTAGGCTTCACATTGATCTTCCACACTTACATCACACTCATTGATTCACAACAATCTCACATCTATTTTCTCTATTTCTTTGTACTTATCTCTCTTTCCTCTTTCTATGCTCTATTTCACCATTAGCTCATCTTGTATTTATACCATCTTCAACTTTGAAACATATCCAAATTCAGCCATCCAAATTCAAATTCAAATTAGGTCAGCACCAAAACATCCTAGGGTGGAATTAGAATGAGGGCGACCCAAACACACACTTCATAAGGACCCAAATAGATCCAACACACTTCATCAACTCTAAAGGTAATGTTCAACACAAGGTCGACCAAACCAGTGTAAAAAACAGATAAATTAAGCACGAATCTTCTAGATACCAAAATTATCTTCAATACAATCAAAACAACTCAACTCTAGAACCACAAGTCATAAACCTTAAACAAAGAGAAATCTGGACCAACAAAATTTCTCCCGGACCTCAACCAAAAACACAAAAAACCACTGTTCATAACTGGTGAAAATAACTCGTATTGTACAATGAATCAGGAGCCAAAAATTTCGATATAGAATCTTCCAACAACCATGATCAACATATCTAAACCACACAAACATAGGAGCAAATCTCGGAGCAAAACTCAAAGCAACCATTGAACACCTGCAATCTTTCTTCAATATAATTTTCTCAATATCCTCGAGATATACAACCAATAACCTACATCCATGACACTAATGATAATAGAAACTAGTTGATAACCAATTTACCAGTTGACATCAATGAAAACACCTTCATGGGTGTTGGCAACAAGTTGAGTCCGCTTCTTGGCCAAAAAGTGGAAGTGTTTTCCCTTATTTTCAGAATTTGACACATTTGACCTTAAAATTTGAAGCACTTAGAGATGGAATCTTTAGAAAAGTCACTAAAGATAAAATGTAGTACTCGAAGTCTAGTTTCCAAATATGTAATTTATTTCAATACCCAAATGGTACAAATTGAGTTTCAATAGGCGTTTCTAAACACGACTATTTAAAAGTCACTTTTTTTTTTACCATACCATGCACATACATACATCATCCATATTTTGACCTAAATTATCATATTTTTCTAAATCCTTTTGGTAAGAGATTTGTAACTCATTGAAGCATGTTTTTGATTTTTTTCTATAATTTTTTATTGAATATTTTTTTTTGTTAAATTTTTATTAGCCATATTTCTCATTTTGAAAAATTGTCGTGTACGTCATGAATAAGATGACCTAAACTTATTAATTTTTGATTTTTTTCAATTGAAAAGAATTGTTTGAAGTATTTTTTCATGCAATTCATTTTACAAAAAATACTTTAATAAAAAGTTACTAAAATAGTATAAAACCCTGATATTTCAAGTTTATGGACCAGTTTCATCAGAAATTAATTGAAAAATAGTTAAAATAATCCAATTGTAAAAAAATTATATATTTGGAATCTGCACTGACTCATCTATAATGGGTTTTAATTTCATCAAAAAATTCTACAAAAAAAGTCATCAACCTTATGTCCAAATTCACTATTTTTCTTTGACATTATTAGGACCCTCAACTTGTAGGCCAAACCAGGCTGAAGGCCTATGTTTGGATTCCCAATGCTTTTCCCGAAGCAGAATACAAGGAAAAAACTTGACCACAAAGAAAGGGGAATTTGAAATTTTTAGAAACGAGATCCCATTTCGTAAGTCAGGATCTTGTTTCCCAATATTAAATGTTGGGACTATTTACATCAAAACGAGATCTCGTTTTATAATTAGGATCCCGTTTCCATGTCAATGGTCCCAACATTTAATAGTGGAAAATAGGATCTAGTTTCCATGTCAACGATCCCAACATTTAATAGTAGGAAATGGGATCCCATTTCTTTTTTACCATCTTTTTAAAATTTACTGGAAAAGTTTTACTGTGAAGTCTGCAACTTCACATGTACAACCGACTGCGACATATTGGGATATTTTCTATCAAATTTTGTCTTTACATGTGTTCAACTTGTATTTTGGATTGAATTTTTCAAAGGAGGCATCATGTAAATAGTTTTTGAAGTGGAATTGTGTTAATTTTCTACTCGTTTGGAGGAACAAAAGAGGAAGACTTTTATTTTTATAGGTCTTCACATTGCAATTTGGATTGAATTTTTTGAAGACTTTCACTATTTACATTCATTTGTGCTTGAGAATTTTATAATCATGGGTTCATAAGCTTGTAATAAGAGGAAAGATGGGAAGACATTGACTCCTGAAGAAATTCAATAAAAGAAAGAGAAGGAGAAACAAAGACAAAGAGAAAGAAGAATGAGAATTAAATCAATTAATGATGGTGGAGCATCCAATTCCACAACTATTGAAGATGAAAACATTGAGGAGACCATGGTTATGGATGAAGCTAATTTGCAAGAAGTTAATTTGGAAAAAAATATGATTATACAAACAAGTCCTAGTATGTCTTCAAATCCCTCATTCAATGCTATGGAGAATGTTTCAATAGGAACAAATCAAGGTACGTCTTCAAATCCACATTTTAGTGAAATGAAAAATTTCTTTGTAGAAGTTTTACAAGATGTTGGACTTAATGATGTTGACATTGATAATATTCAGAAAGATGAAACTTTTATAGAATTTGTTGAAAATAAATTAGAAAATGAAAATGAAAATTGTTTAAATGTTGAAAATGAAAATAAAAAATATTTTGCTGAAAATTAAAATGAGAATGATCCTTTTGTTGAAAATGAAAACGAAAATCATTTTGTTGATGAAAATGAAAATGAAAATTGTTTTGTTGATGAAAATGAAGATGAAAATGTAAATCATTTTGAAGTTGAAAATCAAAATCTAGAATGTGATGTTGAATTTAATGAAAATACTTTTTTAAAAATTGAATGTGATGTTTTGGATAATCTTTATGGTAAGATTTCTTGGAGGAAAATAAGAACACATGCGAATAGAATATACAAAAAATTATTTTATCGTAAAAAACTTGCATTTCAATGTCAACTAATGATGCAATTGATGAGAATGCAAAAAATGAAGAAAATAATGAAAAAGTTAGGATTTTTTGTTAAACCAAGAAGAAAAGATCAATAATTAAAATATGCTATGTCTACTATTGCTAGTGCCATTCAATCTATTCAGAAAAATAGTCGATCTAAAGATAATAATGTAGCAAGAAGAGCTATAACAATTGCTATAGTTAATAAAGAAACTTTCAATAAAATAATGGTAAGTAATACTAGTGAAGTTCTACAAATACATCCTAAAACATTGCTAAGAGCAGAAAAAAGAAGAGAGTATAGAAAATGATCCAATTAACCAGTGTTGGAGTTTTAGTGGTCAACTCCCGAGGTCTAACATGAAATTGAATGTTTAAATTAAATATTTGATTAAAAAATATTGGCATGTTAATACTAGGGTATCATCTAATGCTAGAGATGTTTTAAAACTAAGAGTGGGGTCCAAATTTCACGATCCTCATCCAAAACACCTATTAGATACAACATAAACTAAATTTTATAGAAAATTTTGTGGTGGTTTGGTGTTACTTGGTAATATTAAAATAAGTCAAAGGTATTTTGAAAAATGTAAACCCTAGTATGTAAAATTTAATAAGCAAGGAATATTTGTTGTTGTTAAAAGCATGTTCAATTTTCTTATTTTTATAATGTTTTTCGATATATACATTTTAATTTGCATACTAACATGATTATACAAGAATGTGATATTAATATGCCATCTGAAACAATAATGAAGTTTATATCAGGTTTATTTTGCGAAAGATCTAATGGTAAATTGTTTTACTTAAGTTCTTGTATTTCTAGACAACACTCTAGATGTGGAAATCTTTCATTCTTAAGCATTTGTATGCATGAAAGTTTTGATAATGATATTGGACAACAATTAGTAGATGTTAAAATATTTAAGAATGTTGACTATTCTTTAAAAGATGGAAAAATAGGAATGCATTGTGATTTAGTTACAATAAAAGTTAGTGTACATGTATTCATGAGTGAATTCAAGAATAAGATTGTACCAAAATATGTCATGCACTGTCAACATGCTGAATGGCTTGATGGCCAACTTTGCACATGTAGAAACACATTTCCAATTGGTATTATACTTTAAGTGGTTGATTTTGCATTAAATTACACTCTAGCTCCGCAAGAGCAAATTCAATCATAGTATTATAATTCAATACAAGCAGCTATGTTTTTTTCCGTATTGTTTATAGACATACAGATGATAGCATATAGGATGATAGTAAAGTTTTGAGGGAGTATAATTTTTATTTGAGTGACAACCGGTTACACTCATCAAATATTGTTCAATACTGTTTCAATATATTTTACAAAAAATTAAGAGAAAGAGGAATCCAGATGATAGAATGCCTCATATGGTCAAATAATTGTATGGGGAAGTTCAAGAATGCTAGAATGTTATATTGGTTAAGTAGGGTTCACAAGGAATTTAATGTATAACATATATGGAGTTTTTTTGAAGCTAGGCATGATAAAGGAGAACATGATGGAGCCGGTGGATGTGTCAAAAGAATTTTTGCTAGAGAAAAATTAAAATTCAAGGATGTAGTAAAATTTAAAGATGCACGTGGGATTGGGGATTACTGAAATAAAAGTTTATATACACCTGGTTCAAGTGAGTACTCTACAATTCATCTATTCTTTTGTTGGTTGAAGAGGAGAGCATTCTGCCCAGAGCTAATTGTGACACAATCAGTGGATCTACTAAATGGCATTCATTTAAGAGTATGACAACAAGCACATGGACTATCTGGACAAGGGATCTTGCATGTTTTTGTCACTTTTGTATCTTAGGAGATTAGGAAGCATGTGAAAATACAAAATGGTTTGAATAGTCGGAGAAAAGATCGTTGACACTTGCACAAGCACACGATCAATAAGAAAGAACTATTGAAGACAATGATCAAGTGTTTGCATCTGAAGACTATGAACGTGTTTCAAACCTTGTACAAGAAGGTAATTTAATTCAATTTATTTTATTTTATTTCACTTTATTAAGTTATTTTGTAATACTATATTATTTATATGGATATGTGCAAGTTATTAAATCAAATTTTGTTTGTAGGACATGTGTATGATGTTGTTCCACCTGAGGGGAATGAAGAGGAAACAAAATATTGGTTGGCCCATTGTGTGGAGACTAAAGATAAGTTAATATCACCTCAAGAAGATTATTATGGCTATCATTATCCAACAGGTACAGTGATCCCCTTAAGACATCCCCTTAAGTAATTAAGTTTTTGATCCCCTTAAGAAATTTTTTAGAACAAATCTTTGATCCCCTTAAGAAAATTTTGAGAACTTATTTGAGGATGGTTTTCATGTTTTCCAATAGGGTCGGTGGTGGTTGTTGGCACTTGGCTACGAAAATACCTGATAAGGAAGAATGGTCTACTTGCATTCGAAGATTATGAAACACATAAAAAGATTATACACTATTCACATTTGGTGGTGGCAAGAAATATTAAACTAGATTAGTATCATGGAATACCTAAAAATAAAGTGCTATGGATAATTTCTATGGAAGAGCATGAGATAATCATAGATGCATTGCAAAAAGGAGAGGATGTAGATGGTACAATGGAATAAGTAAATATAGGTAAATATAGTTTTAGTTTTATATTGTCCTTGTAAATAGATTAAATACATGTTTTGATATTGGTCAAGTGTGTTATTAGTTGAAATTGATTTAAATTTTCCTTTTATAGATCCTTAAGTTATCATCACAAAAAGGAGATTCCATGTAGATTCAACCTAGACAACATGGAATACTTGGTAAAAACAGGTAATTATTACTTAAATTATATTTAAATACATTTTTTGATTATATATTGATATTGCTTGTACATTAATAGTTAAAATTGATTTATTAGCCTTTTTATACTTAAGCCATCATCACATTGATCTCATTCTTTGAAACAAAAAGGAAAGGATGCTTGGATTCAACCTACACACATGTGGAATACTTTTAAATACAGGTACTTGAGTTGTGTACATGTAGATAGTTTTATATAAATTAAAATATGTATGTTTTGATGATTTCATTGATATTGCTTGTACCTTTTTTATATCAGGTGGGGTGAAGACCTCCTACATTTGAGTCACGAGTTTGAGATGTTCTTGAGGTGGCATAGCCAAATTTTGTAAACATTTTTTTGAGATGACATATATGTACATACATATGTACATGATTAAACATTTTTTTACAAATTTCAAATACATGTACATACACAATTATACTCTGTACTTTTATGTATCAAAATCAATATTCTATATATTTTGTTTGTTAAATGTGCATTTTTTCCTACTTTGAAACTTTATATTTGATTGTATAATCACTAAAGATCATGTATAAATTATTGTTAAATCAATTATATCCTTAAGACGTCGTATTAGGACCCCTTAAGACATCCCCTTAAGATGTGTCCTATTAGCACATATCCTAAATATTATACTTAATTATATCATTTGTTATGATCAGTCACCCTAAAGTATAATACTTGTTTCTATCACTTAATATTTGTACTTAATTATAATCTTCTTTGATCCCCTTAAGGCGTCGTATTAGGACCCCTTAAGACATCCCCTTAAGAAAACCTATAAATTATTTTTGGATGCTATTATTTGTTTTGATAACTTATAAAATAGTGTTTTTTATGGAACATGAGGTCAAGAGGACTTTTATGTTCTTAAGTTTTCTCTAGCAGTGTGCATGATTTGTAAATATGGGACTACATGATTTAATTTCAAAACTTTAGCCTATTTTTTGATAATTAAGTTCTTTAATTTAATGTTGTAAAAGAACTAGGAAATATGGTGTATACTTATAGAACAACTTTTTTGGAAAAAATTGTTGCATTTTGATTAGTATTTATGTTTAGTTTATAGAATTTATTAATGCTTTTGTTCTCTAATATTGTATGGTATTGTATATTTCTTAAAATTTCATCCTTTGTGGTATATAAACGGATTGATTTTGTTTGTAGATTATGATTTATTAACTAATTATTGATTGATGTGAATTGAATAAGTTCATTGACTAATTATCACTAAGTGTTGAATGTACATATCATGTATGACATGCATGTAATCACTAAATTTGTAAAGTACAAATATTAAAATGTCCTATTAATTTCAACTTTAATTTAATATTTATATTTAATTTCACATCAATGTCCTATATTAATGTCTTGACTATGAACATAAAATGCATAAATGTACATGTGTAAATTAAAATTGAACAATAATAAAGTCCATTATTTACAATGCATTAAGTGCATGAAACCAATATATTAAGCACATGAAATAAATTCCATTAGAGTACAACCCATGAACTAAAGTCCAACAAAGTACTTGACCCATGAAATATAAATTCCAACAGAGTACATGAGAAACCAAATATGTAGTCCATGGAATAATAAAATATAACCCATAAAATCATGTTTAGGTTATCTATCATCTCTATAATCAAGAGACCTCTTCACACCATGAAGACTACATGGATGACTTGAAACACTTTGTACAAGAGAAAGATGAAATAAAATGCAAGACAATGAAAAATGATTTAATGAAAATTTAATTTATAATTCATCATAAAATTAAATTACCATCATATCTAGGTCTGGATGCTCTAGTGCACCTGGACCAACCTCTAAATTCTTTGAATCAATCTATGTAAACAAGGCAAAGAAAGTTCAAATTAGATGTAACTCTACAATTAACAAGGATTTAATTCAATTTAATTTATAATTTATCATATTTAAATTATACTAGAATCTGAGGTTGTGCACCCTCTACTCCAGGACTTGTTTGTACATGCTCAACTACAAGATTTGTCGCATGCTATAAAAGAAAAAGAATTTAAAACATGTATGAGCTCATATATATATATATATATTCAATTTTAAATTTAGTTAAAGTTATTCAGAATATATAATTTGTAATTGAATTTAAATATAATAAAAAAATTAAACTACCACGATATCTATAGCCTACTTTGCATGTCCTCCTGGAGGTGTAACTATGATTGAGTCATGGTAGAAAGTCACACTAACAAAGTCCTACAAGATCAAATTTAAAGAATGTATACTTGAATTAGGTTAAAATATATATTCAAGTTTGCACATTTTGTGTAGAATTCTTTTTAAACAACCTGAAATTCAGAGGCCTCACGAGTAGCCTCAACATCTAATGTTTGTCTGATTCCCATTCTCATTTTTTATCAACCTATACATACATATAGACATTTAACGCTTATAATATTTACAAGTTTACATGCACATTTGATATATAGTGAATTCTAAATTCATAATTGTAACTATACTAATGTAAGTCAAACAATTTACAATATAAATGTACCTGCCCCTAATCTGTGATGCTTGACAGTGGAGGAGTCCTCAACAACCCCTCAGGTGGAATCGATTGACTCCCCTAATCCAACATAAATATTTAAAACATATGTTCATGATTGAATTATAAATTTAAAATTCAAGTTAAAAATTATTTCATATATAATTTTAAAAATTGAAATAAAAATACCCCATAAGGGTTTTCGACTAGGACAGGTGTTGATATATGTACTCACAGAGTAGATGATTCCCCCATCATTAGTGTCATTTGTACACCAAACAATTTGATTGTTAAAATGTATTGCAAAATTTTCTTTGATATATACATTCATTAAAATTCTTATAAATTCAACATGCAGATGCATATTTATACCTATGTCACACTATCCCCAGGGTGATGGTATGTTGTAAGAAATTCTACAAATCAACTAAGGTGATTAGATGATCCACTAGAATCTCTATGTCCACCCAAGCTAGGTGTGGCCTAATTGGTTCCATAGCATAACTAATGGAAACTAGTACATACATGTGGTCTTGACACTCCTGGAGTGGTACTAGGACCAACTCCATAAAAGACTCCTCCATCATCGTGGTCTCTATGCTCCCTACCTACTATTGCAAAATCATGCTGATCAAGGTCTCTTGTGAGTGTACTGAGGGATCCTAATGTTGATACCACTGCACATTGATGCATAGGTATAGGAATGGTGGGACCAAGAGGAGCAACAAGGGTTTGTGCATGCACGGGGCATTAGGGATCAACCCTTTCCCCTAATCTCTATTGTGGCATGCCGCCACCAACACCTTGAAATGATTTAAAATAAAAATAATTGGACTTTTTCCCCATAACAAACTCTACATATAGTTTCCTCAAAAAATATAATGGGACCTCCTGATTAGTGTGTGGTAGACTGTCAATTACCATATATCATTGATCCCAAAAATGTGTACTCATCTATGGATGTATACACCACCTCATGGATATTCTAGATTTATTGAGAGGAATGGGCTGTTGAGTATTAGGGTCAATAAAATAAGGGTCTAGATGGGATTTTGTTACTTTTAGGTCTAAAATTTGTTTATATGAGAGATTGTTTGCATAAAATCATCTCATCTCCTATCTTTCTTATTAATGACTATCTAAATCAAAACCAATAGTCCTAATGGCATCGATGCAAAATGTCTCACATGTGGTGAATCAATGCTTGATTTTGTATAGCATTGATTTGGTTTTGAATGGATGTCACTTGATCATTTATACGTTCTCACAAGCGAGCCTCATCAGATCCAGTGGGTGTTGGAGGAGGAGGTGGAACCTGGGGTGGAGGTTGAGGTTGTTGAGGTGCTGGATTAATGATATCATCAATGTTAAATAGATTCATTATATCAGATATAAGTGTGCACTTGCATTAAATTATACAAAATTACAAGAAATAGTTAAATTTGAAATGTACATGAAAATTTGTTTAAATAGGATATGCATACATATACATACACATACATACATTGATTGAACTTGAGCATGTGCATAGAAATTTCAAAATTTAACATGTACATACATTTAAAATAAAAAATACGATGCATAATTTGCATGCATACATCATTCAACTAAACTATGTCTACATACAAATTTCATAATTTAAGATCTAGAACTATGCAATTTTAATACATGTACATACTAAAAAATAAACTTGAAAAATTCACAAAAAACTCATTTATTTCTAACACACACACCCATATATATATATATATATATGTATTACATTTTTCCAACAGGAGAAGTCATTATCTAGTAGATAGTCATAAAATATATACTATTATAAATTCATCATTACAAGTTCATAAATTTAACCAAATTCATAAATTCATGTCACTAAAAATATCCATCCAACCAAAAACATAAATTCGTCACTAAAAATATCCATCCAACCAAATTCATAAATTCATCACACAAAATATCAATTGAACCAAATTCATAAACTCATAACTATAAGATCATTGTCTTAATTTATAAATTGTTGTGGCTCTCTGCTACATCTCTTCATTTCTTTGTGTTTTCCTTTTTAGAATCAAAATTTATCCTCTCCTCTAGCCATCGTCAATGCTCATCTAATATCTCATCCATAGCCCTAACAACATCAACAACATTTTTCATCCTAGATGCAAACATCCTCAAAGGTGGTGCAATACATTCTTCATTTTGAATAATGTTGATTTTATCCTGAATGGTTCTAACATCAGTATTGATTCATGCTTGCAAGCGAGAACCATCAGTTTCAGGTGGTGGAGGTGGGGGGTTATGAGGTGGAGTGGATGGAGGTGGAGGTGAAGATGGTGGAGATGGAGGGTGTGGAGGTGGATTACAGATATTATTGAATTGATCCATGTGATCTCTAAGATATAAGTGAACTTGCATTAGATTTGTAATTTCAAAATGTAAGATACATGTTTAAGAAATACCCTTAAACCATTCAATATAAATGGCCTAATTTAATACAAATGATAAAATGTGTAAGCCTCATTTATGTCTAAGGCATGTTACTTGAATGAAAAAACAATTAACTAAATTAGTATAAGACAATCTATAAATTCTTTAGGGTTTGCGATTTAGAGTTTAGGATTTAGGTTTTAGGGTAATAGGATGGCTTAGGGCGATCTATGTAGTAGGGTCCTAGTGCAAAATGGCATGGCTTAAGTGAATAAAATTTGGTGAATTTTCCCAAGGAAACCAAATTTCATTAAGGTCATAGGTCAAAATGATGGTTTAGAGTTTAGAGTTTAAGGTTTAGGGTAATAGGATGGCTTAAGGGGATCTATGTAGTAAGGTCATAGGACAAAATGACATAGATTAAGGGAATAAAATTTGGTAGAGTTTCCTGAGGCATCCAAATTTCATTTTAGGGTCCTAGGACAAAATGAATGCTTTAGGGTTTAGGGTTTATATTTTACAGTTCATGGTTTACCTCGGGACTTATGGCAAAGTTTGGGTGGCCCTTGGAATAATGGACTTGAAATTTAGTGAACAAAATTTTCTTGTAGAATAGTTGGTTTAGATAGCTCTTGTTTTTCACTGACAAAACTCTCATGAAATCTCATTCATATTATAATCTTGCACGATCTTATTATTGTTAAATTTGGTTTCCTTGGGAAACTTCACCAAATTTTAAGAACTTTGATCCCCTTAAGAAATGTCATATCAGGACCCCTTAAGACATCAGATTATGGTTTAGGGTGATAAAATGGCTTAAGGGGATCTATGTAGTAAGGTCTTAGGAAAAAATTACACGTCTTAAGGGAATAAAATTTGGTGGAGTTGTGTAAGGCAACCAAATTTCATTTTAAGGTCCTAGGACAAAATGAATGCTTTAGGGTTTATGGTATAGATTTTAGAGTTCAGGGTTTAAGGTTTAGGGAACTTATGGTGAAGTTTGGGCGGCCCTTGGAATAATGGACTTGCAAGTTAGTGAAGAACATTTTCTTGTGGAACAGTTGATTGAGATAGCTCTTGTTTCGACTGACCAACCTAGATCATGAAATATCATTCATATTATAATCATGCATGATCTTATTATTGTTAAATTTGGTTGTCTTGGGAAACTTCACCAAATTTTGAGAACTTCTTTGATCCCCTTAAGAAATGTCATATTAGGACCCCTTAAGACATCAATTTACGGTTTAGGGTGATAGGATGGCTTAAGGGGATCTATGTCTAATAAGGTCCTAGGACAAAATGACATGGCTCAAGTGAATAAAATTTGGTGAAGTTTCCCAAGCCAACCAAATTTCATTAAGGGCCTAGGAAAAAATGATGGCTTTACGGTTTAGGGTTTAGGGTTTATAGCTTAGGGTTTAGGGTAAGAGGATGGCTTAAGGGGATCTATGTAGTAAGGTCCTAGGAAAAAATGACCTAAAATAAAGAAAAGAAAAATATTTAGATTCTTTTAGTGTCTATGTAACTAGTGCAAATTGAGATTTTAGACTAAACTAGAAGCCTAATTAACCACTAATTGACTAGAATGAGAGTTAATATTGTCGAAATAAAAGAGAAAAGTGATGCAAACAAGAAATGGAAACAAGGCATGACAAAGAGAGATAAAAAGATAAAATAGAAATGAATGCACATATTATATAATTAAGTGACAATTGGAAATGGATTGTACAAGGATTTAGGAATTTGCTAACTAAATTTGTAAAGAAACATTGAAAATTTATCAATTGTAATGATCCACTAGTCCCACAAGTAATCCTTCCCTTAACCCATAATTCCTTAATTATTGTAGCATTTTCAACTTATCCATGTGTCTCTAAATTCAAATCCACTTTTTTTGATATTTTTCATATAATTTTAGATTTTAAACTCATTTAATTTCCCTCCTTTATATATAGTGGTTGTAAATTTTTATATCATGGATTCCACTCAACCTTTTTTTTCCCTTGTCTTCATTCATTCTTACATCAATTATTTTGATGTGTTTACATTATTTTTTATTTGATCTATGAATATTTGATAAAATCATATCCTTTTACCATAAGCATAGTGGCACATGTTCCATTAATGCACTCTTTGATATTGGATATGATTTAACATCTTCCATGGGACTTATTATTATTTTCCCTTCTATTGTAGATTCTTTAACTTAACCATGACTTTCAAAAATATTTCATCTCTTAATACAGATAGCTTTAGTAATGATGATGTTGATTATACTATGACTATTTGTGTCCCTAGCTTTGATAATTCTCTTATCACCTATTATCGTGCTTTAATTTTCAATGATTTCCCTTATTATGATGCTTAATGAGAGAAATCTAGATGATCACACTTATGGCATGCTTACCTTATGAACATACTCAATATTTTTTAATTCAAATATTTTTGTAACATAACATTTAATTGATTGTGTCTTTTGATGAATACATGTATTTAAATGTATAATATTTATCAAATCCTATTTCATTGTCAATATCAAGGACCCTAATTTACAATGCAAATACATTCGATTTAAAAGACTTAAGCAATCAAAATATTTTTTTTCCATTATCAAATATTTTTTAGCTTGAAATCAAAGTTTTCATTTGAGTGCAATTTTTTTTGTTTGATTTCAATTTAGGGTAAATTAGCAAAAAAATAATTTTGAATTGAATTTATGATTTCAAGAAAAAATTAGGGTTTTCAATGCAAATATTTTTGTTTCATTTCAAATTAGGGTTTTCAATGCAATATTTTTTGTTTTCTTTCAATTTAGGGTTTTCAAATGCAATTTTTTTTTTTTTTTGATTGAACAATTTAGGTTTCAAAAGCTAAATTTTGTTCTTTATATAGAAGTCAAGGATGATTCTTTCATTTCTACAGGTTTCATTTCATGTTTTCTTCTACCTCTACAAAATTATCAATTCTCTTATTACACCTAAATAGTATATATAAAATGCTAAATAAAATGAAAAAGATAATGCTAAAACCTACTTTTGTCTTATAAATTTCAAAAAAAAAAAAACATAGATAAAATAGGTGGAGGCGTACCTGGAGGTTGGAGGTCACTATCTCTATTAAATTGAGATCCTGAGCTGCTAATGATTGAGTTTCATTTTTAAAAAAAATAAAT
This sequence comes from Sequoia sempervirens, assembly GCA_007258455.2. Lineage (NCBI taxonomy): Eukaryota > Viridiplantae > Streptophyta > Pinopsida > Cupressales > Cupressaceae > Sequoia > Sequoia sempervirens. Next base: position 290,783,286 of record VDFB02373365.1, read on the forward strand.
ATAACTTGAAAATGAGATCTTGTTTTGTAAAGATCGGGATCCCATTTCGTGTCCATTAGTTCAGGATCCTTTAATAAACGGGATCCTAATTTTTTAAAAATGAGATCTCGTTTATGAAAACTAGGATCTCATTTTTGCAATGCCAATTTCTTTTATTTGTCTAAGGAAAAAACTTCATCATTTTGTGGACTCAAATTCTTGCACTTACCCACATTCTTTCCATTCTTGCAGCATATTTATAGGTTTTTGGGCCTTTTGGACTCAATTTTGAGGTTTTTTTTTCTACATTTATACCCAACAAAAGTTCCTACCAAAAATACTCCCAAATTGAGAAAGGGATTACATATTTGAAGCTTGTGTACCATTAATATTCACACAACATACTCAAGGAACCAAGATCACCTATAAAACCAAAACTAACAAACCATAGATGTGTGCAATAAATCTTCTCATTTTATATAATAATATGTAGGAAGAAGGATGAAATTATTTAAATTTCATATAAATGATACAAAGAAAATGATGAATCCCAATATGAAATCTTTGAATGCTTCTTAAAGGTCTCCAATCCACTATCAAACTATGAAAAAAGATAAAGAGGATGATGAAGAAAATTTTCATCCAAAGAAGATGATGGTGACTTAATTCCATCAAAATTGTCATCAAATAGAAGATTAATTTCCTCATTAGTGCCCTCCAAATTTATAATGTCTATTAGAAATATGTTCCAATGTGGTGGATATATAAAATTGATATCAATATCCTACTACAATGAATCACTTGAAGTCACTGACAAAAAATTAATCGATTCAAAAGTAGAAATAGTTGATGATGAGACATATGAGATCTCAATGCAAGTCATCTAACTACATTGTTCATCCTTAAATGATTTTTTTTCTTAGATGATCTCTTAGTTAGATCATATGATTATTTTTCAAGCGATAGATTAGAAGGATTATGTACAACAATACCATGATCTATAAGAAGTTGATTCATTTCATCAGTTTGTCATTGAATACAATCTCCTTTTGTATGCTTATTTCACATAATAGCCATATTTTATTGTTTATATATTGGGAATTATGAAGAATTCTCAAATAGAAGGGATTTAGTGTCAGATACATGATTTAAAATGTAACAAACAAAAAGGTATAAATTCCAAATTACCCCCCTTGGTCCAATAAGAGAACCCCCAATCAAGTATAATTATTTGACACTCTATATTTATTGTGTTTATAATTACCACTTATTGGATTGGATATACAATGATTACAAAGTCTCAAAAATAAGGCATATATTGAAAGTTTAATTCTAAGATATTGTCAATAAAAGCCAATAGTACCACTATGAAGTGCTAAAAAAGTTTGGCATTTAAAAATATGACCAAAAAATAGTTTGTATGTGCCTAAACGAGTCCTCTAAAATTGTTGGAGTACCAGGACCACTAAGAGGAGGGGTGAATCAGTGGTCTATAATCTTTTAACCTTTTTACACCTTTAAGCTACTTGATTGGAAAAACTGAGAGAATCAAGATGCTTTATCCAATTTGACTTTGACTTGAACAAAAAATAAACAAGATTAAAAACTTGATCATGCAAACCAATTAGACCACAAACAAGGGGCACCATAACACAATAAATTTTAGGAGTGGAAAACCATCATGCGGTAGAAAAACCACTCAGAATTTCCTCACTAGCTTAATCAAAATGAATCACTAGCTAAAAATGTCTCACTGGCATACATTCATCTGCCTCATTGGCATACAAAGCCTCACTGGCATACATTTTCCTCACTGGCATACAAAGCCTCACTGGAATATAAACGATGGTATTACTGACCAATTTCGAATGAAGGAAGAAATATAACTTCAGGGGTTTACCTTGTTTCTATACAATCCATTAAACTCAAATGATTTATCTCTGCAATTGCATTTTCACAAACACTATCACACAAAGTCCAAGTATCAAGACTGCCTCTCCTCTTATCTGTTTCTCATCATAATCACTTACTCTTTTGTAGACATATACAAAGACATCTTCAGGAACTCTCCTAATACATAGAATGACTTTGCAACATAAATGATTGTCTCTTCAAAAGCAATCTCTAAACTTCCAACAACCATCATGAACAAACAAAAATTAATGGTAGATATAGATCTCTATGTATCAAACTCTTATCAATCTTCTATAGCACAATTTTTAGTGCAAAACAAATACATATAGAAGCTTTAGACTTACATACATGGTTATCCTTCTAAACTTTTACTACCACACACCATTAATGTCTTCTATTACCTCTCTATATACTTAAAACTGATATATAGAATATTATCACAAACTCTGAAGCATACTGAGAAAAACTTATCCAATCACTGGAATGAATCAAGAAACAAAGATATCACATTCATGCATTTTTCTCTACACATAAAATGAATTAGTAAAAAACCCTCAGACCATCGGTCACACCATGAAGTTACTCAACTTTGTGTATCTATTCAAGACATGATATTATCACTTTTTGGTAACCTTTTTCAAACACACATCTCTATTCATTTGTAAAGCACTGATAAAAGAAATTAGATCACTCCATTGTTGTCTTAAAAAATAGCTACAACCTGATGACGTTCATATTTCTATCAAGATAGAGCACTCTAGAAATGTTTGTTATTCACCTTTAAATCGGGTATGTGCAGGATCATCATGGAAAAAATAGGCCCTTAAGTGGCAAAAAATGCAAAAAATAGAATTTGTAGCAAATTGAATGCAGTTTCTAAACTACTAGGTTTGTTTAAAAAAAAATATCTATTTGGTGAAAATTTGAAATTTCAATGTAGTGGTACTTAAATTTCAAGGAAAAAATAAGAAGTAGGTGTCTGTCTGACCACCCTAACCACAATTAAATGATAATATTTTTTTATAAGATTTTATATATAAGTAGAAGACTCATGCCCTGATGTGATGCATATTTTTTTGTAATTTTTTTCCAAGTAAATAATTAATTATGATTTTTTTATTACAATTTTTTATAAAATATAAAAGATTGTATGTCTGACCACTTTAACTTGGTCAAAACTTCATGAAAATTGATTTTTCTTTTTTTAATCCTATATTATGTGAAGCATATAATGTGATGCATGTTTTGGATTCAAAAAATGTGATACCATTTGAAAGCTATAGATGTTTTTCAATCAACCTATCAATTAGGACTTTAGTCATAATTTGAATAGAAAATGAATAATAATTACTTATTAAATTCAAAGTAAAGCATCATTTATATCGGTGGAAAGCTAAGAATCTCCTTTAAAAACCCTTTTTGTTTCATCAATTTTGGGTAAAAAAATAGTCGTTAGCCACATACCCATCATATTGCCACTTTTTGGCCCATCATGATCCTACACATACCCAATCACAACCTTGGATCTTTTAAACCCATCAAGTCCATATTTTAAACAACAATCACTAATTTTCTTTGGTCGATACAATGAGAAGACACTAATTAACCTACTCAATCGGTGAAGGGGCCGGTATCCAATGTATTTGAAACCCTCCTTAAGTGAATTTTGACCTTGTTGAACCAATCACTTCAAAATTATAACAAAAGTGACTTTAAACTGAACCTTGTTTAAAGAATTCTACTTAGAGTTTTAAGACAAGAAATTTATCCAAAGATAAACCATAAACCTTTCCAAACTAAGTTTGTTCATTTGTGATGATTTGAAATCTCTGTTGGTCTCCATGTGATCTAGATCCAGGACATGATAACTTTGACCTTCACAATGAAGATTTATCTTGACATCAACACTACACAAAATCTCCAAATGAATAAAGATGCCCTTGTAACCCTAATCCTCATATACACCAAGAACTTTGCATCATTGATACTCAAATGACAATGTTCAAATATAATGATTCTTCAGTCTTTTCCCTTAACTAAAATGCTTTTAACCAACACCCTTTCACTTTGACATCTTGATCCTGAAGAAACCATATGAAGGCATCCAACACTATGAATAAATTCTCCTATCCTCATCTCCTTTAAGGCATAATAAGCATTAGGAAGTCATCACCATCACTTATGAACATAAGATCCAACTTATCAACACTACAAGAAATGACCACAACCTTTGACATCAATGACAAACTTGCATGCCAACAAACTTTGGTAGTTGTATCAGGCATTAAACAATCGATATTTTGGTGCAATGGCAATTGTGGGGCCAACAAGTGGTATCAGAGCCAAACCCTTGCATAAGTCTAACCAACTTAAGGGGTTCCTTGTAAGTGGAGTACTATGGGTAAGAAGAATAGAAATAAGGCCTCAAATAAAGAAAAGAAAAATGTTGATCAAAATATTGTAAAACAAGCCTCAGCCAAGTCTTCTAATGTTTTGTTGCATGAGTATCTCCTGAATGTTGATATAAAGTGCAATAAAAAGAATGGTCTTGTAGTTGAGAGTTTTGGTAAAAAGGAAGACTTCATTGTAAGTGAAGAAAGAGAACTCTTTGTGGATGAAGATTACTATGAATAGGACTATGATGAACAAGAATGTGAGGTTGATATGGAAGGAGAACTTTTGTGTGTTCTTGATACAATCAAGCATCTCAGAAAAGAAAACAAGAGATTAGAAGATTGGCTTCAACAAGAAAAAGACTCCAAGGGAAAGGTACTTTCAGATTTTGAAATAGTTTCTTTAGAGTTTGAAAAAGAAAGAAATCAGGTTGTTAACTTAAAGAGTCAAATTGATAAATCTAACGAATTGATTATAAGTCTAAACACTGAAATAGAGGAAACTAAAAGAGTTGTTGACTTTACCAAATCTGATCTAGAAGTCAAAGCTAATGAATGTCTAAGATTAGAATTAGACATAATTTCTTTTAGAAAGGAATTGGAAAAGGTATCTATTGAGTTGTACAAGAATCTTTAATTTCAAAAAAGTACTGAATGTTTGAATGACATGTTGAGCAAACAAAAACATTGTAAATACACTACAAGATTAGGTTATGAAGAAGGACAATGCTTGAAAGTCAGGAGTATGCTAAGGAAGAAGATAGATTTGGGTCATCATGTTCTTGATCCTATAGATAATACAAAAGATAAATGTGTTGGTGAAGGTAGAAGAACAAACATGCCATCAAGACCTCCATCTTTCAGGTACAGCTACTCTCAGTTTCATGGCTATTGCTATTCTTGTCATACTTATGGCCATAGAGCTAGAAATTGTAGAGTTCACTCAAGAAATGATCTTGTATGGAATAAGAATAAGAGTTCTTATAGTTTGCAAAATCAGGGCTATAATAGTGTTTGCTATAACTAAAATATTGTTGATCACATTGCAAGAAATTGTAGTAGAAAAGTTCTAAATGATTATGTAAGATTCATGAGAATATATAGATCCTTGATCATGTGTTATAGATGTAATGGGTTTGGACATAGAGCCAAGTTTTGTAGAAGCCAGGTGTTAAAATCATCTGAGCAAAAAGATACTTAGAGACCTATTCAGGTATGGAGAAGAAATCAAGAGAAATAGAAAAGAAAATCCATGCTTGTGCTTCATGCACAAGAGGCATCACCATGTGCATAAGAAGAAGTAGGAGTTCAGGGGGAGAAAATTAGTGTATTATTATTTAACCCCTTTTACAAGAATTTTTATGATTGTGAAGGTTGTAAAAGTATAGAAGTTGAGATAAGGAATTGTGTTCAAGAATGCAAGATTACTTCATCAATATTGTTTTATAGTGGCATAGTGCATTGTCTATGTATAGCAGTTGCCAATGGTTGTATCTTACAACAGTGATATGATCAGTTCTTGTAGTTTTTTATTAGTTCTTGGATGCATGATCAACATGATCAGATCTGAGATTATCTCATATGATTGGTAGGATCTCCTCATACAATTTTCTTCTTAGACAGTAGTGGCATGGACAATGTTCAAATGGTGGATATGTTAGCATCACTTGTTGGACATTGTGATTTGTGTCATACATATGTGTTAAAGCTACTGTGATCATTTAAAAGATGAAACTTGTGAACCTTGGATATGCAATGAATGCAAGACCACAAAGTAGATTTGTTGAAAAGGTTTCGGGAAAAATTCTAGAAAATGTAGTTATCAAGTGTATTATTAGTCCATGCCAGCCTTCTTTGGATCAGGGTATATAAATTTTTTGTTGCAAGTGCCCTGATAAACATGTATGCAAAGTGTAGAAGCATAGATAAGTCATATGAACTTTAAAATAAATAGCATTTTTTTATGGTCAACATGGGTTTGAAATAAGAATATAGAAGCTAGTGAGAAAATGCAACTAATCAATGGTAATTTGAATTTCATATGAAAATGAGGACAGAGTCTGTTGATAGTGTGGTGCCGTGATTTTATGGTGTATGGTCAATGACCATTCTTATTCAATGATTATTCTTCCTTTACAATTGACTGTTTAAGGATTCAAATCATTATCTTGAAAATAGTGCCCTTGTAGTGTTTCTTTGGTCTAATATGTTTTGATATGATAGTATGCTATGATGATCTCAATGATCAACTTCATAGTCTAGTCTAGGGTAAATTTTCATGTTGCAAGTTTCTTTGTTATTTATGGTGTTGATTCAAGTTTTTTGAATAGGATTCTGTGTTCAAACAATGCAGTGACAGTGATATTCTTTCTTCTCATATTACTTGTTTGCTGATAGTGAGTTATTAGTTACATGAAGTTGGATAATCAAGGTTTTTGGAGCAACAAATTAAAGTTAAGGCTACAAAAGAAGATGAGATGGATAATGACAAGGCTATGTCAATTGAACTAGAAACAGATTTGAAGTTCCTTAAAGAGAAGGATTTAAATTTAGAGGGGTAGTTGAAGTCTTCAAGGGATGAGAATGAAGTATACAAGAATCTTGTAGGACAAAATGAAGATTATATCAAGTCAGTTGAAAGGGAATTGGAGTTGAATAATTTACTTTTAATAATTGAGTCAAGGATAAAATAAATGAAAAGTTTAGAATTTTACTTCAAAAAGAGATTTAGATGTTATACTTTGCTTTCACTGCTCCCTATTTTGTTTAGTATTCTGGCAAGACAATGTGATGGATTTAGTGTAAGTGTTTAAATATTATTGACAACAATGCTCTTGGTGTTGCACACTCAATACTCAGTAATGTGTTGCAATGGACAGTCATGTATAGTATGATTTATGCTTCAGTATGCTCACTTCATTTAAGCTTCATTTGATATTTTTTCATGCTTGCTTTTTTTTTCTTTGATTCATTTGATGCTTAAAATTTTATTATCATCATGCTTGTGCAATGGTTCTATCTTCAAAGAAGGAGAAGAAAAGTTAAAAAAAATGATGCTCAGAGTGCTTTGACACTCTTGTGGAATAACATTGCTTGCAAATATCTTGATAGTCATGTTTGATATGACAATGATGAATATTATACTTTCTTTGATAGTAAGTGATGATTGCTTAAGACCTTGGCTAGATTACAATCCTTTTTGATTATTTGATAGTGGAGGACAAAATGCTTCTAAAGGACAATTGCCTTTGCTTAAACACAAACACTTTGCAGTGATAGTATATAGTACTTTCTTGAAGCAACATGCACTTTCTTTGAATATATCAACAATGCTTTAAGGGTGATAGTGGCTCTTGTTGGTTCAATGACAATGATGTTTGAGGGAGATAATGTTGTATGCTGACATTATGCTATATGGAATTTTCATTCATGTCATTGGTGTAACATTATTTGTGATGGAAGTACAATAGACACAGTGATCTTATTTTTTTTAATACATTTTTTTGCCTTTGGAATGCACTGATGTAGGCCTTCACAAGCCAGAGATAGGTGATTGGTCTCTGATAGTGACAGTTCTTTGAAAGTGATGTTGCTTATGTTGCTCATGTTCATGCCTCTTGCACATATTTTTCTCATGCTTCTTAGCTACATTTCTTGGACATAGATTTGTTCTTGACAATGTTATTCTTATTTTAGTTTATTCACAATTTTCTCAAATAGAGAGAAGTTATACTAGTAAAAAGGTATGACAGTGTAGAGTTTTCAATCAAGGGAAGATTCAATGTTTTTTTGGGAAACTTATCTGCTTTCATTCTTCATGATGATAGTATATTCTTCACAGGGGTAGTGCTTGCTTTGTGATCAAGTATTCCTTTGTTATGTGATGTCAAAGGGGGAGAGAAAGTAGGAAGAATGATTTCTAGCTGAAGAGGTGAGGTTTGACATGGTATGAGGATCTTTTTCCATCAATGACAAAGGGGGAGTTTGTTGGCAGATGGTCAGTGGTCCCCTTGGGATTCGCAACATGGACTAACTGCCTCCCATGGATCAATTAACTATGGAAGTTGTAGCAGGCATTAACAGGTTGATCTTTTGGTGCAATGACAACTGTGGTCCAACAAAAATTACAAATATCAGAACTATGTATGGTGACTTTTGAGAAATGGTGATTTCTAAAATACTAATCTATCAAATTTTTAAATGGCTACACACCATAATTTAGAGAATGGAAATTTACCCTAGATAATTAAAATTTATCAAAAAATTGTTATTGTTTGATAAATAAATAGGTTCATGAAGTTGAGCATAAAAAATAGACTTGGAAATGGTGAAGAGTCTTGTTGAACACATGAAATACTGAGAGGGGGGTGAATAAGTATTATATTAAACCATTAAAACATTAGCCATCAAATTATCAAAGCACATTCAAATTATATAAGAAAAGAAAACATGAAACATCCACAACATCACATAACACTTGAACACCAAGATTTTGACATGGAAAACCCAAAATGGGAAAACCACGATGAGGGTTAGCTCACAATATATTATATCTAGATATAGTATATTATAGAAATTCTTACTATAAGTGGACTCACTGTCTAGTAGACTCACTTCCCACAGAGAATATACATGTAGAGTATAAAAAAGTACACCTTTCTTGATTCAAAAATAGTTAATGATAAATTGGACTTAACATTTCCTTGATCTAGTGTTGTGAGCTGTTTTACACATCCACATTAGGTCTTGGGCCCTTGTAAAGGTGTTATAAAGTTTTGTAAATGACTTTCACACTTTTCTAGACTTTTATTTAGCATTTAAGTCTAATGGACCTATTTTTCCTTAATTCAATATTGTAAAATGAATTTAATTTCATTCTCACATTAATCTAGAAGGCTTGTAAATTAAACTAGGTTTTAATCTAGTGTTGTAATGGGTTTTACACATTCACATTGGGTCTTGTGCCTTTCTAGGCTATGTGGACCTCATTTTAATGTTGTAAAGTGTATTTAATCACACTTTCAAATTGAACTTTGTGTCCCTAACCCTAATCACCCTTTATACCATCATTAATAGGCCCCTATGACCCCATATTGTGCATCTTGAGGCTTATTTTGATAAAAAACCTGACTATATCAACATAAAAGCTAAAATTCTTCACTCCCCAATATCACAGTTGGCAAAAGAGCCCATGTGGGACCCATTCACCACTTTGGGTAAATGGGTCCCATCCAGGTGGCACCCATTCATCCAAGATGGCGAATTAGTCCTATTTGAGCTATTTTCATAGTTCAAGCAAGAAAAAATGGGTTTTAAGTTTAGTTTTCTTCAATGTTGGCCTTGGGGATCAAATCAATGGCCATTTGAGTGCCTTGCTTATATAAATAAGCCTCCAAGCCATCATTTCATTTGAGAATCATAAGGTATTCATGTTCTCAAGTCAAGCAGGCTAGGGTTAAGCATTTCAAGGTCATCAAGAGAGCTTTCAAGCTCACTTCTAAGGCATTTTAAGGCAGATTCTTCATCCATTGTTGCAACAGTTCAAGATTTATCATCATGGAAAGTTTCTAATTGCAATATTTCATGCTTCATTATCTTATTTCATTATTTTGGTTTAATAACCTAAAAGGGGTTTGACCAAGGCAAACCCCCATTCCCTAACAATCAACATTTTCTCTCTCTCCTTGTGTGATTGCAAATCTAGGTGATTTGAAGGCTTGAATATCATTGAATAATAGTTTGCAAACTTGTTGGTGTCATCTCCCTATTTGCAAGGTAAAAGTCTTCACAAAAATTCACTTATAGTGCCGAAAATCAAGGTTTCAGATCCAAACACCTAGAGGTATAGATTGAGCAGACCAAGAGCTACAGCTTCCACTTTTGAGTTTTTAGAAAAGTAAAAGTGGAATAATTCACTATTAGTGGAGAATGAGTCCCACTATACCTATTTTTTAGATATTTTTATAGATTTGGATACCTATTTGGCTAAACAGGCTCTGGTATAGTTTTTCGGATCTGGGATTGATTCGCCCAGAATGGCGAATCAGTCCTAGTAGGTCAAAATTTTAGAATAAACAAAATTTTGAGTCTCCATTCTAGCCTCTACAATTTTCCAAGTGGATTTTTTTTTTTACTTTCTTGTTCTATTTTATTTGCATTTCTATTTATATTTTTCTTAGGTCTTTTTGCATTTCATAGTGTGTCTTCAAACATCTTGCATTTTCAAAGTTTACACTTATTTTGTGAACCCCTTTATCATTTTTTAGGCTTTAGGACAATCCTCTTTGGCATATTTCAATCTCCTTTGCATTGAAATATCAAGGGTTGGTTCTTGAGTGAACCATTAAGATTTTTGTACCTCTCTCCTTTTATGTTCAAAACCCTAGAAGTGTAAGAGAGACCCCCAGACAAAAATTTTTGGTTCATTTTGGTGAACCTGCATTTAGAATACCTTATTTTCTAAATTGGATTCCATCATCATCCTAGATTGAGCTTGCATTAACTTTTCATTAGGATTTGCATTGGTTAATTTACATCTAGGGTTTCAAATTTTTGCATTAGTAAAAGTGCATATAGATTGCATTTTTGCATGTCAAATCATTTGAAAACATCTAAAAATTGTATTTGCATTTAGTATTTAGGTCATACAACATAAAAATCATAAAAAACAATTGCAAAATTAAAAAAAATTGAAAAAAGTCCCCATTTTGACTCATTTGCCGCCTTGGGGGAATTAGTCCCTTTCCCCCCTAAAAATGCCTTTCACCACACTAAAAAACTTGTTTCTACACTTTTGTTTTCTTCCATTGGTTATTTTTTTCATTGGGTTGACTTTCTATTTCATGCATTTTACTAAATCTAGCTTAAATTGGTCCATTTCATGCATTGCTTAATTTCAAATTTGCATTCACAACATTTCATTTTTATTACCTTGTTTGAAATCTAAAAATTGCATTTCATCCTGAGTCTTTACATTGTATTTTAGGATTGCATAGATTCTATTACATTTAGATCATTAGAAATAGCATTCTTTACATTCATGGAAATTGTGGATAGCATTAGATTTTTTCAATTTTCTTTTTCAGCATTAGTTCCTAGTTTACTTAATTAGATTCATTAGAAAAGGAAAACAAAAACCTAAAAAACATCAAAAGAAACAATTCAAAAAATGCTTAAATTCAGAAAAATCATATCATCCAATCCCTTTAGTAGTGATGACTTAGTCATGTTAGATGAATCCCCTAAGGACTTCCTCTCACTAGGATCATCCACTAAATATTTTCCACAAAAGGATGCATGCATCGATAATCATGATACTCATAATTGTTCTTCTCCCGATATCTCTCCCACTGGTGATGAAGGTATCTTGGTGAAAGAAGATACAATCATTGAAGATTATGAAATTCTTACTTCTTTTCCTCCTCCTCCTTCTTGGAAAGACACTATGACACACAAAACTGAGATCATGGCCACTACTCACAACACCTCCTCTACTTGTGAAAATTCTTTAGTAAATAAGGATACAATTGTGAATTATCATGAAAAACACATTTGTGTGGAGGATATGTTGATATTTGAGAGATATGGAAATCCTACCTCTCCTACTCAAGAAGATATTATAGGACAAGGGGATGTAAATGTAGATAACCATGATAATCAAACCTTTTCTTCTCCTATCTTCTCTAGATAAAGAATATAGTTTAGCATTAGAAGATATCCTTATTGAGACTCATGAGAATCTTATTCCTCCCTTTCTTGATGCCCCTACCATTTGGGAAGACTTATTTGAACAAAATAGTCCTGTCATTGGTAATCATGAAACTCCTAGTTATCCTTCTCTTGATGCCTCTCCTATGAGCGATGAAGCTACTTTATCAAATCCAACCATGGAATGTGATGAACCTATCATTTGTAACTTTCCTACAATCTCTCCTACTAGGATAGAAATTAGGGCACAAGAGAATGAGACCTTAGAGAAAAAGAATGAAATATTCAACAATCACAACAATCAAATTTCCCCCTCTCCTAATATCTCTCCTATTAGTGATGAAGTTATTATGATATTACAAAATCCCATTAATGAGAATCATGAGAAAAAAATTATTGAACAAAGAAGAACCATCATTTCCAGGCAAGAAAATCTAACCATTGATCATTACGGGTATGTGTAGGATCATGATGGGCCAAAAAGTGGCAATATGATGGGTATGTGGCTGACAACTTTTTCTTTACCCAAAATTGATGAAATGAAAAGGGTTTTTAAAGGAGATTCTCAGCTTTCCACCAATATAAATTAAGCTTTACTTTGAATTTAATAAATAATTATTATTCATTTTCTATTCAAATTACGACTAAAGTCCTGATTGATAGATTGATTGAAAAACATCTATATCTTTCAAACAGTATCACATTTTTTCAATCCAAAACATGCGCCACATTCTATGCTTCACATACTATAGGATTAAAAAAATAAAAATGAATTTCATGAAGTTTTGACCAAGTTAAGGTGGTCAGACATATGAGTTTTTATATTTTTTAAAATTTGTAATAAAAAATTCATAATTAATTATTTACTTAGAAAAAAATTACAAAAAAATATGCATCACCTTGGGACATGAGTCCTCTACTTATATCAAAAAATCTTATAAAAAAATATTATCATTTTATTGTGGTTAGGGTGGTTAGACAGACACCTACTTCTTATTTTTTCCCTAAAATTTAAGTACTACTGCATTGAAATTTCAAATTTTCACTAAATAGATTTCTTTTTTTTTAAGATAAACCTAGTATTTTAGAAACTACATTCAATTTTCTATAGATTCTATTGTTACATTTTTTTGAAATAATATAGATAACTTATTCAAATTTTTACGTCAAGTTGCCTAACTCTGATTTTTTTGATATTTTTGCCACTTAAGGGCCTATTTTTTCCATAATGATCCTGCACATACCCTTACCTTACTTGTAATAAATTCAATATTGAAGAACCAAACATTGAATGTCATGAACATCTAGTTTACAGCTCTCCTAAAAACTCTCCTAATAGGGAAGGTATCATGGTGAAATAAAACATCAACACTATCATGTGCAAACCAAAAATCAACCTCACTCTGAGCATCCTGAATTGCTTGATATGGATTTACCATCAGCATGCTTTGAAAATGATGAAAACTCAAAGAAAATGTTAGGTGTTTATAACCAGTCACCCTCTACTCCTCAAAAAATAAAGGTTACATGTGCTATGATCAGTACCAAGCAAAAAGATATACAAAGTTATTGGAAGAGGCTTCAAAAAAAATTATTTCATTTCTGCATCCATGGGGGAATACATGATCATAAAAAAAAGAATCTAAAAAGAGAAGTGAAAAAGAGGAAATGTAAAAAAAATCCACTTCAACCACCTTAAATGAAAAGACAACATCCAAGACAAGTTTTGAGGAAATTGAACAATCACCAAATCCAACAAAAGTGACAAAATTTTTTGGAAGATTTTTTGGACTTCTAAAGCAACCTAGAAAAGGATGTGATGCTATAAAGCCTAATGATCTTGGTTATTGTCCCTCAAAACAAAAACCTTCATCCAATGTCAATGCTATAAAAAAAGATTCCTCCAAGACAACTTTAACCTCGGTACATCCAAAAATGTTAGATATATCATTACATATGTATCAAGTAGATACTTTGTTTACTCACCATAATAAATAACATTAGTTTATGCTCCTTACCATAGTTGCATGTTTTACATTCATTGCAAGGAGTAGCATATCTCATCCATTCCAAGTTCATCTTTGTTCTGCACTAAGTGGAGGCAATGGGTTAGGAAGCCTTATCCCCATATATCACTTGTCATTGTCTCTTTTGGCTAGTCGTTAACCTTTCATGAACAAATAAGAGCAAGCTTGGGATGTGGATGACATGCCTTAATATGGCTCGCATGTGACATACTTATTCATGTTGTAGCTCAATTCAGAAACATATGACTTGGCATAAGGATTTCCAAGTTGTCTCTCATGTCTTCTTTCTTGTTTTCATTTATCATTTGCTACATTAAAGAAATTTCTCACAGTGATGGTGTAGCAACCACTTTAAATTGGGGGCATACATAGACACATCTTTTTACAAAATTCCATGGCATGGTTTTTCTTTTTTCTTGTGATTTGTCCTCTTCTTGGTGGTGTCATTGGGTTTGATGTCATCCAGGACTATATGATCTACTGATATGGCATGATGCAAATGAGGCATCCCATGGGTGACAATTTGACACCTTGACTTGTCCTCTCTTGGAGACATTAGGCACAATGCTCCCTAAGAAGAATACCTTGCATGAACAAAGAAAAATCCCCTTTAAAGAAATTTCTACATGACATTCAAAAGAATTTACAAAAGCATTTTCATTGTAGTTCCCTATCAAAGTTATCAAGAGGTATAACTTTTGTATAGTTGAGTGGGAAGCCCAATCCAAGGCATGAATTTCCCCATAGCCACTTGCGTGTGTGTGAGTACATAGCAACCATGAGTGTATGTGTCTCATCTTTTAGGACTTCTCACCTGACAGATAGCCAAGAATTTCATTGTCTCATAGTGAGTATGCATTTTTTGACAAACAACTTAGATCTGATCGACAACATGTTGGATAAATAGTCGAAGATTGATCCACCTTTTTATTTATACTCATTTGTACTTCTCTTCCTTCTAAGTTATTGTCATTGCATGATTGTGTATCTTGTTTTTCTGCATATTATACACCTTGCGTGTATCCTTTCATGCTTATGTTGGTTTGACTTAGGATCTTGGATCCTGAGGGCTTGACCATTGCCTTGATCTTTTTCATCCTTTATCGTTTGCATTGGTACAATTGGACCCCTCTTGAATTTCTAATTTAGTGTGAGTTTGAAGTAGGGTCATCCTCTCACTAAATTTGGGGCTAAATGTAGCATAGAAAAAAGTACACCTTGCTTGATTTAGGAATAATTAATGATAAATTGGACTTAACATTGCCTTGATCTAGTGTTATGAGGTTTTTTACACATCCACATTACATCTTGGGCCCTTGCAAACTTAATAAAATACATGTCTTTTAAAGGTGTTGTAAAGTGTTGTAAATGACTTTCACACTTTTCTAGACTTTCATTAAGCATTTAAGTCTAATGGACCTATTTTTCCTTAATTCAATATTGTAAAATGTATTTAATTGCATTCTCACATTAATCTAGAAGGTTGGTAAATTAAACTTGGTTTTAATCTAGTGTTATAATGTGTTTTACACATTCACATTGGATCTTGTGCCTTTCTAGGCTATGTGGACCTCATTTTAATGTTGTAAAGTGTATTTCATCACACTTTCACATTGAACTTTGTGTCCCTAGCCCTAATCACCCTTTATACCATCAGTAATAGGCCCTTATGACCCCATATTATGCATCTTGAGGATTATTTGGATCAAAAACCTGATGATATCAACATAAAAGATAAAATTCTTCACTCCCTAACATCCCAGTTGGTAAAAGATCCCTTGTGGGACCCATTCACCTCAGATGTCGAATGAGTCTCATTTGAGCTATTTTTAGAGTTCGAGCGGGAAAACTAGGTTTTAAGATTAATTTTCTTCAATTTCGGCCTTGGTGATCAAATTAATGGCCATTTGAGTGCCTTGATTATATAAATAAGCCTCCAGACCCTCATTTCATCCAAGTATCATAAGGTATTCATATTCTCAAGTCAAGCAAGCTAGGGTTAAGCATTTCAAGGTCATCAAGATAGCTTTCAAGCTCACTTCTAACGCATTCTAGGGAATATTCTTCATCCATTGTTCTAGAAATTCAAGATCTATCATCATGGAAAGTTTCTAATTGCCTTATTTCATGCTTCATTATCTTATTTCATTATTTTCGTTTAATAACCTAAAAGGGGATTGACTAAGGAAAACATCCATTCCCTGACAATCAAAATTCTCTCTCTCTCTCTCTCTCTCTCTCTCTCTCTCTCTCTCTCTCTCTCTCTCTCTCTCTCTCTCTCTCTCTCTCTCTCTCCTTCTGTGATTGTAGATCTAGGTGATTTGAAGGCTTGGAGATCATTGAACAATAGGTTGCAAACTTGTTGGAGTCATCTCCCTATTGGAAAGATAAAAATATTCAAAAAAAGTCACTTATAGTGCCAAAATTTAGGGTTTTGGATTTGGACACCTGGAGGTACAGATTGAGCTGACCAATAGCTACAGATTCCACTTTTGAGTTTTCAGAAAAGTCAAAGTGGACTCATTCGCCATTAGTGGTGAATGAGTCCCACTATATCTATTTTTTAGATATTTTTATGGATTTGGATACCCATTTGGCTAAAACAGGCTTTGATACAGTTTTAAAGATTTGGGATTGATACACCCTGAATGGAAAATGAGTTTCAGTAGGTCAAAATTTCAAGATCAATAGCATTTCAAGTTTGCATTCTAGCCTCTACAAGTTTTCAGGTGCACATTTTCTATTTTACTTTCCTGTTATATTTTACTTGCATTTCTATTTATCTTTTTTTAGGTCTTTTTGCATTTCACACTATGTTTTCAAACATCTTACATTTTCCAAGTTTAGACTTATTTGGTGAACCCCTTTATCAGTTTTCGGCCTTTATGACAATCCTCTTTGATAGATTTCAATCTCCTTTGCATTGAAATCTCAAGGGTTGGTTCTTGAATGAGTTATTAAATTTTTTGTACCTCTCTCCTTTTAGTTTCAAAACCCTATAACTGTAAGAGAACCCTAAACAAAAATATTTGGTTCAATATGATAGAAGATAGAAGGGGTGGCTTATAGCCTATTTGAACTATTAAACATGCATTTACAAAATGCTAGATCACAATTTCAATGAAGTACAAAATCAATCTCTACTTTACTCTAAATTCACATACTTAACACAACTCTGATCACTTCGCATCACACATATGTAGGTGACACACCATACATGTAATTTATCACCCCTCATTCCCCCTTCATCATAAAACAAAAAAAATAATCTACTATATATATATATATATATATCCACATCAAGTGTAACATCGATTAGGTCAGCCTAATTGGATATAACACACAAAATTGAACTTTTCATCCTCAAAAAATTTCATATAACCTTAGTGCCTTAATTCCAAATTAAAAACTCCTTAAGATAGGTTGGGATAGACTTATATTAGATCCGACGTAAGATAAAATTACTTATTTATCCCTCGCAAAACATCAAACATGTTAGGTCGGCCCCAAATAAGACCTAAACACAAAAACCTTCATTTGTACACTCTATCCGCAATGCGTCGAACTTAAAAAACAATACCATTTGGAATTCATATTCAACTTACATCTGAAAATTTATCTTTAACACCGCAACACAAAATATTCATTCGTAGAGGAGTGCAGAATCTCGCACACTAACATATATTGTATAGAAAAATACTATGATAATCCCGATGGAACATTGTCATTCATATCTTCCAAGATACTTCAGCAAACAACAAAAATATTGGATTTAGATGCATTTGATGTTCACCAAGTTACTATTATAATCACAAAGTGATATCTCTATTTTCAGAGGAGTGCGGACCCAAAAACTGATGCACCAAATTACTAAACCGATAGGTTGTATACTTAGGATTTTTTTTGTGTACCTATACTTTCCAATCCAACTTATCTTGTAAAAATGTCTTTGAAAACACTTCTAAATCATGCTATCATGATCCACAACAATTTTTACATCAATGGAAACTATATCATGCATTATGTACATATTATGCTCATGTTGCTAGACTGCATCATCAATGACAATCTCCTCAAAATACCAAAAACTCTAACATTGGGGAAATATAATGATATAGCATGGTTTCATGCTAATGTTTTCAAGAAAATGTGCTACTAATGTTTTCAAATAAAATTTTAGCAAATTTTCATAAAAGGTTAGCCTCTCAATAAACATAGTTTTCTTGGAGGTGAAACATACGTGGATCATGACTCATGGATCCATTAGGAGGAGGAAACATGGGATTTTGGAAAGTTTTATTCCTTATATATTGTGGATTCACTAATGAGGTGGAACAACTTGCATGCAACATGTGTTGTGAGGGTATTAAAGAGGAATAAAGGCTAATCCACCTATAATATTGTTAGTGGCATCATCAAATACTAGTGGTAGAAACATATGAGTAGTAGCATTACTAAGTTTGAGGATGCCATATAATAAATTATACAAAGTGTTAATATGTGTATAGTAAGTGGGCGAACAAAGAGGCGTCAATTTTTTTGAATTTTTCTCAAAAATAAACTAACTTGTTGAACATGGATGAGTAATTTGACATGTGGACAATCCAAAATTAAAATTATGACAACAAAATGAATTGTAGTTGTAAGATAGAAAATTGTCACCCCTAGGGTTGAGGACCCAGGTCAACAAGGTTTCTATACTCCACATTCAAGGATGCCTTAGAGATCTCAATAAAATGATGATAATGGGAGAAATAGATACACTAAGTGACTATCCTAGGGTATAATAAATTATTGAGGATGGGTTCACCACCAAGCTAGGGCTTGGAAAAATGTATGAAATAGAAGATCTAATGATTGAATTCAATGATGCATAAAACTTCACTATATGAACTATAAATGATAATAAATCATAACAAAAAATTGGAAAATAATAGAGGAGCACCTAGAAACTTGAGAGAGATTGAATGGTGGCTTGAAATGTTGAATAACCTAAAATTTAGGCCTACTTGGACTCATAGGCCAGTCTGGGCATATCAGTCCTAGATTTGGGTTTATGTGCATAATCTAGTTTCTAGAAAAAGGGTATCTAAAAAATGCCAAAATTTGAAATGGCCTTAACTAGGACTCATATGCCAAGACTAGCGTATGAGTCTAGTTAGGGTTTTCTAGAAATTTAAAGTCTAAATCTAGTCTTTAATGTCTACTCTATCCTTCGCAATTGATTTCTAGATCTAAAACCCTAATTTCGGGGTTGTAGGTGACTTTTTAGTGAAGATTACAACCTTATAATTGAGGGGACAATTCCAACAACTTTCTCCAATTTTGCAATCTAATCTTTAATGATCCTTCAAGCTCCAACACACCTAGATCTACAATCACATAAAGAGAAAAAAAATGTCAATTGTTAGGGAATAGGGGTTTTCCTTGGTCAAACCCCTTGTAGGTAATTAAACCAAATGATGAGATAATGAAATGAAGGCATGAAAAATAAAACAAAGAACATGAATCATGGATAATGATGCCTTGTAAATGATTCCTTGTAAATATGCAACTCAACATGAAATGGCCATAAAGGATGTAGATCTTGATAGTGACAAGATGTGTAGAACAATGCTTGATCTTGGATTTTCAAAGCTACATCACAACACTAGCTCAATAACATGATTGATGCTTGATATACTTGAAATTATGATGGATCTTGAATTGCTGCAATAATTGATGAAGAATTCTACCCTTGAATTCCATAAAAATGATCTTGAATGCTCTCTTAATAATCTTGTAAAGTCTTGGAATGCTTAACTCTTGATTGCTTGAATTTATATAATGTAGGGCTTATAAAATAATGGTTTAAAAGCTCATTTATATAGGAAATCCATCTAATATACCATGTATTAGATCCCAAAGGCTGACATACATGAAATTTGAACTTAGAACCTAGTTTTTCCTACTCAAAACCTTAAAAATAGGCCAAATGGGATTCATACACCACTAGTGGCATATGGGTCCTATTGATGGTGATGTTACTCTTAGCAACAGAGTGAATAAATTCTTCATAGAAAAACCATGAAGAGCCTATCCTTCTTGAAATACTTAACCAAAGACAACTCCAAGGGATCTGTATGATAAGACAAAGGTTTCCTTATTTGAATCCCAAGTCGTCGGTAGTCAGGTCTTGATAGTACTAGGTTCACTTCAGGGTATGATGTGATATTGATGTTAATATCAAAGGGAATATGGTTGTTTCTAGTTTCCTTAAGAATCATAAACATCTTACACATGATTTTCAATTCAATCATAGAATAACATCATGAAATTGTAAGATTTGAAATAATAATTTGTGAATATCAAAAAAATTTCTATCGCTTAAGTAGATTTAGCTTTAAGCATTCAAAATTTTCATAAGGAATGAAATATTTTCAATAAATTTCCATTCATTCATCTATTTTTTGAAATATTTTTAGAATTTAAACATCTATTCTAAAAGAAAGCATTAAAATACTAAAAATTAAAATTTCTCCCAGTTATTCTCCACGCATGCCCCAAAGAATTAACCAGATTGAAGAAAACCACTTTATACATCACCAAAATTATTCACAGCTACATATAAAACAATGTGATCTTTTAAAGAGAGGGGCTTTAGTTTGGAAACCAAGTAAGTTTTGCATGCACCGTTAAATGGTGTAGCACACAGTCTTGTTCGGTTGAACTAACAAAAATATCTAAAAGGATTCATGAGATACATAGCTATCAAATTGGATTGAATATTGATTAATATCTATGTGCATACAAGTTTTTAGAATAGAAAGATTCAGAAAATAGGAAAAAAGAACAAAACTTGAGAATTTTTGCCTCTTCGGGAATCCACAAATTTTGAACTTAAAACAAAAATAAAGTAGTAAATGGAATTTTATAGGAACAAGGCCCCAAGAGCTCAAACTTAAATTTTATCTAGAGAATTGGAAATAGAAAATCAAAATGCAGCATGTGGCATAAGCCAATTGTCATCATAATATTCTAGATGAAGTTATAGCTTTGACTTCTTCAGTAGCAACATTTTTCTCTTTCTAACTCTAGTATGAAATACTTCACATGAATCAAGGCTATCAAAACCCTTTAGAATACCAGATAGGAAACATTTACCAGGACCAGAAACAACCTGCAAAACTCAAATGCAACAAAAAACATTTTTGGGACACCTCAGGTATCTGATATCCGATATTTCCTTTCATCATTTAGGCCTTGGGCTCTGGGATCTTTTCTTCACCTTCCTTCAATTTCTATTCTCATAAAGAATTTAATGTTTGATGCATATTTTCTTTTGAAATCCCTTGTATGGCCTTCCAAGTGAGTTTAAGCCTAGTGTATTCTCCTGATACCTAGAGTATATTAGCATTCCTTTGCACTTTGTCTACTTTATATCTAGCTATGGTGTTTGTGCACTGTATAATCTCATCAATGACCTCTCGAGTTAATAACTGAACAAGTTCTCTATTTATCCTTTCAATCCATTCCTTAAATTCTTTGTATTTTTTATCCTCCTGTCCTAGCATTTGGAGATCACAACCTTGACATGCCAACATTTCAATAAAGTCTTTATCTTTGTCAAGCAATTTTCTACATTCCACAGTGACCTTTTTCAATCCTTCAATACATTGTATCAACATGTCACCTTCCCACTTCAATTGTTTCTTCCATTTTTCTGGCAATGGAACTTCTTGCTCTGAAATTACATTTCCTTGTATTAATTCTTGGACATCTATTTGTATGAGAATTTCAACATTTTTCCTTTTAGCATCAATTTGGTCCTGGTGAATCTTGCATTCACTTTCAAATCTTTTGGATTTCTCAGACCAACGGTATGCCTCTTTATAATTTCATATTTCATCTATAATGAATTCTTCTCCCTACCTCACCCAATACTCAATCCATTCTTCAAATACATTCATTTTATGGAAAACTGTTGCAATCGCATCCTCCTATTCTTGTGAAATTAGTATTGGATGTTGTGGAAATTTAGTCTGTGCTTGACCAGACAATGTTAGTGATTTTATAAAATTTTCTGGCAACAGTAGCATCTAGATTCATCTTTATTTATTCCAACTCTTTCCTCCAAGATGAGTTTCCAAGATTAATACTTGTTATCTTGTACTCCTTAGGTGTTATTTCATGCCTGTTCTTGTCAGCTATTGGAGTAGCTATATGGATAGTTTTTTCTCCATCTGCATTTTTCTTTATGACATGCTTTTCTTTAGCTCTCCACCTCAGTTTAGGAGTATCTACTTCATGTAGAAAACTGTTAATATCTAGAGGTAGTATTTCTACTTCCATTAGGGAAGCCAATTCTCTAATCAACCAATTATGTTCATCCTCATAACACTCTCCTCTGCAACATTAATCTATTCCTAGTTTCCACTTTATTTAGGAACCTCTTCTCTTATTTCTTCAATTTTGTTTGTTACGTCCTTTGAAATAGGAATCTCTTTAACAATTTTTGGCATTGGGATTTGGCACTATCTCCTCTGTTTAAAGACTTATATTTTCCTATCTATCCAGATGTTCAACATTACTTTATTTGTATTCTTCTACAAGAGGATTTTCTTCATTTTAAACTTCATCACCTAAAACTTGTGTAGCTTCTCCTTTCTCAACTTCAATTTCAATACAGTCTTTCTTTGATTCTTTAAAGACCTATAGTTGTTCATTATCATTTGGATTATTCCCAAACGAATGTTGGGAAATGAAAAGTATCTTCAATAATAATTTCTTCAATAGGATCCTGCCCTGCAGTCTCCCCTGCTTCCATCTCAAGAATGTCAAGATTCCCCGCTTCTAAAGTGACACTACTGAATTTGACTCCATTTTCCAACAAACCTTCGCCGGTCTTGTGACAAACCTTTGTCAGACAACCGATGAACTAATGAAATAATTTTCATTGCCAAATTTTTGTTGAAATTCAGATGAAGAATTAAACATCGAAATAGCGGCCTAGATTCTTTGGCCGTCGGCATCATAAAATGGCTATGTTGTTCATCGAAATATTGACGACAACTTCGTGTATCCATCGACAAATTATAAACAAAACACAATTTCAATGACTCTTCCAAAGCATCGAAACAACACTAGAATTTCATTGCCATTTTGACGAAATGGGAAAGTAGTTACGACGAAGCTTTCATCACAGCTATAGCAACTTCTTCGGACCTTTTTGATGATTTGTTGGTTTCCTTTGTCGAAATTGCGACGAAACAATGCAATTTTTTTTTAAAAAAATATTCATTGAAATGTACCATCATGGAGACTCTTGGCGAAGACCATCGAAGCCAACCCATCGGTAAGAGATCAATCATCGACATAGGATAGAAAACTCACTCTGATAGTCCATGTCTTTCCGATGACTTTCGTTGGCGAGACATATCTAATGTCACACCAATCTGACCTCTTCAGGAGTTTTGAACACTGCTAGTTATGAGCAAGAAATTCTGAGGGTCATGCCGATTAAACAAGTGTCTAAGAGCAAGTAAATAGATGGAACCTATTAATTTTCTTATTTTGGGGTTCTTTAAATCATAGAATAGATACCATCTTCTTGTGTAATTTACTTATATTCATATTTTAATTCGAGACCAATTTCCATTGCACATTCCATTTTACTTGCATAGAGTATTCTATAAGAAATATATTGATAATGCCAAATGATTTATGGTATTGTACAACTCTACCTATCATCACAGTTCTATTGTTCCCCCCTAGAGAATCCTGAAAGACAAGTTAACAATACCAAGTCAAATAGTATGAAAAAGACTTACTTCTATACAAATCAAATGATTATTCTTACAATGACAATTGTCTAATCACAACAAAAATTCCATGAAATGTTATCCATGCTTCATAATAAATTATTGATCATACATACAGACTGCAAGATGCATAGAAAAAAAATTACACTTGAGAACAACCAAGGGCTAACAAGGGAGGGAGTTAAGAAACGTCTGGATTGAAGAGAAAATGTGTAGGGAAAATGTTGAGTAGTATCAAGAGAACAGAGCTTGTAGAACATATTCTTGACCTAATCAAGCTCTTGAACAATTTAAACAAAATTAAAATATGAAGACATACATGAGACATGTAATGAACTTACAATATCTACTATCTTTTTCATTAATGGAGAGGTAGGTAAAGGAGAAATTATTATAATTGTAACACTATTCATAGTCCAGTAAATTATGTTCGTAATTTGTGTTCAATGGACCTCAGTTTTATCATTATACTTCCCATCTAATCCCATATTTTAATCCATGGTTCAACTATCTCAGATCTAAAGAAGCACCTTCAATTAACCATTTAAAGTACTATAAAATAAGGTAAGACTTTTACTTGAGAAAGAGTGGGTACACTTTTAGGATTAAAGTTCTCACAATCATCAGGAATTGTTGGCACACAGACACAATTTGCAACATATGAAGTAATGGATGACTAAAAGTGAGTGAAATGGTCCTTAATATGTGACTTGTTTGCAAATTGATTGATAGAAAATAAGGTTACAAATAGATCTACATAAAAAATTATGAGGACAAACTACTGTAATCATCAAAATAGATGAAAAGTGCAAAGGAAAGAGCCGAGCTACATCTCTATAGCCTAAAAAAAGAACAAACCAGTTTTGATTGAATAAAAAATGGTTCCTTCAACAAGTGATTCATATGCTTCACACCTGATAGGACAGTAAGAAGATTTTAGTCTTCCTTTGTGAAATTAACTACTTACAGAAAAAACCCAGAAACCAATATTATATACCTCCATGTCTAGCTGAGGGTAGGTATAAGAGAAAACAATTTCCTCAACGCAATGCCGAAAAATATCAATGCTCCCTTATTGCTACACATGCATATACAAGCATTATTTGAGCTCTAAACTATTCAAATATTAAGGATTTAATTAGCTATAAGATGGAAAGTTGTTGTTTAGACATAATCCATCATCTTTTACATATCTTTATTCACTCCTAGAGCTTCAAATAAATTTGTGTAAATGAGACAGAAATTTGAATCTTTTATGACAAAGAAAATTCTTAAAAGGAGGGGGGAGAGAGAAAAGGTAGGGGGAAAGAGAATGCTTGAATGTATAGAAAAGTATAACATTTTGATCATTATAACAATGAAACGAATCTTAAGTTTGAAGCATTAACATCATTTAGAATATTTATGATCAAGAATGAATGTAAGTAGAGAAATTTTTGCATACTTGTAGATGGTACAAAATTTCATGGTTAAGTGGAAGCCTCCCATCAACAACAAGATCCAAATATTTGTGTATCTATCTCAATCAAGCCTCTAAACCCTTCAGAGCTGTCAATTTTTCCACTAACCTGTTATGCACAAAAGTCAAATTTTAGAGTTATGTCACCACTAAAAATAGAAGAAACAGAGCTTTGAAACTAAATCGACACACAACACAATGTGGTACTCATACAAATCCATACAAAAAAACTAAACTCATAACATTCGAATGGAAACAAATTCAAATTATGATTGAGAGCATGGATTTAGGGTATAAAGAATCATTTTTCTACCACCATAGTGAAAATTTAGCACTTTCTTTCATCTTTGCATATTGGTTTGATGCTTCAAACGATGTATTTTGTATATTGAAAAGTGCATTACCTTATTGATCTTCTCTTTGTTTTGAGAATAGTTTAATATTCTCTACTTAATAGGGCCAACCATGTGACGGTGGAAGCTCATTTGGCCCCTCCCCCCCCCCTCACATCACTCTCAATTCCCCATACCCAATCATATAGCATTCATCATTCATTCATCCATTAATAACATATAAAATTCATTCATTCATATATTAATAACATATAACATTCATTCATTAACATATAAAATTCATTCATTAACATATTCACATTCATTCATTAACATACAACATTCATTCTTTCAATTTTCACATATTATAAAAAATATGGTTGTCATGATATGATTGTAATCACTTTTTTTTGGTTTCTTTTTTAAATCTGAAAAAATCTGAAGTGGAATATTGTTTTCTAAATCATTTGTCCCCCCTTTAGTTGTTCTGCCATCTGCTCATGATCTTAATGTACGCCTAGTCATGTGCGCATGATGTGGATGTCACTGCAAGGGGGGTCTGCTGCAATAACAAAGAAATGTTAAATTGATATGTTTTATTATTATTGTTACAAGTACTTCATTAATTAAAAGAACATTATAGTGGTTCTCTTTACTTGATGGGTCCACATCATGTTCCTGAACTTCTCTTATAGACTCATGCTCAACATGTTGAACACCCTCTAAATCCTAATTTGCAGTTGAAACACAAAAGGTTGCATTAATTAATACACCAATTGAAATTAATATGTTTAAAAGAACATTAGAGTGGTCCTCTTTACCTGATGGGGCCACATCATGTTCTTGATCTTCTCTAGCCTAATCATGCTCAACACGTTGATCACACTCTACATGCTCTAAAGTTGAAACACAAAAGGTTACATTAATTAATACACCAATTGCAATTAAATATGTTTAAGAGAACATTAGAGTGGTCCTCTTTACCTGATGGGGCCACATCATGTTCCTAATCTTCTCTAGCCTAATCATGCTGAACATGTTGATCATGCTCTACATGCTCTAAAGTTGAAACATGGAAGGTTACATTAATTAATACACCAATTGCAATTAAAGATGTTTAATTGTATTAATCCATACTACATTTTGTATAGCACATGAATACATCTAGTACCGGGATGCACACCATGACCTTCATCTACAGGTTGTGCTCCACCCTCACCAGGCTGCATTCCAATGTCATGTGCAGTATTATCATTGCTTGTATGTTAAAAAAAAAAAGGCATGTAATTACTTTATGGTGGAAATTAATATTGAATAGATTGCACAAGTATTCAATTTTAAATAAACTTTATTGAGTTTATTTACCTGCATGTCAGATGTAGTGGAAGATTGTGTTTGCCCAGTCAAGACTCTTAGGTGTTCAGCCACAGCTCCATACCCTTGCTAGAAGGCAATCTTCAGGTCCTCTTCTGTGGGAACTCTGTTGAATTTAGAGCCCTGCATTTTTGCATAAGATCATGAATTTGGATTCTATGGTGTGATAAAACAAAAATTGTTTGCAATTTATTATTTGGATGCAATATTTCATTTATTGATACTTATAATTCGTGCAGCTAATTTCATATAACCATGAGAGCCAAGTTTGTGTTGCCTGTGTTTTTCTAGTCTTGCCTTTGTTGCCTTCAATGTGTCTTGTAGGCTATGAAAAGTTTGAAATACATTAGATTATGTAAAAATAAAGAGTAATCAGTATATAATTACATTGTTGATAGTATCTCACTCCAGCCCCGCTAGTCACGTTAAAAAGTTTACCAAGAACATTGCAGTTTATAGGGGGTCGTGCTACCCAATCCTGCAGTCTAAAAAATAAATAAATTAAAAAAAAAAAAAATTGTTGACAGTATCACATACCTTCCTTGGCCTGGTGGTGTCTTTCCTTTTTTATTTTCAGCCTTCTCCTTTCCATCTGACACCAGGTCCTTCCACTCCCTCTCTGAAATCATGGGGGGACGCTCATACTTTTTGTTCTTCTCTAAATGTGACCTATATTGGTCCCTCACATACTTTAGATAGGTACCAACTTTCTTAAGGACCTTGGTTTGGTTGAATGTTTTATCACCAAACAACACAACTAAATGGTTAATGAGATCATCTTTTAAATCTTGATTTTTGGCATTCCACTGTGTACATATGGTGTGCCTGAAGAGATCCAATGTAATATCACTTAGATGTTTATAAAAAACATCATTTCCTACAAAATGATCATGGGATCAATAGTCCAAAAAGAGTGATCAATAAGTAAATTTCAATTGGATTATATATAATAATAATTAAAACATTTTAAAGTACTTGTGACCTTCTCTATCTTTATGGGAACGAAATCCTCGGTCACTAGAAATGTGACTGGAAATGTTCTAGTACTAGTAATACGGGAAGATCTAGGAAATGTTGCTAAGACATCAGCAGTACTAGTGGCCTCTGCATCCCTAGGTACATGTCCTGAAACATGTTATGGCATGTGCTCGCTACCAAAGGGTGTCGTAATGGATACCTGCATGGTATGTGTTGTCGACATTTTAGACGGCAATATAGGAACAAATGATGTCAAATGATGTGATGTATGTGTAAGAAGATTAGGATGGACACTTGTACCAACCCCTACTCCTCATCACTTGCAGTACCTTGATCATGGCTAGGAGCATCACAAGGACACAAAAATCCTTGTAAAAATAACACATATTTTAGTTCATGAAATAAAAGAGTATAAAATATAAAACCATGAATAAACTTATGTTATAATTAAAGACCTCATAACAGCTTACTTGAAAGTTTTGTACTCTCTTAGTTAATATTTTAACCCTCTCTCTTATCTCATCTGTTTGAGGCACTATGAATAACAACTTAAGGATTTCTTCATTGGATTTTTTGTGGATCTTCCTTATCATATTGAGAGGGTTTACTGAATAAGCGATGTTATCATCACATAATATTGACTGCACCTCCCTATGGATTCTCTCGTCTACTGCTGGTGCCTTTCCTCGATCAGTCGACTGCAACAAGAATATTAAGAACATTATCGAAATTAACCCAATAAAGTTATGAAAAAAACATAATAATAAAACATTTTGCTCATATCTAATTTGTACAATTACAATGAGGTAAACCTATCAGGTAGAAATGCCTGAAGATGCATCGTGATTTGTGCTCTAGGCCGAAGAATTCCCCATACAATCAATGTCCCGCTGTGACAAAAATTAAATATAAAAAAAATTATCGAAATGAAACCAATAGACTTACAAAAATAACATAAGAATAAAATGGTATATTGGAGTCATTAATTGGAGGCTGGGTAAAATGGTACATAGTACGTACCACCCCCTTTAGTAATTGTGTTTGTAACTAATAAATTTAAATTGTTATCGATTATAAACTCTTCTCGTATAGTTATTGATTTTATCACACATACGAATACACGGTTTCCCTTGTATCAATGGAAAATTAGATTGTTAGCTTATTAAATAGTAAACATCAAAATCCAATGAAATATCAAAGCACAAAGGAAATAAACATGAAAATAAAAGGAACAATGTTACCAGAAATCTTCATCTTCCATGGTTCACCTTTGTTACACCTTCTAGTTTGCAGCAAACGAATGAGGCCCTCAGATTTCAAATGAGCAACCTATAATAATGTTAAAGTCCTATGCAAATGTTGGAGGATTTATAAATTTATGCCTATGTCTATGACAATATGCTAAAATGAAATAATGACTACTAATGTCAAATGACTATAATGACTACTAAATTAAAGATGAAATTGTCTCGATCCCGAAATTATGAGCAAAATTGTCTTTTATAGAAAACACAATTTTGAGTGAACGGATGAGATTGAATTCTAAGAAAGACCTAGAATGAGAGGTCTAGATTAAATCTGAGAATCCCTAATCAGGGTTAGGGAAAAATCCTTAATTGAACGGTCAAGATAATATCTCAGATAATTAGATCGATGGTGGAGAATAAATGAGGAAATTAATTAAAGACTATGAGCATAGCAGCGAGGATGGTGATTCCAGTGTTAGAGCATCGCGAGGAGATCATGCGGACATTTAGGCAGCCAGAGGGTTCAGAGCCAGCGGTATGTACCCTTGTCCTACTTTGTAATTTTCTCATTTTTTGTGTCATTTTTAGCTTCTTAGGACAAACAACATTTGCGCCACGATGCAACTGCGTTCACATAAGCCGCAATTGTCTGTGTGTTCGACACATTTGATGTGTCGTGACACAAGTGCAAAGACAAATTATAGAAGCCTGGCTGTTTGCGCCGCATTTGACGAATACTACGACGCATTTGACTTATCGAGTCGCAATTGAATGCCTGAATGCCGCAATTGTCATATTGTGCCGCAATTACACATTTAAGTGACACAGTCACTTTTTTGAGTCGCAACTGTCTGAATTCATGATGCAATCAAGTATTTACGATGCAACTGCCTTCACGCGATGCATTTGATTGTTTCTTTTACCGAGTCCAATTGTGATACTTGTGAAATCCTTAATGCTTTTGATGATGCCGATAATTGTCTAGAAAGTACTGATATATTTTGCATCTTTTTATAGAGGCAGCTTGCCCCTATTTATATGAGAGAGAGCAGACCGACCACATTTTGGTTTGCCAATCAGTTGGGCCTGCGAGAGCGGCAATGATTGATGCATCTGGGACTATTCTATGCTGCCTATATGCCTGCCATTTAGGTGAACAGGGGATTATTGACTGCACTGTGCGAGCGGTGGCATTCAGAGACTTGTTCATTCCACCTGCTAACAGGTGAGGCCACGATTACCTTGGAGGATGTCTATCAGATTCTTTCAAGTGTCGATCGGAGGGGAGCGGATCATCTACGACCCTCGTCATGGGGAGCAGACTATCCAAGCATACTACTGAGATCAGGGTGCAGGACTGGGCATCCAGGGATACGAGATCATATGGGAGTTCATGGCGGAGCACTATGGTCACTTTGATGCATTCCTTGCGACTTTGATTCCTGACTCCCAGGGACATGGATTTCCTATCGGTTGGGGAGACGTCCTGGTTGGCCTGACGCATAATAGGACCATTTATGCTTGGGGTCCATGTTTTCTAGGGACACCTTACAATCAGTTACATGATGTTGCTTATAGGAGAGGAGAGAGCATCTCCTGCGAGACTACATTGATGATGATCTGGGCGTGGGAGCATATTGCCATATTTCATCCTCCCATTGAGAGACCACAATTCACTGAGGGGATGCCCTATGCCTATTACTACGTGGGTGCATTACAACAAACATGGATGGGTGAGACCAGTTGGTGGCGGCACAGGATTGACACCATGGTGACATTTATCTAGAGGGCGTACAAAGACTGTGAGGCATGGGACGATGATGACAGGCATCTTAGCTTCTGCAAACTGTATAGGTACCTGATTGGCAGGATAGTGCAGACATCACTGATCATTGAGATGTACCTACCATAGCATGTTCTGAGGCAATTTAGAGAGTAGCAGGGTGTACCTGCAGGGACAGCCGAGTACGCCCAGTCTTCCAGAGAGTACATCTAGGGACCAACCATCCTAGTGGCATTTGTCAAGTAGCAGATTGACAGGCTAAGAGCCCAGACATGGGGATGAAGGGGAGGAGTAGCCGATCTGGGGACAACAGCGGATTATGATCTATGGTGGTAGGCACACAAACCAGTGCCATTGAAAGATCCTGACGGGCTAGCACCTGTGGACAAGTGGTCAGTGATACCTCACGTGCCGAGGGCCAGACGAGGAGGCAGAGGCAGTGACAGGGGCAGAGGCCAGGGGAGGGATGAAGGTAGGGATGGAGGCAGGGGTAGAGATGGAGGCAGGGATGGAGACGGAGGTAGGGATAGACACAGGGGGAGATGATGGTGGAGACGGAGGCAGGGGGCAGAGACTGAGGCGGGGGGGAGGTGCTGGTGGAGACAGCCGGAGGCAGATGCGAGACGACCAGAGACAGGGCCAGAGGGTGCGGCAGTGTGTGGCGAGGGTAGCATTAGATGCCATCCCCGAGGTTGGCGAGGAGGGAGAGAGAGAGGAGCAGCCCAGACAGGAGGGAGAGGGTGAGGAGAGACGAGAGGAGGAGGTGGATGTGGGTGTGGGAGGACAAGAGGTGGAGGTGGATGAGGAGAGGCATGAGGAGGTGGAGGTGGGTGGACAGGAGGAGGTACAGGTGGCAGAGGATGTGGCTGTGGCCGAGGATGTGGGCGACGATGACGATGAGGAGGATGATACTATGTATGAGGCCGAGAGACTCCTCAGATGGTAGATGGTGGAGGGAGAGGAGGAGATACTGTCCACCTCAGGAATGCCCCAAGATGCCATGGCAGATCAGAGGGTGGCTGATTTACAGCGGAGATTAGATGAGAGCATGACATAGGTCAGGGCACTATAGGGAGAGCTAGAGGTGGCTCGGGTAGAGCGAGATCAGGCAGTGATCTACCAGCAGGACGTGGCTTAGTGGTGCACAGACTTCGCAACATTATGCATAGGGCCGACAGGGGACATGGCTCGCGAGCTTGCCAAGGTGAGCACGAGATTGGGGCATTATAGGACACTATACGAGTAGGCATTGCCACCAGAGTGATGGGATCCTACTTTGTCTCGGTCATAGATGAGGACAAGTAGTGGACACAGATCAGGCAGTGGCAGTGGCAGTAGGAGCCATACCAGTGTCGGAGGGTCTACCTCAACAGGGCACACATCAGTGCACAAGTGACATCACTCATGTCGGCACACCCCGGGTCACAGCCATGGGTCGACTGGTTCAGTACAGAGGTCAGTACAGTGACAGCTGCCAGTGATAGATCCGTCTACCTCTCAGAGTCTAGCTGTAGTGACATCACAGATGTTTGTTACCATGGAGATGACACCTTCCTTCTTAGTTCCACCAGTATCACAGACAAAGGCCACTACAAGACTGCCTATTATTTCAGTGCCCATGATAGAGCTTCCGCCTCCACACTCTTCACCATGAGGGGATGATGAGAGTCTACCATAGGGGCATACTTTTTTTTATGACACATTAGGTATATTATTGAGCCTGCGGGCTCCATTTTTGGGATATCCGTTGACTCTATCCTATGACATTGTACCTTTTTGAGATGATAGTATATGATGATGCAGTTTTGATGTAGCCTACATGTGTTATGTGATGTTCTTTGATTTAATGCATTATGATATGTATGATGTCTTATGATGCTTATTTGTGATTTTGATGCCATGATGATGCAATGCTTATTTATATCATTATGTTAATGATATGCATAATGTATTTAGTAAAAGATGCAATGTTGATGATTATGTTAATGCAATGTTTGTGATTATGTATATAATTTAATGCCATGGATGATGTATGTATGGACCTAATGCAATGTTTATATGATCATGTATGCACTTATTATTTGTTGGATGTCACGGGATATCATCGTGAGATGGATGAGAGAAGACGACGAGACCGATGAGAGAAGATGATGAGACTGACGGAGATGCATGTTAATTCCTAGACGAACTCCTTCAAAACATTGCCATAGGACTTTAATATTTATTGCTCTTAATCATCATTGGAAAAACTATTGTGATGGCCAACAAACACCATGATATGACATAGATCAAGGTGTGCAAGGTCGTACCATTACGTAAGACAAACAGTCTCAAACAAGGATGATCATGACTCATACTAAGAGTGTGATTCCGCCAGTCTTTTTGTCATAATCAACCACAAGCAGAAAAAAATAAGGACAAATCATGAGCCGCGTTGCTTCTGTAAATCCTGTTTCCAAGACATCCTTGAGAAACTAGCGGCATGATTGTCGACATACAAAACAAATAGAGCCCTTACCATGATATGTCATTGTTTTTCTAAATCCCCAAATCAGGACCTCGCTGAGAAACTAGTAATCATGCATTTCAATCGTCATGATACGTCACTGCTTCTCTAAATCCTGCTTAGTGGGATCTCGCTGAAAAACTAATAACATGATAAAAGACCAAAAGATAATTGTCAAGTGTTTGCCAAGTGCGTTTGGATATCCATTGTTCCGATGTCAAGATGTCTGGTTTAATAATGTGGAGATGTCCGAGTGTTAAATCTTTGATGATCTTGAAAAAAATGTCGAGAATTGGTGAATTCAGGAAGGACACATCCTGAATAATGTCGATGGCAAGAGGATTTGATCCCTACTAGTCGAAAGGGGTCCCTCGAAATGATGATGATGCCTAGGAAGGACACATCCTAAGGCATGGATGACAGAGTTGGTTCTTCAGAAGGACACATCTGAAGAATATTGATGTCATGAAGAGTGATCCTTAAATGTCAAGAGGATCGCTCAAAATGTCGAATGACAATGACGATGCCTAGGAAAGACATATCCTAAGGCATAAATGACAGAGGTTATCATTCAGAAGGACTCATCTGAAAAAAAATAACTAGGGGTTGACAGTTTTGACAGGTTATGGTGATCTGACATGTTTTGACCAAGTTTGACTTGTGTTGACCAGATGTCGCTATTGTCATGATGATGTGTGTCGATGGGATTGTCATACTGTGCTAATGATCGCCAGAATTCACTTGATGAGTTTTGTTCATTTGGGAAAGATTTGTGTTGTCTTGAAGACTTTTTGACATGTGTGCCAGTGTGATGTTATGAACCCTAATGGACTGACCTAGTGCATCCTCGGGGGCTCATCGATAGATGGCCTTGCCTACGTCATACACTCAGAGACCTCGTAGTTCGACACAACCAATGAATTTGTCCAAAGGACAGAAGTTTGAATCATGATTTTATTTTGACAAACCTAAAAGGACTGACCTAATGTCTCGGGGACTCGAATGTGAGTCTTGCCTACATAGCAAGTGCGCAGAGACAACGTAGTTTAGACAAATGACAAAGATTGACTAACATGACTGACTTTGACAAGAGATGATACTGCATTTGCATTCTTTGAGTAGTCTGATGTTTTGTTTGTAGTTTTCTTTAGGACGTTTTATGATTTTTAGGTCTTTTTCTAGGACTTTTTGTGATGTTTTTGTCTTTTTTCAGGACTTTTTGCCAATGTTTTTGTCTTTTTTTAGGACTTTTTGCCAATGTTTGTCTTTTTTTTTCAAGACTTTTTGTAATGTTTTTGTCTCTTTTTAGGACTTTTTGCCAATGTTTTTGTCATTTTTCAGGACTTTTTGCCAATTTTTTTGTGATCATATGTGACATCCACTGCAGTTGCATGATAAACATTTTTCCCCCAGTCAGGTCCAAGACTTAGCCATTTTTTTACGGAACATGGGTGGGATGCTACTGGTTTTCTAGATGGACAATCGTCAGGACTTGATGTCAATCGTTTATCCACTATGACAAGTAGGGTAGAATGTGGTGGCGATTCTCATACTAATGGCGAAAATACCTTTCATCCTAGGCCAAGTTAGACAAAATGACAGTAGATGGCCAAGCAATGATTGATTACGCATGGCGCCTGTTTTCTAGGTTTTCACCATGGTACTTGTCCAAAGTGCCTATTTTCCAGGTTTTCACTATTGAACGAATCATTTTTCTCTTTACTATTTTCATGATTTTTTGACTTTTTTTTGGTGTTACCAAGACGCCTGTTTACCAGGTTTTCATCAGGGTGACGATTTTTTATGATTTTTCAATTTTTTTTGTATTTTATGGTTTTCAACTCAATCCTCTGATGCTATGCGTAGAACCTTCAAAGATGTAAACTGTTGATGGGCTCTGTCAATTGTTCTCCGTCTGGAGTTGCCAGCTAATAGGCTCTGGAACCAAAAGAAGATATGATAATATAGGGACCCAGCCAGTTTGGTTCAAACTTTCTTGGCTTTTCTCTATCAGCTTGGTTCTTGGGGTTCTGCATAAGCACTAGGTCGCTAATGTCAAACTTTCTAACCATAACCTTCTTATTCTAGCTGTGACAAAGACAGTTCTGATATTCTTGGAGATGGTTCGGTGAATTTTTCCTTCTTTCTTCCAGCATTTCTAGCTCGTGGAAGCATGATTGTCGATACTCCTCTTCATTAGTTAAACCCTTCAGGGAGACTCGTAGCGAAGGAATTTCAACCTCCATGGGCAAGATGGCCTTAGCGCCGAAGACTAGGGAAAATGGGGTGGCTCCTGTAGGCGTACGAATGCTAGTTCGGTAAGCCCACAGAGTAGGGTTGAGTTGTATGTGTCAGTCACGACCAGCATCATTGATAGTCTTTTTTAAGATTTTGACAATAGTTTTATTTGACGCCTCAGCTTGGCTGTTTCCTTGTGGGTAGTATAGAGATGAAAAATGGTGTTGGATATGGAATCGCTCACATAACTCACGTACGTCCGTTGTCAGTGATGATGGATTCCGGAAGGCCATACCGACAAATGATGTAGTTAAGTATAAACTTGGATATTTGTTTTCCGGTAATATATGTCAATGGGATGGCTTCAATCCACTTCGTGAAATACTCAGTGGCGGTAATGATAAATTTATGGCCATTGGATGAGGTCGGATGAATCTTACTCGCGAGGTCGAGTCCCCATTGAGCGAAGGGCTATGGAGAAGTGATCGGCCAAAGTTCCTATGCTGGAGCATGGACCAAATCACTGTGAATTTAAAATTTGTGACAAGTCCTGACATATTCAATTGCATCGTTTTCCATTGTCATCCAATAATACCCAAGTCTCATTACTTTCTTAGCTAGAGTAGGACCACTCGAATGAGACCCGCATATACTGTCGTGCACTTCTCGTAAGGTTGTACATGCTTCGTCGGTGTCGAGACATCTAAGGAGGGTATCGTCAAAACTACGGCGATACAGGGTGTCACTGACGATGGCATACTTTGCAGATTTTTAGATGAAGGACTTCCTTTGGTTATTAGACAGGTTCAATGGAAGGGTTTGAGATTTTAGGTAGTCGTAAATATCCTGATACCAGGGAGAGTTGGGACCAACAAGTTCACAAACCATTTCTGATTCTGGGATATCATATGCCGGTATCAAAAGTTGTTATATTAAGAATTCAAATTGTGACACATTTTTAGGGATGTCTAAGAGAGAACCAATAGTAGCCATTACATCAGCTGCCTTATTCTGTGTCCTGGGGATTTGTTCAAAAGAAATCAACTGGAAGTATGTCAGGAAACTATCCACCATCCTCTTATAGGGAAGCAACTTCTCATCCTTTCTTTCATAGTCATCATTCACTTGTTTGATAACAAGCTGGGAATCCCCGAATACAAGCAACATCTGAATTTTCCATTTAATTGCCATCTTGAGACCTATGACTAGTGCTTTATATTCAGCAATATTATTTGTACAAGGGAAGGTGATCTGGTATGACTTAGGGATTGAATCACCCTGTGGTGTGATAAACAAGATTCTGGTGCCTAAGCCATGACCAGTATGAGATCCATCAAAATATAGCTTCCATGGTACCGCCGGTTCCACATGAAAAATGGACTCATCGGGAAAATCAGTTACTAGTGGATGAGTAACTTGAATCGATGCATCCGCTAGTTGATCTGCTATTACCTGTCCTTTTATTTCCTTACACTTGACATATTGTATGTCATACTCGCTTAGTATCATGACCCATTTTGCCAACCGGCCTGTTAATGCCGCCCGACTTAAGAGATATTTTAGTGGATCAATCTTGGCGACCAGTTGTGTCTAGTGACTGAGCATATAGTTTCTTAGTTTTTGGGACGCAAAGACAACAGCAAGGTATGCACATTCAATGTATGTTTAGTTCAACTCATACCCTATCAGTGTGCGGTTGATATAATATATGGCTCTTTCTTCTCCTTCATGATCATTTTGTGCCAGTAATGCCCCCAATGCTGAACTAGTAGTCGAGATGTATAGGATCAATGGATTTCCATGAATGGGCGGCATGAGGACTGGTGTTGACAGCAGGTAATCTTTGATTTTCTGAAAGGCCTCTTGACATTTATCCGTCCATACAAAGGGGATACCCTTGTGCAACAAATACTGGAATGGGTGACACTTATCTACCAATTGGGCTATGAAACACTGAATAGATTATAGTCTGCCTTGTAGAGTTCTGAGTTCACTGATTCCTTTGGGCGGAGGCATGTCTATGATTGCTTTGACCTTTGCTGGATCAACCTCTATGCCTCTTCAGGAAACTATGTATCCCAATATTTTACCTGATGTGACCCCGAAAACACACTTCTTAGGATTTAGCCAGACTTTGTACTCTTCAAGTCTTTTTAAAATTGTGTCAAGTACCTTCAAATGATCTTTCTTGGTTGTTGATTTGGCCAATAGGTCGTCTACATAATCTTCCATTATTTTGTGCATCATGTCATGGAAGATCATGGTCATAGCCCTTTGATATGTGGCACTTGCATTTTTGAGACCAAATGGCATGACGTTCCAACAATATGTACCCCGTGGGCAAGTAAATTCCGTTTTGTGCTAATCTTCAGGAGCAATGTGGATTTGATTATAGTCAGAGAAACCGTGCATGAGGGATAGCATCTCATATCCTGCCGTAAGATCAACTATGATGTCAATGTTTGGCAAATGAAAGTCATCCTTTGGGCATGCCTTATTTAGGTCTCAGAAATCTGTGTAGACACGGATCAACCCATTTGGCTTTGTGACTAGGACCAGATTAGAAATCCATTCAGCGTAGTCAATAGACCATATGAATCCGACGTCTAGTAATTTCTTTAACTCGACCTTGACCAATAGGGCAACTTGGGGGTGCATTTTGTGCAACTTTTGCTTGACTGGTTTAGCATTAGGTAATAGTCATAGATGGTGCAGAACCAGTTCTGGGTCCAATCCTAGCATGTCAGTATAGGACCATGCGAAATTGATTTTTCGTTCTGCAAAGAATTTATGAAATTCTAGTTTCTCTTCGTCAGTCAATGATGCAGCAAATAGGACCATCTTGGGGTCTTTTGTAGTTGAAATGTTATCCTCTATTGTGTCCTCGATAAGCATAGCTGATTTCTCCTGTTGCACAGGGAGAAAGTCCAGTCCTCCATCTTTGGGCACCTCAGAGAGGTTTTCACTCACAGATACGTCCTTTATTTTTACTATTTTATCATCAAGAGGTTCCTTTCGGTTTTCACCTAGACACGTTTCATTTTTTATTTTATTTTTATTTTTACTTTTGCAACTAGAGGACGGAGCAGTCTCGCCAAAGTATGTCATGCAGTCTAAATCAATGGCGAATCCTAATTTGTGGTCCCCACTGGGTATGCCTTCTCGTAATCCCATAAATTCAGCAATTGCCTCATCATTTTTAAATGTGTCTAGGACTGGCGGTCCTTGTTGGTCCCAATCAACTAGCTCAGGGTAAACTAAGGAAATGTCATCATCAATGTTGGTGAATTGGGGTGAGGATGCAAACAGCATGCAAACAGATTCAGTAATGTTGTAGATGATATTATCATCATCCAACTCTACATCATACTCTATCCAATACTCTCCTTCACTAGTGTCATATTCGTTGTCAAAATACGAAGTGAAGGTTTTAGAGCCCTGGTTGTCAACGTCGTCTGATACCTCGGATGGATTCGACTGAGGAGGTTCATATGATGGTTGTTGTATGTCATGGGAAGTGGTAATGGATCTTTGACTATTTGGTGCCTGTTCAATTTTGAATGTTTGACAAAATTGTTGTTCAGAGGTCAGTTCCCCTAGTTCGACAAACAAATCATCAAGACAACAGTCACTTAGGGATCATTCTGAGCCAAATTCCCACTCTTGGGAGTCTGTTTCAGTGAGGGTTTCCCTAGTAGTCTCGACACTATCCGAAGCATGTACTCGCTCATTTGAAAGTCCAGAGGTACGTCGACCATCATTGTCGGGTGATCCAAACCCTAATCCAAGATACTTCAGAATTTGAAAAGTTTCTATGGGTTCCCTTCGGCCAGTTTTATTTTTTCCTAGGCCACTAGTACCATCGTAGCCTTTAGCCTTCATGATGTCATAACCCTTGCCATATCTTTGAACTAGTAACGGGGGTAGTGGGACAATATCCTTATAGATCCATCCTGTAATGTCAGCAAGGTCTTCATTACTC
This sequence comes from Sequoia sempervirens, assembly GCA_007258455.2. Taxonomy (NCBI): domain Eukaryota; kingdom Viridiplantae; phylum Streptophyta; class Pinopsida; order Cupressales; family Cupressaceae; genus Sequoia; species Sequoia sempervirens. The sequence continues at coordinate 290,823,005 of VDFB02373365.1, forward strand.
ATATCTCCCCACTTGATAAAAACTATTTTCAGTGGGACTTTGAAAGTTTCCTGAGGTTCCATTCTGAAACATGGTTGACCATATATCTTTGGAGACTGGGGTATAGTTGTTATGTTGTATGTTGTATTTAGTTTGAACTCTCCGCAGCCGAGGTCCTAGATTTTGACAGTGGATTCAGCCTTAGGGCTAGTGGAAGGTGGTGGTATGGCAGAAGACGTGGATGGAGTGGATGTGGAAGATGACATGAGTGTAGATGGGTCAATGTATTTGAATGATGGGGAGCCAGGTCCTTCTCGGTTAATAGGTACTCAGTTTTCAGATATTCTCCTTAAGTTTGTACAATATTGGAAAGGGTCGAGATCTCCATATATGGTTATTTCCGTGTCGTCAAATGGAAATTTTAGGCATTGGTGATATGTGGACGGAACGGCTTTTAAGGCGTGAATCCATGGATGACCAAGCAAGATGTTATATGGTAGTTCCAAATCTAGGACCTGGTAGGTTGTGTCCACAATGACAGGTCCCACTCTGATAGGGAGAGAGATAACGCCATGTGAAGAGTGTTCCTCGTCATCATATGCTTTGATCACTATACTTTTTGTTGGGTTTACACACGCATCAGAGAACCCTAGAGCCTTAACCAGTTTGAGGGAGCATATGTTCAATCCTGCTCCACCATCTACTAAAACCCATCTAACTTTATGCTTGTGGACAAAAGTTTCTATGTGCAATGCATCATTGTGGTTGGTTTTAGGTGATGAGTAGTCTTGATCTGAAAAGGTGACGTGGTGAGGTGTAGTGAGATATCCCACCATGGTTTCAAATTGATTGACATTAATGTCCTTGGTTATTGACGACTCTAGCAGGTTTTTATCTAGGATCTCTTTGTGCGCGGGAGAGATACGAAGCAGCTCGAGTATAGAGATTTGCACAGGAGTCTTTCCTAACTGGTCTATGAGGTTGAATTGACTTTTGGGTTTCCATTGCTGTGTGGTCGAGACAGGTTTTGGCTGTTTAGCAGATGGAGAAGGTTGTGATTGTTTAGCAGATGGGCCTGGTATGATGATTTTGGCTTGTCTAGCAGGACATGGACCAGCTATAGTGACCTTCCCACTGCGAGTAGTAGCATTACATTGCGGTGCTCTCTTGACCGTAATGGTATTGATGTATTCATCGTTAGTTCAGACGTTATTTATAATTGGTCCACTAGAATAATCATACTTGGCTCAGGTGATGTTAGCTTGATTCTGTGGACCTGAAGTGGAGGCGTTATGAGAACCATGGTCATGCAATGGATTCTTATGGATTGTATGATCTGAATTGGAGGTGAATTGTGATCCACCTACTTCGATGACGCAACTTTCGATAAGATCCTGTATTAGGTTTTTCAATTGTCGATAGTTGGAGGTTGTATGTCCTTTTGCTCGATGGTATTCACAAAATTCATTATCATTCCACCATGTTGGTTTAAACTATCCTGGGTCATATGGTTTTGGTTCTTGAAGTATGATGACCCCATTATGGAGGCATTTCCTAAGGACTTCTTCAATGGGTTCACCCAAATGAGTGTATGTGCGACCCCTAGGGAATTGTCTCATCTGACAGTATTGTCCCTGATTATTTTGACTGTTCTGATTGTTTGAAGAAACATTTGGAGGAGGTATCAATGTCATTGTTGGTTTGTTTTGTTGTTGAACCCCTTTTAGGGCCAGTATAGGACCCATGATGTTTGCAGTTTTGGCGTCAACCACACCGTCATTTGTAATGTGCTTATTTTTAACCCAATTTTTTTTTTTATTGGCGTGGATTGATGTTTTTGTTTTTGGGACCGTACCTCAGTTCTCCCTTTGCTATAAGGGATTTCTCAATCTGGGCCCCTTTTTCAACTAAGTCTGTGAAGTTTGTGCAACAATGTATTTGCAATGCATATTTTAGGGGCCCTAGAAGTGTTTGGACAAACATGTCAACTTTTTCCCTTTTGGGGATGTCAATGTGACATCGACTAGTGAGCCTTCTCCATTTTTGAAAGAATGGGATAAATGTCTCACCAACATCCTCTTGTGTGAGATTGCACAAGCTAGTGATAGAGGTATCCATGTCGATGTTGTATGCGTAATTTCTTATGAATTTTTGTTTAAGCTCATCCCATGTCCACATATCCTTTTGGGTGGAAAACCATTCAAGGGCAGGACCTGCCAGACTTTTAGAAAAAAGTCTCATCAAATATGTTTGTTCATAGGCGATGTCCATACAATTGGTTGCAAATTCGCGAACATGTTCAATGGGGTTTGTCTTGCCTCGATATTTTGTGAAATTGGGTGACACATATCCCAGAGGAAATGGAGGCATGTATAAGCTCATGTCGAATGGGTATACATTTAGATCATAAGATATTTCCGATTTCTTGCCTGATACGTATATGTTTTGGATAGTTTTCTCTACATCCATCAATCGCATTTGTAAGGCATCCATAGCAAGATTATTTGTGGTCCCGTGTGTTGGGTTGCCTGGTACACCATAGGTTCCCATTTGTTGTGCATGAATATTGGTGAATTGTGGTGATATGGATTGTTGTGACATGTATGACGTGTGTGGATTAGCGTGTTGTTGATATTGAAGGTTATGATTGGGTGCATGTTGATGAGTATGAACGTTAGATGAGTAGGTTGGGATGTGTCCCCCAGCCATGTGTGTCATTATTTGGGGGATTTTATGACCATGAATGTTATGATGTGTTAATGATGTCATGGGTTGTGTTACTTGGCCACCTTGTGCGAATTGTTGAGTTAGCCTAAGAGGAATGTTTGTGTTTGTACCTTGGGAGGAAATGACATTTGACTATGTTGTTATGTTAACATTTTTTTGTTGTCCTTGGATAAAGATACATCCTGTACCTCCTCCCGAAGAGTTTTGTGAAATACCACTGAGCGGATATGCCGAAGTTGTGCTCCTGGTAGTAGATGAAGTTGTCAAGGGGGGATTGTTGTGACTTGATGATGCCCCCGTGGAATTTACTGTCGTGGCATTTATGGTGTTGAGGGTGTTTGGGATGTTGGAGGTGTTTGGGATGTTGGGAGTGGCATGCACTGTCGTTGTAGTGTCAACGAAAGTATTGCTCATAGTGTTTGGAAGTTGACCACTATGTGACATGTTATGTGCGTTGTTGGTATTAGGGTCAGGAGGTGTCAAATTTAGCGTGTTAATGTAAAATCCTTGTGGTAACTTAGCTCCTTCACTCAAGAGGATGGCTAAGTATCTATCTCTATTGTGATGGACCATTGTTTCAACGAACTGACAAGCCTCTTGGTCTTGTGCTATTGCCTCTGAGTTTTCCTGAAGTATTTGACCATTTTCATCTTTTTGCAAGAATGGTTCAAATGGACTGTTTGATGAGGATTGCATTGTCATTGGAGGTTGATTGTCTGAATTAGAAAATGGATCGTAAAAAGGTCCAGTTTTGGTCATTTGTAGGATTGTTGATAGTAGATGTTGGGTCTTGTCAAAAGTTTTCCATTTGTCTCTTTTGTTTTTAGAGTCTAGTTTCCACCATAAAATAATATTGCTCGAAATGGAGATGACAACTAAATGCAAGTATGACACTATGCGAAGTCTAAGTTTAAAATGACGACCAGAATGACTAATGCTTTTGGATTTTCGTGAATAGGATATGCAATGTGTAGACTTATAATGCAATTTAAGACAAGGGTAGCTAAGCACTTCTAAGGTCAAACTTTGTTTTCAATTTTGGCTACTAGAGGACTTTGTTGAAAATGACAAGGTGACAAGGTCTAAATGACTAGTGAATTTTCCTAACTAGACTTTTGAGTTGGAAAATATCACAAAAGAGGACAATGACTAAAAAGGGGTTTGATAACTTAGTCCAAGAGAGCCTAATTTCAAAAGCAATGATGTTGCAAATTGTGCTAAGATTTGCTTAATCCTAAATATGCAATGATGAACCTAGGGATAACCTAATGCCAAATGTATGCAACTAAAAGAATGGAGGATGAAACCTATGGTGACGAATGCAAACTAATGGATGAAACTTTGAGCAATTTCAGACTTGTTTTATGACAGAATCTCCTTGGAAATAGTGTTTGAAAAATGGTTAACAAGTTGAATACCTCAGGTTTTGAAAATGAAATTTTAAATTGTGACAGGAAAATGCGTCGTTTGAAGCCTCGAATGCATCACAGTTTATCGAATGCAGTTTTTTTTTGTGATTGCGGCTTTTGGACAGTCAGATGCGACTCAGTTTTGCATATGCAACTCTACAGTGTTCAAATGCATCGTGACGCCTACATATGCGGCATTCTAAATGTTAGATGCGGTTTAACAGAACAATTGCAGTGCAGAAAATCAATTACGGTTTAACAGATGCGACACAGTTTTGTTTCAAAATGATTTTCTTGTCATTTTCGATGGCAATTTTGATATGTTTGGTGAATGTTTTGTTTTGAACTGTGATAAAACTAGAAAGCACTTGACAAACATAATGTTTTGAATGTAACCAATCACACATCAGATAAGCACAATCCTAGGTTAGGCTAGGATAGTATTCGCTAGATTCCATGCGGGTTTCCCAAACCGCATATCTGTAGCATGTGAATTCAGAAGCTTAGCTGCACGGGCTCCCCCTTATAGTGCACTCTCTTCTCAGGCCAACCAAGCTTCCAATCCCCATGAAACTCCCATAGCAGATTGATCACCTCTACTACAAACTATGAAAGTGTGGATGCCTTCACACCAACCGGTGTTGCACTAGCACATAGAGGGTTTTTGGCTTACTATACAAAGGTTTTTATTTCGGGACCCCCGTTCGAGTGGCCATACATGGGGCAAGAGATTAATCACCATTAAGGTGGCACTCCAGCCTAAAGAGGTTAAGCTCAATAGGGTTTAAGTGAGTACAACTTCGTCTGTATGACACATCCACACTTGCAATATTAGGTTTTCCCTTAAGATTTATATTTATATACCGGTCGGGGGTAGCTTGGCCTTAGCTCCATTGCTGGTTTGAGTCGCGTTGGGGTGATGAAATCCCTAGGAAGGCCCAATTTCTAGAGTTGCTAACTGTTTCTCTTACACCCAAGATCACCCGAAAGCACGAGGGGAGAGGATACTCCGATATACCAAGTCAGGGTAATAACAGATAAAAATGGGTCTGGTTTTCTGATCACAAGGTTTTCACCAAGTGAGAGCATACTCACCTACCATTTTCCAAACACAGTTAAGCAAAGTAGACATGAAAGTTCTTTTTATGTGCACCAAAATTAAATGTTTGCTAATCTAAAAAAAAAGAACAAGCACAATGTTTGTTTTATTCTGTTTTCGACATTTGAATCTACAGACAAAAGATTAGTAGTTTCTTTATGAAATGATCTTTAACACACGAATAATAACCGCCACACGCTGCAAACGAAGATTAGTAACACAAAACCCTAGGCTAGCTAACATGTAGGAATGAAAAACCAGGAAATCAGAAGACCATAAAAAAACTAGGAAAAAACCATAAACCAGAAAACACTAAAACCTGAAAAACTAGAATGTTAAAAATGAAAGAAAATATTTACCAGTCGAATGCGGCACAACAGAGTGGATGTGTTGTTCAAGACTTCGAATGCGGCTGAATATGTCAAATGCGGCTTTCCAGATCTCGATTGCGGCTCTTCTGTTGGCAGATGCGTCGTGACGCATCAAATGCGTCACAATGTTTTTAAAAAATAGTTGCATCGCTCCGTACCTGTACCTGCACAATGGCAGAAAACACAAAAACTGTACGAAAATAACAACAAATAACAGAATCGTGTTCACGTCAGGTTCACCAAATGTATCAATGGAAAATTAGATTGTTATTTTATTAAATAGTAAACATCAAAATCCAATGAAATAACAAAGCACAAAGGAAATAAACATGAAAATAAAAGGAACAATGTTACCAGAAATCTTCATCTTCCATGGTTCACCTTTGTTACACCTTCTAGTTTGCAGCAAACGAATGAGGCCCTCAGATTTCAAATGAGCAACCTATAATAATGTCAAAGTCCTATGCAAATGTTGGAGGATTTATAAATTTATGCCTATGTCTATGACAATATGCTAAAATGAAATAATGACTACTAAATTAAAGATGAAATTGTCTCGATCCCGAAATTATGAGCAAAATTGTCTTTTATAGAAAACACAATTTTGAGTGGACTAATGAGATTGAATTCTAAGAAAGACCTAGAATGAGAGGTCCAGATTAAATCTGAGAATCCCTAATCAAGGTTAGGGAAAAATCCTTAATCGAACGGTCAAGATAATATCTCAGATAATCGGATCGACGGTGGAGAATAAATGAGGAAATTAATTAAAGAAATAAAGATTTTCGAAAAATCAAGAAGATAAGATTGCCTGATTTGTGAGATTCGAAAAGTCAAGAAGATAAGGGTTGAACTGAAGATTCGATTTGAAAAATCAAGAATCTACCCGATTACTTGATTTTTGCAAGAATAATATCTTTTTGAATTTAATTAATTCAAAATGATGATTTTGTGTGACAAGCAAATAATCTTTTTCAGATTATTTACTAAAAAGAGTGAAAGTTAATAAAATGAAATCATTTTAAATATTTTCATTTATTTAAAATGAGAGAAAAGTGAAATTAGTAATTAAATAATTAAAAATAATTATTTAATTTGGAAGATAAGACTGAATAATTAAATAGATTAATAAATTTATTTAATTGTGACAATTAGTGGCATATCAAATAAATGAATGAAATTCATTTATTTAATAATCAGGAAGAATTAATGAAGAAAGGAAATTAAATAAATTAAGAAATTTATTTAATTAAGGGAAGACTTATACAATTAATGACGTATTTAATAAATAAATGAAATTTATTTATTTAATAATTATGAAGAATAAAATCACATGAATTAATTAAATAATTATGAATTATTTAATGAATAGTCGAATGTGGACCAAGGACATAATTAAATGTCATAATTATGCTAGGACGAAAGTGGTAAAAAATGAAGCTTGTAGGCATAGGTCATTTTTAGGTGTCTACATCCCTAGCACCCCTTGAATATGCAATTGGGTTGCTTATTTGTTGACCTAGGTCATGTACTATTTATAAACCCTACAATATTCCTTGATTCTTTTGGCCTTCCGTCAATGTACATAGCCACTCCTTTATTTTGATCCTTATCTTTTAGTTGTATATAAATTGCTAACAATGCATACCTATGCATACTTTGTGTATATCGAACTAGTTGCATCCAATCTTTGTAACTGTAACAGGGTCTGGCATACTCCATCAATTCAGTAACTTTTTTGTAAAAGACCTTTATGCCATCCATGCAAAATAGGCCCAAACCATGTAATGACGATGGTTCTATGTGATATATCCTCTCATTGACACAAAAATTAGTGTTTATTGGAGGAAGTTCCTTGGGTACCCATTGTTTCCATAGATGTTTGTACCTCAAGGGAACCTCGACATCGCCTATGCTCTCATCATCATAAGAACATGACCCCCCTTAGCAAGAAAAAATTCCATGCGTTTACAAAATTTTCTTCTAATCTTTTGACCTCTAGTTGATCTCCTCCTTTAGACCTACTACATGTCTCACTTTCCTCTTCTCTTCCTAAATTTCCCTTGCTCGAGGAAGACAGATCTGACAAATACCTATTTGGTTGTAGCTGCACTCATAAGGATGTTTAATGAATTTCTTTCATGGTGATGTGATCCCGAGGTGACATTATGATTAATCTATCATTTCATTGTTAGAATTTCACAGGTTATAAGGTAATCAAGTCTTGATAGATTGCAAATTATTGTTACTACCATCCAAATGTGTCCATCACAAATCAAATCTACTTAACGTTTTAACTCCCAAACTTTGTAACAAGTGTTAAATGTGACTATGGTCCACCAGTTACACAACCAAAGCCTCAAATGTATTCTCTAGTTGTAATCAAAGGACTTTTTCTCTTCATTCAAGTAAATAAACTTGAAGGGAAACACCACCAAGTGGTTTATTGGACACCTACATGACTAAAAATAGCAAAAAAATTACATTTAATTTCCCTATGTCTAAGTGTTTAATAGGGAGGGAGTGTGTACTACACCTGGTTAAGTCATCATAAGTTTATGCTTTGGCAATAATTTTTTTTTAAGTCATCTTAAATCTTCCTATGTCTAATTGCTAGGAGACTTTTCGTATGTTTTAAGGTAGGATGAGTAGTTGCATCAATTTTCTAGTTCTCTATGACAAGGTTTCAACATCTTCAAATAGTGAAAGTTAGTGCTCATAGTCATTTGAAACAACAACATTTTGATTATGTCTAATGGTAGGATTTAATAACTTAAAATATCTCTACTTCAAAACAAAATTATCTCTAACAACTCTAAGAGCTATAATGGGATGGCCACCATCATAGGAAAGATTCTTCATTCTCACTTTTAGGTGTTAAAATTTAACAATATGTTGATTGATGAAAGAGCCCAAAGAGCCTTTCTCCATCGTATCCAAGTACACATAGCAACGGTCTTCTCTTATATGGTTGGACATTATTTAAATAACTTAGCTAGGAATTATTCATTTAACCTAAGGTTTTCTCATAATGCGATCATTGGAAAAGTATGATCAAATTCTTCTATTATGAAGAATTGGTCTATGTGTCTCTAGTAATCACTATAAATGTTTGTAAGGATAAAATGACTAATTGCATCAAGTAGGAGAGATTCAACTTTGAGATCTTCAAAGATTATATTCCTCTATTCATAATTTTGAAGGGTTGTGTGTGGAGGAGGTTATCACTACCAAGAAGGGAGGAGACATTTCCTTGCATATGTTTGTGGTGGAGGTATTAAAGAAGAATTGTATGCCTCTATTTCCATTCATTAGATCTTTCTTAGCCTAGCATATACTTGGGCTAAGTCTAAAATTGCTTCAAACTCATGCAATGAAGGCTATGTGTGATGAAATCCTCAACCTCAACCAAGATGTGGGTAGATTATGGGAGTTTTTCCAAGACCTGAGGTTGGTCGATAAAAATGTGAAAGACTAAGCTATTTTATTTTTTCTGTCTTATCTTATACCATTTTATGAGAATGGGGGTGCCAATGTATGAGAAGGCATGAAAATTGCAGGTTAAAGAGAATCGGGGTGCCAAACTTACAGTACTCATTGTCCCTTAGTCGTCGATTTTCCCTAAGTGCCCTCAACCTCGTCAACACTGGTATTGACCTTGTTTTCACTCATCCAAGCTCTTCCTCGACACTGATATTGACCTTGTTTTTACTCCCCCAAACTCTTCGTCGGTGCTAGTATTAACCTTGTTTTAACTCCAAACTCTTCCTCGGCACTGGCATTGACCTTGTTTTCACTATTCTAAACTCTTCCTCGACGCTAGTATTGATGTTTCACTTCTCCAATTTGATGAGCTACAACTAGGTTTCGTTAGGTTTTAGAGTAGGTTAATTAAATTGAAAATTATGGCACCATTTAGCTAGGTTTTAATATTATACAATATAGTTAAGTATATATTAGCTATATTTTACATAATAAATAATATAATTATTCAACTTACTATAATTATATATTATATTTTTTAATAAAATTATTAAATACATATAAAATTATTATAATTAATAATTAATAATAAGTATATTTTTATATAATACAAAATATAATTAATATAATATATATTTAATATAATAGTAATATATATTAATATAATGAAAATTTTAAAGGATGATGGCGCGATTGTGCTGTGCGTGTCGAGCTAGGGGGTTCGTGCCCTAGCTTGTTCAGGTGTTTTTCTTGCTGGTGTGTGGTGGGGGGTATTCTTCGTGGTGCGCAGGTCTGTCTGGGTGTGGTTTGCTGGTCATTTTTTTTTACCTCTATGCTTGATCCGTGAGTTTTCTGCTGGTGGGTGAATCTTTGTCGGCTCAAGAAAGGCTACGTTAGGGGTGTTGCCAGGTGTAGTCTCATGGTTTTGTCACTAGAGGTAAGTGTGGGTGGTGTTTTTTGGGGGTCGATCAAGATTGGCAAGGGTTGTGTTAAGCATTTGGGGTTCCTAGGTGCTAGAAGGGGCAGTGGAAGTGCGGGTGGTGTTAGGGCTTTGTGGGTTGAGGCGGGAAGAGTTGTGGGGGTTTTCTCTTTATTCCATTCCTTTTTGGTGGATGTAGTGGGGTGATAACCCTTGTGTGGGGCCTTTTTCTCTCAGTTTCTCAAGGGTTTGTTTGTCCGTTAAGTAATTTTCTCTTTCCTTCAATGGCGCAGGGGGAGTCCTCAGGAGTAGGTCCTAGGATGGATTTTTGTTCTGCTTTTGGCTCAAAACCCTTACCACAGGGGTCTCGGCTTTATGTCAATAATTTATTTGCTCAAGATTTGGAGAAGAATGAGATGGGACCGTTAGGTGGGTTTCGGTTCCCAAAGATTAATGGATGTCTAGAAAGATGTAAAGAGAGGTTGAATGTTGTGATCCCGATGGAGATGCTCAGAGAGGATATCGAGTACTACTCTTGTCATTCTCTGTATTGCAAATTTTTGGGATTGAAAATCTCATTGCAATTTTAAGAAGCCTGGGCTCAGAGGACTTGGCTACGGGAAGGAGAGATGGAGATTAGGCTTTTAGCAAAAAACTATTTTATGGTTACGTTCGACTACATGGTGGATAGGATAAAGGTTTTTGAAGGAGGCCCTTACTTTTACAATCAAGTGGGCTTGTTTATCAAGCTGTGGTATGCGGGCTTCAATCTAGCCAAGGAAATTCCAAGTCATGTTCCAGTGTGGGTTCGATTGTTGAGGCTCCTGGTCAAGTGTTGGCATGATGATGTGTTGCATTTACTAGCTTCAATGCTTGGTAAACCTGTGGGTTCTTCACAACAAACACAATTTAAAAAGGTAATGAAATTTACTCGGTTCTGTGTGGAAATTGATTTAAGTAAACCATTGCCATATTCTCTAGAGGTGTATGTTGGATCTCACTCATGGATCCAACAACTCGACTATGAGACCTTACCTTTTAGATGTCCTTTGTGTCATGAGTATGGCCACTTACAACGTAGATGCCCAAAGGCTAAGCCTTTGGGGACTAATTCTTCTCAGGCCCCCAGTAATCCGCCTAGGGTGGATAAGGGCAAGGGTCCTATTCAGGGTGGTGGTTTAGGGGAGGATGGATTTATTCCTGTCAGATCTTAGAACATAAATAAGGGGAGAAAAAGGACTTTGAAGGAAAGGCAAGATCATGACTCTTTTAATAGATTTGAATTTTTGGAGGATCTTAGCCGGCAGGAAGTGAATCAAGGTTTCGTAGATTTGGATCAAGGAATTATGTGTACTGAACAACAGGGGCATTTAGTTGAGATGGACTAGGCAGACCATCAGGAGGTGGGTTTGGGCCTACAGGGTGCTGAATTAGATGGGGGAGGATTTGGACAAGAGGGGATCTTTTTCGGGGTCTCTCCTGCTCCGTAGGAAGTTGGGTCATTGTAGTTGGAATCAACTTTACAAATGGAGGCTCAGAAGGTTTCATGAAGTGTTTTGGTGAAGGACAGTGAGGCTTTGTCTCATTTCACAAGGAGATTAGTATCGGAGGGGGGAAAAAATAGTAAGCCATCTCCTCATTTGGGTATCTTGCAAAAGGATCTTAAGAAAGGAGGGGCAGAGAAAGTTGCTAAGCTGAGTAGGAAGAAGGACCTCGAGAAGATAAAATTGAGAGTAAAAAATTTGGTGGAATTAGGGTCAGTCAAGACTCTAGATTCTCATTTCTCGAGCCCTTTGAAATGATTGTTCTATCATGGAATGTTAGGGGCTTGAACAGTGGCCCTCGACAAAAAGCTATTAGGAATTTGAATAGATGTTAGTTTCCTGATATTATCATTTTATAGGAGACCAAACTTTATGTGGAGTGTATGATGGGTATAATTCCCAAGCTTTGGATGAACGGTGAATGCCAGTGCATTGGTGCTCAGGGATCTTCTGGAGGGGTGGCTTGCTTATGGAACCCTCAGAATATTTTCCCCCGGTGGTGGGTGTCCTTTAAGTCCTCTATCTCTATGGTGGCCTCTTGCTATGAATCTGGGAAGATGGTTCTTTTTTCCAATATCTATGTGCCTATGGATATGCAGGGCAAGCAACTTTTGTGGTTGAATATTTGCTATGTACGAAGTATGGATCCTTATCTTCCATGGATTATTGGGGGTGACTTCAATTCTATCACTGAGATTGCTAAGAAACGGGGAGGTACTAGGAGATTGGAGGTTTTTTCTTTCCTGTTCCAGGACAATGTTTCTATTTTGAATCTTGTTGATACCAAGCCCGGTAATGGACATTTTACCTGGAACAATCAGAGGCCTAGTGAAAACTGCATCGTAGAGCGTTTGGATCGGTTTCTAGTTTCTTGCTTTTGGGTTGGTGATAGGTGGTCTTCTAGCTCAAAGATTCTAGATTGGAGAGGCTCAGATCATTGGCCTATAAAGCTTATTGTCCTCTCAGTTTGGCGGCCCCACAAGCCCTCATTCAAATTCAAGCTTATGTGGTTGCGTGATCCTGAACTACACGATTGCATTGCTTAGTGGTGGCGGGAGGGTAGACCATCCTTCAGTATGACAATGTATGTCTTTACTAAGATTCTTTAATTTGTTAAGTATAAGATTAAATATTCAAATAGGCAATGTTTTGGAAATATTTTTAAGGCCAAGTTTGATGCACAAGCTAAGTTGGATGGTATTACGATGGTGATTAGGGAGAATGGGGTGTCAGATAGTTTGATGCAGGAGGAATCTAAGGCTTTGAAATATTTGGAAGAATGGGAATTGCGTGAGGAGATCTTTTGGAAACAAAAAGCCCAAATTGAATGGTTTCAGGAGGGGGATAAAAAAATTGACTTCTTCTTTAATTATGTGAAGGCACAGAGGCATGGTAACTCTATTCCTGCTCTAGTCACAAATAGGGGAGAGACTCTAACTTCTTTTCAAAGTATTTTTGATGAAGCTGTTCATTATTTTTCTTCCCTGTTCAGAGAGGATCTGTAGGGGAATTCGGTTGAGGAAGCTCAGGTCCTTTCTTGCATCCCTCAACTGGTGTCTAGGGAGATGAAGGTGGATCTTATGGGTGAGATTACCCTTGAGGAGTTGGAGGGGATAGTGTTTCAGATGAAGAAAGAAAAGCCCCTGGCCTAGATGGCTTCCCGATTGAATTCTTCCAAGAGTTCTGGGAGATCATCAAACTTGATCTTTTAGAGGTGGTCAAAGAGTCACAACAGAATAAGCAAATGTTAAAGGCCCTGAATTCCACCTTTCCGGCTCTTATTCCGAAGTGTGAAGGGGTAGATAGGTTGAGTCGTTTTTGACCTATTGCCCTTTGCAATGTGGTGCATAAGATTATTTCAAAGCTAATTGCTAATAGGCTGAAAAAGTGGTTGTAGTTGCTCATTTCTAAGGAGCAAAGTGGTTTTGTGGAGGGAAGACAGATTCTGGACGGGATTTTTATAGCTACTGAGACCATCCATTCTATGGAAAATTCTAGAGAAAAGGCTATGTTCATCAAACTTGATATGGCAAAGGCATATGACAAAGTTCGGTGGTCTTTTCTTCAAAAGATCATAGCTACTTTCAGATTTGGAGATGATTGGATTCAATGGGTCATGAGTTGTGTCACGTCAGTTTCTTTCCTTGTTTTAACTTTATGGGGAGCATTCTGAGTTGTTTGAGGCTTCTCGCGGGATAAGGCAAGGTGATCCTCTCTCCCCTTATTTGTTTATTCTGCTTGTGGAAGGCTTGGGTCGCCTATTGAGAGATTTGGTGGAGCTGGGCCTTATTCAGGGGTGGAGGTGGGAAGGTGATTTACCCCCTCAATCCCACTTGTAGTTTGTGGATGACACTTCCTTGATGGGGGTAGCCACTATTTGGGAGGCAAAAAATATCCGTAGGGTGTTGGATATGTACATTGAGGTTCATGTCAATTAATTAATGAAGAAAAGTCTTCCATCTATTTCCTTAACACTCTAGATCCTATCCAGAGGAGAATTCCTTAGATTCTTTGATTTCAGATTGGGACTCTTCCTCTGTCTTACCTTGGGTTTCCTATTGCGGTAGGCAGAATAATGAGGGAGTCATGGCAGCCTATCCTGGATAAAATTCTCTTAAAGGTTTCTCACTGGACCAATCGATCGTTGTCTTTTGTTGGGCGTGTTCAATTGTTGAAGTCTATGGTCCAGGCTCTTCCGATTTATTGGTGTATGCTTCAGGTAGCCCCTAAGGGCTTTGTTTCGGAGTTGGACTCATTGGCTAGATAGTTTTTATGGGTGGGCAGTATGATGTCTTCCAAGTGGAGTCTGGTTAGATGGGATATGGTTTGTTGTCCTAAGGAGTTGGGTGGTTTGGGGTTGAGGCATTCTGCACTGGCAGGGACATCTCTGACGGAAAAACTTTATTGGAGGTGGTGCATGGAGAAGGACATGATTTGGGCTAGGATCCTTTCTTATAAATATTTTCAGGGTGCTCCTGGGGAAGATATTCCTCGCTACCCCTTGGTTGGCAAGGGATTGACGGTTTGGGCGACCCTCAAGAAGGCAGTTGCGCTCATCAAGGATGGTTTATTTTGGATCTATAGGCGTGGGACTGAGGTTCAATTTTGGTATGACTCTTGGGATGGTCAACCTCCCATCCTCAATCAGTTCCCTAACTTGGCACCCTTGAGTAGGAGTCTCAGTGATGTCGGCTGAACGAGGGTAAGTGATTTTAAGGTGCTTTCTTTTTAGGGGCAGCTTGTGAGCGCTAGGTTGAAGACTCCTGAGGAGTGGCCAGTGATTGGCATGGAAGAGGACTATAGGACTCTACATAATATTCTCCCGAGCAGACAGTGCAACCCCCTCAGGGATAGGGATATTCTCGCATGGTCGCCTAATCCGAAAGGCCACTACACGGTTGCGTCGAGTTATCGGAGGTTGCTTTCTCAAAGGGTTGAGGGGGTTGAAGTTCCTTGGTGGAAGAGGCTATAGAACAAGTTTTCTTGGCGGAAGTGTAACTGCTTTACCTATATTTTGACTTGGAACAGGTGTTTGACTTGGGACAATATTCAGAAGCATGGGTTTTAGGGCCTGTCTAAGTGTGTGATGTGTGGGAATGGTGAAGAGGACTCTTCACATCTTTTCTTTCATTTCCCTTTCACCTTGCAGCTCTGGCATTCTTGGTGGAGTGTTTGGAATAGTCCCTGTGTTCATGCTTCCTCCTTAGTGGATTTTTGGACTAGCTTGGGTAGTCCTCCCTCGATGGCCTCCTTTTTGCAGGTTGTGTGGCAAGTTGGTCCTATTTTCTTGTTGTGCCAGATTTGGTTGGAGCGGAATAGGAGGATTTTCAGAGGGGAGGTGTTGCAGGTCTAGCAGGTGTGGTTTAGAGTTCTTGGGATGATTTAGGATAAAATTCAAGCCAAGGGGTCTGTGGAACTGCCGCTTGAGAAGAAAGATGCAGAGTTGGTGGCTCAGCTGGGTATCTAGGGGTTAACCCTTGCGGCGTCTTGTGGCCAGAAAGGTAGGCAGGTGGGATAGCATGTCCAACAGCAGGGGAATTGGCAGCCTCCCCCTGTGGGTATTTTGAAGGTTCATACTGATGGTTCTTCCAGGGGAAATTATGGTTCTATTGGAGTTGGTGGGGTGGGCATGGATTCTTTTGGTTCGGTGGTTTTTCTCTTTTCCATACATAAGGGGACGTAGACTATCAACCTTATGGAAGGCTGGGTGATTCTTCATGCCTTAGAGAGGGCCTATGAGCTAGGGTGGCATAGGGTTATTTGTGAATCTGATTCACAGGTTTTGATTAATTTACTCAATCAAGGGAGGACGTCGGATGTGAATTGGCAGTTGGCTATGCTAGTGCAACAGATTTTGTAGGTTGGTACTCTTATGGAAAGGGTGTATTTCGTCCATATTCTACGTGAATGGAATATGATTGCTGATTGTCTAGCCAAGTGGGCCTTAGAGCGTGTGGAGGATTAGAAGATTGATGATTGGGCTCAGATCCCTCAGGAGCTTAGTCCGGATTTGGAGAGGATTCTTGCTGAGGACAGTGGGGGTGTTGGATGATTTGGACGTGGGTTCTGTTGGTGTTTTTTGTCCCTTTTAGGCTTATGCCCTTGACTTGGTTGTAATGCTGGTTTTTGATATTCAATAAAGTTTTTACCCCTTTTATTTAAAATATATATATATATATATTAATATAATATTAGTATGAGAGAGAAAATATTTTTTTATTCGTTGTTTCATGTCAACAATCCAAGGATGGCATGTGTCCTTGGGGAGTTATGCTCAAGATATCATGCCATTTGATTAAAGATATGATAATTCTCCTTTAATAACTCTTCAATGTACCCATTGCACACTTAAGGAGACAAAGATAAATATAAGGAAGAAAATATCAAGAGAGAGGGAGATAATGGCAAACATACAAATAGAAAGGGAGACAAAGAGATAAAGAGAGGTAGAGAGATAAAGAGATAAGGATGAATAGATAGAGATATAGGGAGGGTGATTGATATATCTCTCCCTTTCGCTCGTTATCTCTCTATATCTCCCACTATCTATGTCACTCCCTCTTCCCCCCTCTATCTATTGAGCTATCTCTCCCTCTCCCCCCTTTCCCTCTCATTCACTCCATCTCTCCCTCCATCTCTCCTACTCTATATCTTTATCTCTATTTGTCTTTTTATCTCCCTCTCACTCCTCTCTCTATCTCTTTCTATCCATATCTTTCTCTACCTCTATCATAATCTCTCTATCTCTTTCACCTTCCCCCTCTATCTCTCTATATCACCCCCTTTCTATGTATCTCCCTCTCCCTCTATATATATTGAGCTATCTCTCCCTCTCTCCCCTATCTTCTTCTCTCTCTCCCTTTCTACATATCGCTCTCCCTCTCCCCCTCTTCTTTATCTCCCTATTCTACCTATCTATCTCCCTCTCTTATCTCTTTTCCTCTTCAACCTATCTCTCCCTCTCTCTTCTCTCTTTTCCTCTTCAAACTATGTTAGTAAAACTATAATAGTGTTTTATTAAACTATAAGTAGCACTTATCTTTCTAATGTCAAGCCTTCTTACAAAAATAGTGTTTTATTAAACTATAAGTAGATTATTGTCACCACTCTTCATTCAACATGAAATGCCAAATGTAGCAATTGTTTTGTTGATTTTGTCAAGTTTCATTAAACAAGCTATTTACTAGGTTGAATAAAGTTGTATTATGACCCTTCTTCTCTTTAAAATACTTAGACAATATTAGCGAGATCAAGAAGGGGAGAAAACTAAACTCCTTCAAAATAGGGGTAGTTGTGGGTTTGTTGATTTTCTTTGCATACTATATACTTAGTTCCTATAGGATAAATAAGTCACTTCAGATCATTTTCTTAGTTGTGTATCCTAACTAATATAGAGTAAGCTTTTTCATTTTAATTGACTACTACATAATAGTTTATGTGCTGAAAGAATTGTTTCCATTCTTTGTAGTTTTTACATTGGAATACAAATAATATTTAATTTCATGCCAATATACTTCTTTCATAAAGATATTTGTTTGAAATAAGTGCTTCATAACCCATCTAATCAAATCATAACCTATCAAAAAGGAAATAGGAATTTTCTAAAGAAAAGAACACTTGACCCAATCATAAGTGTATGGCCTTCGCAGAAAGGAGTGATCCACCTTAGCAATAACAACTACCTAATTTAGACCTAGTAGGTTCAACTCATCCAACCTATCAACATACCTTTAAGAGGCTTAAAACAAGTTTAGAATGACCAATTTAAAAAATCCAAACAACTCTCAAATCCTGACTAAGAACATAAGTCAGATTTCACACTTTGACTCCTTGAATCCTTGTAATAGTGCAAACCTAGTTTTTTCCCAATAACTCAAACCTTTCCCAAGAGAAACCCTTGATGGTTTTAGACACCAATTTTGGAGTTATTAAACATACTTCAAGGGAAAGTACAAGTGATTTTGCAAATTTTATAGTGATTTTGCACTCGTTGATTCCCTAAAGAAAACCTTATCTTGAGTATAATCCATCATAGTCACATATGATCACATCATTCTTGACCATTTCATATCATGAAAAACCTCCAAAATCTAGTATTCAAATAACCCATATCGGCAAGAATTTGTGCAAGTCTCCCCAATTCATAAATCATTATATTCTCATTTTTAGCATATTGGCGAAAGAACAGAAATGTCACACTGATCGAATTACATAAGAAGATACACATTGGGATGACACAGTCCATGGTCTCACTGATAAAGATTTTTGTGGGCAAGACAAGTTCCATCAGGGTGAAATGAAAAGGTCATACTGAGCATATAGGTCTCACTGATGAAGTTCCATTGACAAGAAACCTCTCTTGTCTCACCAATCAAAGCACAAGGAGTTGTATCAGAAGGATTCTTGGTGACATGAGATTGAAGGAATAATCATTAGGGAGACTTATAACATCGACTAAATTATTGAATGTCTTAGTGATACACCATGTCTTGTCAATGAAGACACAAATAGATCAAGATAGTCGTCAGGGTGACTCTTGGTGACATTTATATGAATTAGATGGACAGATTATGTGATATCAGCATAATCTCCCCCCGACCAAAAGAATTTTTAATGAACATTAGTCAAGCGTGAATAAAATGATCGCCCAAATTTTGAATTGTCTTTTCGATCGAACATTTGATGTGACAGTGGGTAAATTCGAAGATCACCTATGCTCGTGTTCAAAGCTAGGATTACTAAAGAAGACATATCGAGGAGATTGGCTTATGGTCTCATCAATGAAGGGAATCTCTCGGCAAGACAAGTCATCGGTGTGACATTAGATTTGTCTTGCTGACGGAAGTCATCGGCAAGACATGGACTATTAGAGTGAGTTTTCTATCCTATGCCGATGATTGATCTCTCACTGATGGCTTGGCTTCGATGGTCATCACCAAGATTCTCTGCGATGACATGATGTAGGTCTATTTAAAACTCTCGTAGAGGTTAGATCAGTGTGAAATTGGATCTTTCTTGCCAACGGAAGTCATCGGCAAGACATGGACTATCAAAGTGAGTTTTCTATCGTGTGATGATGATTGATCTCTCACCGATGGGTTGGTTTCAATGGTCATCGCTAAGAGTCTCTATGATGACATGGTGTAGGTCTATTTAAAACTCCTATAGAGGTCAGATCGATGTGACATTGGATCTGTCTTGCCGATGGAAGTCATCGGCAAGACATGAACTACCAAAGTGAGTTTTCTATCATGTGTCGATGATTGATCTCTCACCGATGGGTTGGCTTCGGTGGTCATTGCCAAGAGTCTCACTGATGAAATTTCATCGATGAGACCATCATTTCTTTCACCGACAGGAGTACTAGGAATATATCGATGAGACATGTGCCATCAGTGTAAATCCAGAATATTCACTCGACCTACTAAGTTACACCGATAGGAGGATATCGGCAGGAATTATGGTGACATATTCAAGACCAAAAGAAAAGTTATCGGCGAGACTTATAACATCGAAGGAACCACTAAATGTGTTTGTGATACTAAAAGTCAGGCCGATGAAGAAACAAATGAACCAAAATGATTGTCAGGGTGACTCTTGGCAATGTATACAGGAAAAATGTTAACATCGGTCAGATGTGTAGAGTGTTACCCTGATCAGTAGAGTATTCAGTGAACGTTGGTTGGGTTCTAATGTATATATCGACCAAAGTTTGAAGGTGTCTTGTCGACCAACTCATTTGATGTGAAAATAAGGAATTCAAAAATCTGTTACATTCCTGCCTGGAGTTAAAACATTAATGGCACCACGAAGTACAGGTAATTTCATAAATTGAAAGGAAATCATTGCAAAATGAACATTATTGTGAATGGGTAATGAAGGAAATGAGGAGACAAACAAAGGGCCAGAGAATTGTTTCAGTTGAAAGACCTTAATCAAAACCAGTAAGTCCTCAGTATTTTAACTTTTTCATTTCTACAATTTTAAGCGAGTAATATGGAAGGCACCAGTTTGGGGAAGTTGAAAGGTAGAAAATGAAGTGAGAGTAGTCAACCTAAGAGTAGGAAGCAGAAAGTTGAGTTTGGAATTGAGCTGAAGGGTGTTGAATGAAAGCTGAATCAGGATTTAATTGACCAATTGCCTAGCTCTGGGTCTAGAGGTAGGTGCTTCACGCAACTGAGGGTGGAAGTGGATAAATTGGACAACAAGTGCAAGAACATAGGAGATATTTGGACCCCAATAAGAGGCTATGAATTTTTTAGATTCCACTTTCAACGAAGAGATTGTTTTGAGCCAATTTGTAATCCATGGCATCTAAATTTGGGAAAATTAGTTTTCCCTAATGTGTTTTTCAATATAGAGCTGGTAAAATTGTTGGCCACCCACTATGACTCAAAAATTAAGGCCATATGTAGACCATCTGGGAAACCATTCGTATAGATATCAGAGGCTTCAATATGTGAGGTTTTTAAGTTGGAAGGGTGGTGTAATGAGAAAATTGTGAATGAAGAGTTGGAAAAGGAGTTTTGGAGAATGGACACCACTTACAAGGGTTGGAGGTTGCCCTTAAATAGAATTAAACAAGATGGTAAAATTTTCCCACTTGGCGATGGTGTTGGGCCTCCATTCCATGTGGACTTATTCGAGCTCTATATGAGATATACCTATTTCTTGGTAGGACAAGTGTTGGGTATGGAAGTTCCTAAGTATATCTGGGTATGTGCAGGATCATGATGGGCCAACAAGTGGCAATATGATGGGTATGTGGCTGACAACTATCTTTTTACCCAAAATTGATGAAACGAAAAGGGTTTTTAAAGGAGATTCTCAGCTTTCCACCCATATAAATTATTCTTTACTTTGAATTTAATAAATAATTATTATTCATTTTCTATTCAAATTATGACTAAATTACTAATTAATAGGCTGATTGAAAAATATCTATAGCTTTCAAATGATATCACATTTTTTGAATCCAAAACATGCATCAAATTCTATGTTTCGAATACTATAGGATTAAAAAAAAAATTTGAATTTCATGAATTTTTGACCAAGTTAAGGTTGTCAGACATACGAGTTTTTATATTTTTTAAAAGTTGTAATAAAAATCATAATTAATTATTTAATTGGAAAAAATTACAAAAAATATGCATCACATGGGCATGAGTCCTCTACTTATATCTAAAATTTTATAAAAATATTATCATTTTATTGTGGTTAGGGTGGTCAGACAGACACCTACTTATTTTTTCCCTGAAATTTAAGTACCACTGCATTGAAATTTCAAATTTTCACCAAATAGGTTTTTTCTTTTTTAAACAAACCTAGTTGTTTAGAAACTACATTCAATTTGCTACAGATTCTATTCTTTACATATTTTTGAAATAATATAGATAACTTATTCAAATTTTTACGTCAAGTTGCCTAACTTTTATTTTTCTGAATTTTTTTCCACTTAAGGGCCTATTTTTTCCATGATGATCCTACACATACCCATGTCCATTATTCCCATGGTAATTGTAGTTGAAATTCAATGTCATAATTCTAGGTTATTTGACTATGATTCATTTGTCTCCAAGGAGCTCGACTTAGCATTGGTGGCAATCAAGAATAAATCCCCTATTCTGCACCTTAGGCATTATTCTCTTTTAATGCATCTAGTATTGTACTTTGGACAAGAGTTAGGGATGTGGCCATAAAAGTTGAAGGTTTCATAGTTTGATAAAGAGGGAAAATTGTTACCCATTCAATTGTGGACTACCATTTGGGATAGTAGGTTTGCTAATTCTAGATTCTTGTATTTTGAAAAATATTTTGTAAAGCTAGTATATGAATTCTACAGTCATCCTTGTGCGCACTCATTGTCTAATGAAATCAAATGCTTCCTCAGACCTAAGGAATTTAATGGACCAATTGATCACAATTGGGGAGACTGGTATTGCTTGGAAGATGCTACTATGGTAAGGGTGTTTGGTTTTGAGTATTCTCCATTCATTTTTCCTAAAATAGTCCTGGATAGGATTGCATAATTGGAAATTGTAAGACAAATGGATATTTCTAGTTTCAAGAATTTTGGTTCATTCAGAAAATAGGCATTTATGCCTAGTACTCCGTGCTTTGGTGATTTTACTGTGCTTGCAAAGGAAGGATATGATTTCATCCTTGACAAATTAATGCAACATAATATGAATAAGGGTCCACCAAGAGAAGGTTTTGATCCAGAGGGATATATAGTTTTTTCCAAACAAAGGATAAACTTTGGATGATATGATCATGTGCCTTATCAGTTTGATGACATGATTAGAAATTTGGAGGCAGAGGAAGCAGAGAGAGTGGCGGAGGAATACAACCAAGGGTTTCCTTATACAGGGTTCCCTTTTTCTGGAGATGAGGAAACTGGAGAAGATATGCCATGAGACCTACACAGTAGGATTTCTAGATTAAAAACTCAAGATTACAATTTCCCTCCTAGAGAACTAAGTGTTAAAGAGAGCCAAGATACAGACACCAGACAAATGGAATATAGGTCATTTGTAGCAGACAATGATTTTGTGAATTCTTCAGAATTCATATATTTCTTGTATAAGCAAAAGGGAAAGGAGATAAGGGAGACATTGATAATATTACACCAAGCAATGAGGAGCAGCTACTAAATAATTTGAAATTAACTATGGATAGAGAAATGGCTAATATGACCCCCGACAAAGGAAGTAAAATGTTAGAGGATGTTGGAGTTATGATCTTTCCAGGGCTCGATTTGAATTCTGCATTGGTGTTTGATAGCTGCTTAAAGGATAATAGTGCCAAACACAAGCTTAGTCCAGAGGGGGTGACAAATATATGCTGGATCCAAATATAACCTGGATGAAGGATCACTCATGATATGGGCCTTCTATCCACCTCATAGAAAGTAAGTGGTGATTGATACTGAGAAAGAATTTGGACATGTCATGACTTTGAAGGTTGGAGAGGTAGATCATGTGGTGATTGCAGACATTGGGATTAATGTGGCAAAATTGAATAAAGCCCAAATAAAAATGTTGATAAAAGAAAAGGAAATGTACAAAATGAATAATGAAAGGATCATGAGAGAAAATGATCATTTGAAGGACATGCTAGGAGTCACAATGAGACCTCCTAAATTAATAACACATGGTGAAAGCTCACATGAGGTAAAATATCATTGGGAGGAGTCAACTGCATATTCACAAGGTAAATATGATACACTCGCTACAATAATAAAAAAAAAGGCAGGCTAACTTAACGATTTGGTTGAATAAGCTATGGGGAGCATATTCAAAAAACCATGTTATAGGGAAAGAACACAAGAGAATTTATGGAAGGATTGAAGAAAGTTTCTGAGAATTAAATGAAAGAGATGTTCCTGACAGTGTGGCCATTTATATGGGTAACAAAATTATAAAGAGACACAGGGACTATTATGAGAAACTACGAGAAGATGCAAAGGGGCTGGTTGATGTTATGAATATGGGACTGCCTACACTATTTGAAGATGGAGAAAAGTTGAAAGAGAAATCCAAGTGGATCGAAGAATGTGAATTGATGCTACAGGGAATTCTAGAAAATGCTACAGGGAAGGATTCGACATTGGACGAGAGTTGCGAGCACAATGAAAGGATGATAAAGGCGCAAATATCAGCCAGGAATGCATTAGGAGATGTTGATACTCATAAACAATAGGATTATCTAGATCATTTATCAAATGTTCATCTATGGATAAATAGAGCCTAATCTCTTGTTTTAATTAGTTAAGTAAAATAGAACATTTGTGAAGGGACATGTCCCTTCCAAGTTTTGATGTATTTATATATGTTCCATAGTAATGCAACAGATATAGGCGTTACGAGATATTCAGTAGATAGATTTCTAGCAAAACGCTTTCATATACAGAGACTCAGATGCATCTATTTTGATGGAGTAAATGAAGATATCTAAGTTATGGATTAAGATTTTGGTATCAACTGTTTGTTAAATTTATGCAGTTATTTGATTGTCTCCATTATGATGCTTCTCTAGTTTTTAAATTGATATAACAAGTTTATACTCATTTTATCATTGTACATTTTCTATATATGTGTGATCTGGTTATTCGATTTTATCAAGTAGGGATTAAAATCTTTTAATCAATCATAGCAATTGGGAAGTGCTAGTTGGATTAATAAGAAGAATCACATAACTAGAATTTCCATTCTATCTCAAGAAGAGTTTGTCAATTATTCACTTGCACGTTTACACAAGTTGTAAACAATTTTTGTGCCTGATAGTTTGAATTATTTCCATTATTGAAATCCGCATTTGCAGATATTCATTAGACTCCATATACCCAATAAGGCACTGGTCTCCCCTTGTATTCTTTTATAATTTTTATTATTCTTATTTATTTTACACTTACATTTACAAATAAACATACATATACATTTACTTTTTTCATTTATTTCTCATGTAATTTAATAGTTTGATCGATTTCATATTATTTGTGTTGAAGACTTTAGAATTTCAATTACATTAATTTATGGATATGTTGTATCTATAGCACTACAAAACCATATACTCTTTTCATTTACACTTGCATTTAGAAATACACATTTATATACATAAATATAGATTTATTTAATGATATGTTGCATTTATTATTCTAGGAGAGCATCCAGTAATTGCATTCAAATTTACATTTAAAAATAAAAATACATACATACATATTTATGCATCCTACAATTACAAAAATATCCATGGGATCTCTTACAAAAGCTACAGTAATCACAAAAAGTGTAAGAGCCCCTTTATATCATGTTTGGACTACAAAACCCTCAAAAATAGGGTAAGCGGGTTGTATGCAAAGAAATGAATCTTTCTAACTAAAATCAATGCCTTAAGCCCTCAAATCAGATTCAAATCAAAGCTAACACATATATTCATGACATGGAATTGATTTCACATCAAAATATGGCTGCATGTGACTGTACAGTGCTACATAATAGGAAAAATACAAAATTTTTGAAGAAAAACACAGATTTTTGAATGTGAAGAGCTTGTATTTTAAATCCTCAACCATCAATAAGCATCACAATGATCACTTTATGCCTTTTAAAGGCCTTTACAACTCAACCACTAAACAACCACCTCTAAAACTCACTTTTTAATCTTTTATGATCACATGAAACATAAAACACTCTAATTTCAAGGTTGTTAACATCACTATTGAAATGTTTTAATTTTTTGACCTATCAAACATTAAAAAGTACATCATTAAATTAATTATGTAATGGCATAAAAATTAAAAAACATCATGAATTAATTACGTAACCACATAAGTCAAATATAATTCTATTAAGAAATTAATATCAAATAGATAATATAATCGCAAAACTCACACATTTCAATGTCATTCATCTTCTTCTTCATCCAACTCTTTATTTGTATCATCCGATCTAGATTCGACATTGTAAGGATTGCTCATATCATCATCATCATCATTGATATCAGTTTTGATAATGTCATCATCCACACAGATATCATCTTCATGAACATTAACTCCTACATCATCATGATCTAGTTCCTCCTCTTAGACATCTTTGTCAGGGACATCATCAACTAACTGTTGATCCTGATCATCATCTACATCATCTTCTACATCTTCGATATCTTCTTCTTCCACCACATTATACTTTACTGGACTTCCTATTGGATCAGGTCTAACAACAAATGACCAACCCAATTTACCTGGTACCTCTGAGTAAAATACTTGCTCACATTGGCTTGGAAGAACATAGGGCTCATTTCCAACTCACTCGATCAACCTTGTATTAACCATGGTAAATTCATTATCATGTTCAATAACACTTCTCTCGGGATCATTTTCATTTAATCGTAGCCTATACCATAGGATGATGAACAAAATTAATCTGAAGGACTTAAAGTCACACTCAAGTATATCATCCAAAATCCCATAGTATCAATTTTCTGAGACTTTTGGATGTATGTTGCTTCTAGATGAAACATTAGTCACCTGAAAGACTACAGTTATACCAAAATCACAAGTTTTCTTCATGTCATCCAACTTTTTGATTCAAAATTTATGACCATTGCACCACATAGCCTTGTGGTGTTTCACCTGCAATATGTCAAACATGTATAAATTATTGCAATATCATCAGTTGATAAACATATTTATTCTTGGCCTAATGTATGCAAAGAAAACAATCTCAACATATATATACATCAATATAATTGAAAATAATTAAATAATATGGGTGATTAATATATTTAAACGTACCTGTTTATCTCTTAAACCATATTCTAAACCAATTTCCCTTTGTGTAACATTGGAATCTCCATTACGATGAGCTTCTTTAACCAATGAAGCCACACCTTCCCATGCTAATGCGTGACCAAATTGTTGACATCGTTCAATCCATACCATCATCCAATCAAGATTGTTTGCGATGTACAAATGAAGTGCATCCAACTCTCGGCCAACTGTATTGAAAAAAAAGAAATTCACAAACGACGTTTAATTAGTTAAATACCACGGTATATGACCTTAATGTATAATTGATGCATATTGAAGATTAATAATTAAATAAGTACAATATACATAAAAACCATATGTAAAATGTATTCCAATTAATCTCCATGACCATCTTATAATCACCTCTCACTTTCCTCAATCTACCTTTCTTCATCAGCTACTCCCCTTCGAATTTGTTCATGGAGTTCAGATCCCAAATGCGATCTACATGGATCTTTGCTGTAAACTTAGGAAGATATTCACTAATGTACACCATGGTTTGGTATACCATATATCCCTCCACCATAGAACCCTCAGGATGTGCTCTTTGTCTAACCAAAGCCTTCAAAAATTTCAAGTTCCTCTCAACCATCCACATTGACCTTGTGTGTATAGGTCCACACAATTCAATCTCCTCAACCTGGTGTATCAGGTAGTGTTCTTGTGCATTGAAAAATGTTGAAAGTAGACACTTTTGGATTTCACACATTAGACAAGGAATTTTTCTCTTCTAATAATTTGTATCTTCTTTATGGATTTCTTTAGATGACAACCATCTACAAGTGATTTAAGGCACAAAAATATTAACAAGATTTAACAAAAATATACAGTATATTACATAACAAGTAAAAAAAATGGAAATTATAAGATCTATACAATGAATTGAACAAATATCGCTACTTACCTAATGTATTTTTCAAGATCATTATAACTTTCTTGACATTGTTGTCGAAGTTTTCTAGGAAAGATAGAGGTAGAACGTACTGCAACAATTATAAATTGATCTTTTCATTATTTTTCTAAAAGTAGTAAACATAATACACTGAAAAGTACATGCATTATACAAGTGTATATAATATACCAGATTAATTACCTTAATGAAGGTATGCCAATCATGCATTTTCATCGCTGACCCAAATTCACCTTTCTTTGTTATTATATTGTTTATGTTCGCAACAAATCCTATGGGAAATCAAATTTTTCGTATGAATTCTTTTATAGCATTGCTTTTTTGCTCTGTTAATAACCAAGGAAGGGCACTTATATTAATTTGGTCTCCTTCGCTATTTAATTGAATGACATTTTTCATTGCATGATTGGCTTCCTGAATGTAACTACAAATTTTGACAATTTTTTCTTTGTCATGCCTTCCATCCAATATTTCCCATAACGTTTCTATTATATTCTTTCTGATATGCATTGTATCAAAAAAATGCACAATTTCTAGCTGCTCATAGTAGGGCAACCTACTAAATTGTCTAGGATAACTTTTCAGTCCCTGTGGAAACCGGCCATTAATGCCTTGATGACCTTCATGAAGCATATAAGTTAAAAAAATTAACGACAATCATTGTCAATTACAGCATGAGTAAACACAACACAATATAAAAATATAAATTCAAAACATATCATATATGATAGATAAACAATTTAATCTGATGTATAACCTTGACGATTAATTCTATTATATTCCAACTTCCATAGGCGAGGTGTCATTCATCGTGGTTTTGATGTAGTCTCTTCTTTCCCATTGAAAAGATGTTTTTCAATAGTTCGATATTTATGATTTCTATTGAGGAAGTGTCTATACTCATCAAACACCTGCTCTCCTAAACTTGTTGAACAACAAGATTTCATCTTTGGACCACAAATAGGACATGCAAATTTTCCCTTTGTTTGAAGACCTGCACGATCATATATAATTGGATTAAATATGTCAATTTTTATACTTATATATAATGAATAGATTATTCTAAAAACATGCATGATATCTACTTCATAAAATTAAATATTGTTAAAGTGCAACTTTAAACATTATAACATACAACAAAAATGTGTTAGCCCTGGGGCATCATGAATTGTCCATACAAGCATTGCATGGAATTTAAATTGTCTTTGTCCTATTGGTCTAGGGATGTCATACATAGTGACGCCATTCCATAACTTTAGTAACTCGTCGATAAGAGGATCGATATATACATTCATATCTGTAACTTCATACTTACCTAGTTGAATGAACATAAACATTACATAATTATTATAACCATTTTATTGCAATATATATAAATTAATGTACATGACTATTCAATGAAAAAAATATGTCATTATGCAACAAATAAGAAAAATGAGATGCTACTATGTTAAAGAAAATTGATGTAAACAAATACCTAGAACAATCATTGAAAACATTATGTGCTCCCTCTTTATTGACATCCATGGAGGAATGTTATTGTTGATAACAAAAATAGGCCACACCAAGTAAATAGATCTCAACTCTCCAAATGGATTGACACCGTCCACTACCAATGAAAGCCTGAGATTACGAGGTTCTTCTTTAAAGTGTGGCCATTTTTCCTCCATGTCCCTAAATGCAGAACCATCTGTAGGAATTCAAAAAATGTCATCTCCACTTCTATTATGTGCATGGTAATCCATAAATTTCACTAAACTTTCACACCTAAATAATTGTTGCATACATGGAATAATGGGAATATATAACGAAGAAGCTTGCGAGGCACCTTTTTTTTAGTTAATCTGTTTGATATCTACTGATATGACATTCTGGGAATTCTGTTGCAAATTCATGTTGTTTATGATATATAATATGATCATTCGAACATGCATCTATTGCTTGATACTCCATTCTGATATCTTTCATAATTCTAGATAAATCTCGGTATGAGTGAGGTAAAATATTTTATGGTGGTAACAAAAATTCACCAATTGATCTACAACAAAAAATAATTTTTTAATATAAAGAATATTAATGGTACATTTTTCATCCTTTATTTACTAGTGATGAACTAACAACAATTAAAATAGATGAAAAAATATGACATATATGACATACCTTAACATTCGTGAGATTGCTATGTTTGATAAACCATTCATAACCTTCAAGTTCAACAACAACAATACAACAAAGAGAAGAGTTGTTTGGGAGCCTTCATAAAGGGGATCGTATGCCTTCTCAAGTATAGGTAAATCATGAACATCATCAAAGTCATCTCGATCATCATGATCAGCTCTACCACTAAATGTGTCATGGATCAATGTACTTGTACCATCATCTTCAACTGTGTTTTCTGGCGCATGATCATCTTCTTCTATAGGATCATTAACTTCATCTTCGATATTCACAGCTCCATGTTTGTCCACTTGAAAAACCACATTCTCCAGGCCATGATAATCCATATCATGTGCCCTAGGGTGCCCCACCTTTATAATAATGATAGACACAAATAAACCATGATCATGATCAAGTGATTTTTTATATATATATAAAATGTTAAAACGATATAAACATTTACAAATTCAATCAATATAAACACATATAATGAACAACTTACCAATGGACGATAATCATTCCCCCCTTCAACATGACCATGTTGCCTACAATGTTTCTTAGTTGTTGTGATTAAAATTTGTCTCGTCTTTAAGCCCTTGCAATTATTGCAAGGACAACAACATTTCCCATCACCTTTTTTTTTCAATCTAGCCCACAATCTATCAAGTGTCTCTTCATTTTGTTCTGGATTAATATTATCTGACATTATTTTTCTTTACCAAGCTTGAATATTTAGATCTTCAAAAAATATCAATCTCACAATCCAATAATTTTTATTCATAGACAGGTAACAAAGTCTAATAATAATGATATTTTACACCAAAAAAATTTGGCATGCAACCACCCTTGCAAAAGAGAAGATAGTTTTAAGTTAATGACCCCAAAAACACTTTCAAATGCTAATTCCAAAACTTATTAAATTCTAATTTTACTATGATTTCCAACCGTTAGACTCCTAAAATCAGAATATTGAATTTGCACAACAAAATTTGAAAATGCAACTCTAAAAATGTACAAGTCTAAAAATGAAATCTGATGAGATGTTGCTTTAAAATATAATTTTCAAACCTAGAAGTACAAAATCTGACTTGGGTATGTGCAGGATCATGATGGGCCAAAAAGTGGCAATATGGTATTTGTAGGGCATGTGGCTGACGACTCTTTTTTTACCCAAAATTGATGAAATGAAAATGGTTTTTAAAGGAGATTCTCAACTTTCCACCAATATAAATTATGTTTTACTTTGAATTTAATAAATAATTATTATTCATTTTCTATTTGAATTAGGACTAAAGTCCCGATTGATAGGCTGATTGAAAAAAATCTATAACTTTCAAACAATATCACATTTTTGGAATCTAAAACATGCATCACATTCTATGCTTCACATACTATAGGATTAAAAAGAAAAATTGAATTTCATGAAGTTTTGACCAAGTTAAGGTGGTCAGACATACCAGTTTTTATATTTTTCAAAAGTTGTAGTAAAAAATCATAATTAATTATTTACTTGGAAAAAAATTAGAAAAAAATATGCATCACATCTGGTCATGATTCCTCTACTTATGTCTAAAATATTATAAAAAAATATTATCATTTTATTGTGGTTAGGGTGGTTAGACAGACACCTACTTCTTATTTTTTCCCTAAAATTTTAGTACTACTGCTTTGAAATTTCAAATTTTCACCAAATAGATTTTAAAAAAAAAAAAACCTAATAGTTTAGAAACTACATTCAATTTTCTACAAATTATATTCTTTCATATTTTTGAAATAATATAGATAACTTATTCAAATTTTTATGTCAAGTTGCCCAACTCTGATTTTTCTGATTTTTTTGCCACTTAAGGGCCTGTTTTTTCCATGATGATCTTGCACATACCCACTTCACAAATGGATTATGGGAAAGGACAATGACTACCCTCAACTTGGCGATAGCTTGATTTTTTTTTGATTTTTCCCAAGAAAATCATCCTTAGTTCTCCACAAATTGTCGTAAGTATAGCAAATTCGTAAGTATCGCAAAACGCTATCGCAATAAATAGTTGAGCTCACTGTTTTTTATTTATGTCGGTCTTAATTTTGACTTCACATGTTCGTCAAAATTTTGACGAAAACTCTTTGTCACAATTTCAACGAAAAAACAGGTTCGTCGAAATTTCGACAAACGTCAGGGATAAAAATTTTTAAAAATGAAAATTACACAATAAATATCACTAGTACTCGACAATACATCTAATTATCTATCTTTCATCATAAATTTTCATCGGATTTTGCAGTCAAATGAGTTAGTGGGAGTGTTCCTTTCACAAATTCTTCTTCTTCAGTATTCCTAGGATTGGATCCTGTATCTAGAATTTCTTCTACTACTGGTTGTACCATGGGTTTAGCTTTAAACTTCTTTTCTTTTAACTTTTCCCACATGGCACCCCATCTATCCATCTATTCTTTAATTCTGGCTTCATTTGCCTTGTAAGTTTCCTCCAAAACAATAGGAGTTCCTCGTAGTTCTTGTTTCACATTTTCCATATTAACAGAGGGAGGAGAAGTAAATAATGTTGCAACTCTTTGAGAAGTAGATCTTGTTTGTGCTCCAACATTTTTTTTTACTTCTACCTCTTCATCAATGGTAGGTTTAGTCTTTTTCTTTTCTATAGAGAAATATGTACCTTTAGGTCTTACTTTTGATTTATCTTTACTTGATTATTCATCTTTCTACTTATCAATTGGCTTTAATGAAATTCCCTAACTTGAATCCTCAGGGGTTTTCTCTTCAATTCTTATACCATGAGCCATTTTACTAGTTTTCATTTTCTTATTGGTAGGTTCCCAACTCTGAAATGTAGTTTCATTTTCTTTTTTTCTTCTTTTATCCTCTAAGAATGTTTTTTCAATTCCTCTCTCTTAAAGCTTTACAAAAATCATTTATCCAGTGTTGAGTGTGTAATAGAATTGGTGTAGAGAACTCATCAACTGATGTCATTTCTTCACCCTCATAATCTGGGTCTGGGATAGGTTCATCATACACTCTATCTTGATTATAAGCTCTATTGAACACTTATCCATCATCCTCTTCCAACTGATCTAGAATAATATAATGCATAAGAATCTTAGTAAATCTTAAGGACAATATTTCATATTTTATTTTCCATACACTGTGCTCATCTTCACAATTAAGTCAATAATCTTCTAGGTGCTAAACATGAGCATGATAACCAACTATGTTCTTGGAAATATTTCCTTCAATATCATAATACATTCTTTGAAGTGGAAAATATTCAAAATTATATGTTCTCAATTCCTCTCCACACAAGTTAGCTGCCTTGATTGTACTGCATATATAATTGCCTATCATGATAGGAAATTTGAAGGAATCATTCTTACAATCCTTTCTATAAAGAGCCTAAGATGGTTTTAATTGTATCACCAATTCTAATAGCACAATTTTGTCTATAGGATACCTGGGTAGCATGAAAGGATGTCCATCAAACCCTTCCACCCTAATGTAGGAGAAAGTGGGGAACTGAATATACCAGCCTCCCATTGGTTTGATAACACTTTGTGCCTCCAATGACAGTCTTTTGGCTTTGTCACCTTCTATCATTGTGACTAGCTTCATAGAGAACACATCATTAACCCTTATGTAATGCCCATTGTATCCATGGATAGTGATTTGGGTAAATGAGGATATATTAAACTATTTCTTACAACTCTTCCCAGAGTACCAATTTTCTTCAAGCCTTGTTTATTTTCCCTCATGGTGTAGGAGTAGATCACATATCAAGACATATAGGAGCATCTATTTTTGGGAAATGTAGTTATTTGTTCGTGCAACCTATCACTAATAAAACTTCCCCAATGCATTTTCATGGGATTACTCATCAGTTTGGACATTATCACAAACATCCAGGGTTCAAATTTACTAGCATCTCACAACCCAGCTACCTTGCTCAACATGGTTATAACATCTTGAATATCTTACTTGAACATAGACCTTAGAATTTCTTTTTTTGTTCTATAATTGGCTCTTGGAACTATTGGGTATTCATAATTTCTTTATTGCGCCCTTCAGCACTCTGATAAGTTTTGTCTTTTTTGCTCATATCAATATTATACATCTTGGTGAAAATAGGAAGTCCACAAATGTGTATATAATTCCTTTGTAGGAGATATTTGCATAAGTTATTCACTCCTCAATAATTCCTTTATCTGGGTTATAATGATTTATATATTCCATGACCAATTCAGAGGCCTCCATTGCTGGTAGAAACCCTGCTACTAAAAGTAACCCACTTTCTATAACATTTTTGGCACATTGAGAAGAAATTTATTTCCGTGTCCGAGTGAAAATTTAAACATTATAAGACCACCCCATATGAGTATTTGTAACTACCACTCTAATTGGTATGGCCTATGAACTACAATATTTAAATTCCTCTTCAGCTCTTGCATCAAACGTACTCATTTTTTTGGGTGTGTTTTGCATTTTCAAATGTGTCTCTTGTGTGCGAGTTAGGGTTAAATTTAACCAAATTTATTACAATTTTCATAACACTCAATTTACCTTCCGGCTAAATTCAAATAAAAATAATAATCAATACTTCAATTTCAAAAGGGAAATACCATTTTTTGAGATTTTCATGCTTGAAAATAGGTAACAAAATATAAGTTATCTGAAACATACTTGGTTTTGGTTGACAATGACAATATTTTCAGAAAGAAGCTTCAAAACCCTTGCTAGTTCTGTTCTTTGTTTCTTGAAATTTACCTCTCCTTGCGTGCTAGTATTATTTCATTCCTTCAATGTCCTTTGCAAATTTGTAGCATGACGTGAAGTGAAGTGTTACAAAAGAAATTGCATGCTTAAGGTGGTACCAAGTATGGGAGTAGTTCGTGGCCTTCATTAATTACCTGTTATAATGCATTAATTTCTTGAATAAAGGTGCAATCATTATGAATTAGGGTTCAAATTATGAGCACCTAGATTTTTGCACGGGCTCACTACTAGAGGAGAAAGATGGTGCGGTGATCTTACATGGCACTCTAGTGCCACTTTTATTTTTGCAAGTAATAAGCCATTAAGATATGTGATCAATTTGTTGATCACCGGGATTAAAAATTTATGTATCAAACTTTGAGAAGAAATATCGGGAATTGGGGCGCTTACCTCCAAGCTTGAGAGAAAACCATAACAAAAGAAAAGACTAGGAACCGGGTTCAAAAAAGGTCAAAAGAATAAAAATGATTAAAATGTTGTAAAACAAAATCTCTAGTTTTCGAGTTCCGAATAAAGGAAACATAATAAAAGTTACCAAACTTCGGTACAAGAAGATAGTATTACAAAGATTGACAATTTCAGTTAAGGACATACTAGATGGGGCTAGGACCAACTAAATATACAACCCACTTGATACAACTACATGACTCTGGGATTCTAGTTTCCGGTAGTAATATTAAATTTGATGAAAAGACTAAATGACGGAATTCAAGAAAGAAATAAGGGGAACATAAAGACCGAGGAAATTAAAAATAAAACCTTCATTTGACCAAACTACAGAGCAATGCCGAAGAAAATGAAAATGAAAGGAAGAAAGAAAAAAAAGGGTCTACATTTTTCCAAGTAGCAAAATGGGGTGTGTTGTGAGACCACAGAACAACTAGAAACCAACAAAACTAAACAAAATAATAGAAAACCAATTCTGGATCTAACATCAACATACCAACCTTTTTTAGTCTTCTAATTATAAATCATTAGATCCTCATTCTAACATTCAAATTTCACTTCATCTAGCATGTAAGATTAAGTATTACTAAGCTCACATGTGTGCAATTGATTATTTATGCCACAGTAAACTTAGAAAATAGCAATTATCTCCATTGATCTACATAATATGATAATTCCTTTAAAGCCAACTAGGGATAGAGCCTTGCTGCTAGTCAAGCGTCCATAGCCCTGATAAGGTTATCTCTATAATTTCCCCAAACATAGCTCTACTTCCAACCATGCATCTATAGCCCCGGTAGAGATATTTGGATAGCCTAAAGAGTTGATTTCCTTATGTTTTTTATATATTTTTTAGATATTTATGTTGGCAACACAAGGGCAGACAACTGAGAGGGGGGGTGAATCGGTTGTCACAAGTTTTCAAACTTATTAAGCTTATAAATCCTTAATCTCATATATGATGAATATCAATGAAAGCATCAATCAACAACACAACATAAAATCACATAACACCAAGATTTTTACATGGAAACCCTATTAGGGGAAAAACCACGGTGGAGTTTAGTCCACAAGATTATACCCTGTTAAAAGTATAAGAAGAATAAATGGGGAATGCACATGCATTAGAGAACACTGCCTAGAGCTCTCTTCTCAATTACAAATGAAGAATCATTGTATTACATAAAGATTTAGATTTAAACCATCTATATTTAAACTAAGAAAATAGCATCTGCTAATGCCTGATTACAATTCCAGTTGAGCACATGAACACTTCTTCACTCTTGTTCACAATCTGCTCTACCTTTGAATGATCTAAACTTTATTCACAGAAAAGACTCATACAGTTCACACACTCTCTATACAATTCGAATAAACAATCTCTCTTATATATCCACAGCAAGAAATTTCATCGCTACAAGTCGGCCACAAAGAGATAAAAAAAAAAATTCTAAAATTTCGGCCCAAAACAATAGATAATTTTCAATGCGAATCAACCAAGGTCACCGACAACTTATTGAGGACCCAAAACAACATCTCCAATATGAATTTTTTTTAATGAATTTCTCCTCGAAGATCCACAGCATGCTCCAACACCATGTCAGCCAAGAACATGAAAAATATGAACACACAAAAGAAAATCTCATATCATAAGCACAACGATCAATGCAGACATGCAAAAAAGATAGAGAATGAACTATAAACATCCACCAACATCATGAATCACCAGAGAAGCATCCGAAACAACTGAACTAACATAAATCACATAATCTTAAATTAGGAACACTAACTAAAGCGATAGAAAAATTGTCATGATGGAAATCTTCATAACTCGATCAACAATTCATGTGGATCTCTGAAACTCAACATGGATAATCTAGACATACTCAACAAGAAACCCTTTAGTACACAACCGTTGAACATCAACGTACTGAACTCACCAATAGATAGAACATCACTTCACCACTTGACAACCTACAACTCATTTTATTACAATTTTCTCAATATCCTCAACATATATAGCTTCAAATACACCAATGCTAACAGTGTTGATATCAATGGCAACTGGATACCAGCAACACAACCACAACATCCAACAATCTCCCCCTTTGGCATTGATGGAAACACATGATGTGAAAAACACCATCAATGCAACTAACTCTTGACACTTGCTCCCCCTTAGGTTCTGACTCATTTTCTCCTCAGCATGACTCTTCTCATCACAAGGATCTTCTCCTTAGATAATCATAATTTTTTCACAATACACTTCTCCCCCTTTGACATGAATGACAAATATATCTAAGCTCTTAACCACATATATGAAACTTGAACCATCTGACTACTCCCCCTAAGTAGCAGCCACCACAACATCAATCTGAAACAGGATAAGACTATGAGAGTCAAGGACTGATGCACACATCACATTGCATCCTAGTTTTGATTAGGAGGGGTAATCACCCCTAACTTCCCTCTGAGATACTCAAAAGTATCCTTAGGAAATGACTTTGTAAAGATATCTGCAATCTGCTCCTTAGTAGGCACATACTCCAATCTGACTTCCTTTTCACTTACCTTCTCTCTCAAAAAGTGAAACTTGATAGATATATGCTTGGTCTTTGAATACAACATCGAATTCTTACAAATGTTAATGGCACTTGAATTATCACAAAATATAGCAATAGGATCATCATACCGAACTCTAATATTTTTCAACATCCGCTTCATCCACAATACTTGAGTACAATTGCTAGTAGCAACAATGTATTCGACCTCTGAATAAGATAAGGAAATTGCATTCTACTTCTTACTCATCCATGAAATTAGCTTCTTTCCCAAGAAAAATTCTCCACCACTAGTACTTTTTATGTCACCCACATCTCCTTCCCAATCAACATCAGTAAAGGAACTCAAAGTAAGATCATCATCTTTAGCATACCATAGACCAAAATCAACTATTCCCTTTAAGTATCTAAAATTTCTCTTCACAGTAGTTACATGAGATTCCTTAGGATCGGCTTGAAATCTAGCAAGAATACATATAGCATTCATGATATCAAGTCTATTTTGAGTCAAACACAACAATCCACCAATCATTGATTTGTATCTTGTCTAATTTTTTTTCGGAGAATCATCTTTTGTTGTCAACTTGCATCTGGTCACTATCGGTGTACCAATAGGTTTTGAATCTTCCATTCTAAACTTCTTTAGAAATTCCTTCACATACTTGGACTGAGATATAAAAATCCTTGTATCTAACTAAGTAATTTACAATCCCAAAAAGAATTTCATCTTTCCAATCATTGACATCTCAAATTCATTCTACATCTCATTAGCAAACTTCATGCATAAACTATCATCTCCTCCAAAAATGATATCATCACCAAAAACATCCACAATCAAATCTTTATCATCATTCTTGAAATACAAATTACTATCAACAGTACCTTTATTAAATCCAAGCTTCAGTAGATACTTGTCCAATCTTGCATACCATGCTTTAGGGGCTTACTTAAGTCCATACAATGCTTTCTTTAACCGACAAACCATATTTCCCTGATCAGTCAACTAAAATCCATCAGGTTTCTCAACATATACCTCTTCTTCCAATTCAGCATTTAGAAAAGTAGACTTGACATCCATCTGATAAACCTTGTAATCTTTGTAAGGAGCACAAGCAAGACACAGTCTCACAACTTCAATTCTAGCAATAGGGGAAAAATTCTCTTCAAAATCAATTCCTTCCATTTGAGAATATCCCTTACAAACTAGTCTTGTTTTGTTTCTAACCACTTCACCTTGCTCATTCAAATTGTTTCTAAAGACCCATTTAGTTCCAATTATATTTGTATCCTTAGGTCTAGGAACAAGAATCCATCTATCATTTTCCTCAATATTTTGTAGCTCTTCTTTCATTTCTTCAACCCAATGCTCATCTTTGTATGCTTCATTCACACTAGTAGGATTAGTCTTTGAAATCAAACAATATTCTTCTACAATAATTCCTCTCCTAGTCTAGAAATCTTTACTCTTATCACCAATAATTTGATCTTCTGAATGATTCAATCTTACATACCTCAGAGTCTTCTTAGAATTTCCTTGAATTTTAGGCTCTTTTGATCTCTCTTTTGTTCTTTCACCAGTTTCTTCTTCCTCTTGATCTTCTTGATTCAGCAAATTGATTTGCACTTGATTTGTAGTCTGAACTTGCTTTCCTTTGTTTGTACTATCATTCTAATCATCAAAATCATATCCATAGGTTTTGGATGGTGCAACAATTTCTTCATCAACCTTAACATTTTCTCTTTCAACCATTTTCTTCAATCTCTTGTAACACCGGTAGGCCTTGCTTTTAGTAGAATAACCCAAAAAGATTCCTTCATCACTCCTAGCAACAAAATTTCCTATATCTTCATCTCTTCTAATATAGCATCTACTCCCAAAGATTTTGAAATATCTAACAATAGGCTTATCACCAGCCCATAGCTCAAAATGGGTCTTACTAGTATCACCTTGATTTTTACCTGGTTGAGGATATACACAATAGTACTCACAACTTCTCTCCAATAGATATGAGGGACATTTCCTTCCAACATCATAGTTCTAGCAACATCTTGAACTGTTATGTTCTTCCTTTCCACAACTCCATTTTGTTGAGGGGTCCATGGTGTAGATAATTGTCTCTTTATTCCATGTTCTTCACAAAAAGAATTAAACTCACCAGAAGTGAATTCACCACCTCTATCTAATCTCAGACATTTAATCTTCAAACCAGTCTTTGTCTCAAGCATAGCCTTAAAGATCTTGAACTTCTCTAGAGCTTCATATTTCTCCCTTAAGAAAGCAACCCACACCATTCTTGAATAATTATCAATAAGCAACATGAAATGCATGTAGCCTTGTAAACTTATGATTCTAGAGGGACCACACAAATCAATATGCACAAGTTCCAACAATTCATTTGAACAATGTTGTTTTCTCTGAAATGAAATTCTAGTTTTCTTCGCCAATTGACATTCCTTGCATATGGCATTAGTAGGTTTTACCAACTTAGGTAGATCTCTCACAACTTTAGTAGAACTTATCTTAACAATTTTATCAAAGTTAACATGACACATTATCCTATGTGACAACCAACTCTCATCAACTTAAGCATTCAAACAACTTTTATTAGAAGCATTCAAATGAAATATATTACCTCTTTTTCTTGTACTAGACACAATCACATTTCCACAACATCCCAATATTTTACACTTTCCATCATTGAATTGAAGATTGTAACCCTTATCAACCATCTATTTGACACTTAAAATATTATGTTTCAGACCTTCCACATATAGGACATCATCAGTGTTATTCTTACCATCAGGAGAAATGCAACCTCTTCCACAGATCACACCATTTGTATTAACACCAAATCTCACAACACTACCATCATACTTTTCCAAGCTTACAAACTTACTTTTGTCTCCAGTCATGTGATGTGAACATCCACTATCAATCACCCATTCATATGTCTCTTCAACTTGAGCAACTAGGGATTTCTCCGCATTTGTACAACTAGTAGATACAATAGATACATAATCATTTTCCTTGATAGCAATAAACACCCATTCGTCTTCACCTTTATTAGATTCATCATTTTTCACACCTTCATCAGTAGCATAGTAACACTTCTTTTGAAATTTAGGCTTGTTATATCTTGGTTTAGAGGCTCTTTCTGAACACCTTGATGCAAAATGACCTATCTTATTACAAGAAAAACATTTAAGATGAAATTTTCCTTCATACTTAAATTTTCCTCTTGGTACTCTCTTGACAATAAGTTCTTCCAACTCTTCCATCTCTCTTTCTTCTTCTTCAATTTGTCTAATTTCATCATCATACTTGAATGTCTTTCTAGATGAACTCTCACCTAGATCATATATCTGTCTATCTCTTCTAGATGTAGTAGCATTGAATGTAGATTTGACCTTAGGAAGGGAATCACCAAATTCACTCAACTCAAAAGTAGCAAGCTTGCCGACAAAAATATCCCTGGTTACATTTGTTATAGTACGAAGCTCTTCAATAGCTGTAGCTCTGACTTTATAAGCAGCAAGCAAGGATCTAAGCACTTTAGCAACACTCTCTGAGTCATCCAATTTTCCACCAGCACATCTGATACCACATACAAGTTCATTCACACTTTGCATGAAAGTAGTAACATTTTCATCATCACTCATTCTCAACATCTCATATTTCCCTTTCAGACTATGCAACTTAGCAATCTTCACATTGGGATCACATTCATACAAGGTTTCCAACTTTTTCCATATCTCATAAGTAGTCTTCAGATCCATAACATTAGTCATCTCAGTATCAATCAAGGCACTCAACAGTGCTTCCTTATCCCTGATATTGTACTCAACATCTCTAATCTCAACAGAAGTAGTAGGACCATTCAGTGGAATAACATACATATTACTTGTAATGCTCCAATAGGGTTCACCAATGCATCTTAGATGGAATTACATTCAAGTCTTCCCTAAGGAGTAATTTGTTCCATCAAATCTAGGACTATCCTTCTTGTATGTCACCATCCCGATCACCTCAAGCTATTAAACTTCTTCTAAGGAACCACAAGCTCTAATAGAAATTGTTGGCAACACCAAGGTAGACAATTAAGAGGGGGGGTGAATCAATTTTCACAAGATTTCAAACTTATTAAACTTATTAATCCTTAATCTTAGATCTGATGAATATCAATGGAAGCATGAATCAACAACACATCAGAAACTCACATAACACCAAGATTTTTATGTGGAAACCCTGTTAAGGGAAAAACCATGGTGGAGGTTAGTCCACAAGATTATACCCTGTTAAAATTATAAGAAGAATAAATGGGGAATGCACATGCATTCAAGAACACTGCCTAGAGCTCACTACTCGATTACAAATGAAGACACTATCTTATAGAAATATTTGGATTAAAACCATCTAGATTTGAACTGAGAAAATAGCATCGGCTAATGCTTGATTACAATTCTGGTTAAGTACATGAACACTTCTTCACTCTTCTTCACACTCTACTCTTCCTTCAAATGATCTAAACCTTATTACATAGGACTCATACACTTCACATACTCTTTATACAATTCGAATAAACAATCACTCTTATATACCGTAGCAATAAATTTCATTGCTACAAGTTGAACACAAAGAGATAATAAAATAATTACAAACAAACATCCCAAAACAATAGATAATTTTCAATTTGAATCAACCAAGGTCGACCACAACTTAGTGAGGACCCAAAACAACATCTCCAACATGAAAAAACTTTAATTAATTTATCCTCGAAGATCCACAACATGCTTCAACACCATGTCGGCCAAGAACATGAAAAATATGAACACACAAGAGAGAATCTCATATCACAAGCACAACCATCAATGCAAACATGCAAAAAGGATAGATAATGAACTAGAAACATCCACCAACATCATGAATCACTAGATAAGCATCCGCAACAACTGAACCAACATAAATCACATAATCTTCAATCAGGAGCACCAACTGAAGTGACAAAAAACTATGAGAATGAAAATCTTCATAACTCGATCAACTCTTCACATAGATCTCTAAAACTCAACATGGATAATCTATACAAACTCAACAAGAAATCCTTTAGTCAAAAACCTATGAACATCAAAATACTAAACTCACCAATAGACAGAACATCACTTCACCACTTCACAAATTTCTTAATATCCTCGACATATATAGCTTTAAATTCACTAATGCTAATAGTGTTGACATCAATGCCAACCACATATCAACAACACAACCACAACATTAAAAAATTGCAATGATGGTTCATTTTCACTTTTGATATTTCAATGATAGCTCATTTTCAACTTACAGGC
Source organism: Sequoia sempervirens (assembly GCA_007258455.2). Taxonomy (NCBI): domain Eukaryota; kingdom Viridiplantae; phylum Streptophyta; class Pinopsida; order Cupressales; family Cupressaceae; genus Sequoia; species Sequoia sempervirens. The sequence continues at coordinate 290,865,540 of VDFB02373365.1, forward strand.
AATGAAGCCTACTATTACGTTGGGAATTACAGTGGTAGCAAAGGTAGTGTTTTGATATTTAACTCAACGCAAATAACTACTATCTGAAATTTTAGTAGAATGATTAAAATGTGTGTTTTTGTAGCTCGACATCAATTGAATGATTCATGCTAACTAGAGTATAAAAAAATGGAACAATTCTCAAACAATTTATAAGTAAAGGACTACATCTAGTCATAACATAGATCAAATTTCTAGAATTGATGTTATATTAACCTGTTCACCTTTAAAGGTTGCTAATCATTGTAAAATCCAATTATGCTACACCCCAAAAAAGAAAAAAAAAGAAACAAATGACTATTTACAACACAACAACAAGGACTAACCTAAAAAAAAACTATTTACAAAAAACTATTTACTAAAAACTATTTACAAAAACTATTTACAAAAGATTATTTACAAAATACTATTTACCTATGACTAGAAATAATTCTTTAGAAACTACCCATTGACGGGCAATGGGTTATCTTCACTAGTCAAAGACTTCAATCTCTAAGTGTTGTCACCCAAGATTTCAGAAACTTGATATGGACCTTTGCACAACTTGTCAAACTTACCATGTTCACCTTTTCGTTCATGGGCCTTATTCTAATACATGACCAAGTAAGATATTCTAAAATTCTTTATTCTATCCCTTTTATCAAACCATATTTTTACCATAGATTGGTGTCTAGAAAAATGATCTATAGCTTGGGTACAGTTTTCGTCTAGATGATTTAATTGTAATAACCAAACTTCAGTTTGATCATCTAATCCAATGTATTCCTCAACAAATTTCCAAGTAGGGATTTTCAAATTTATCGATTATATAGGATCTACCCCATAAACTAAATGATAAGGAGAATTCCCTAATATGGCTTTCATTCTAGTACGGTCTACCCAAAGAGTGAATTTTAGCAAATAATGCCATTGTCTAGGATTCTTTTCAATCAATTTTTTAATTATATCCAACAAATTTTTATTTGATGATCTAGCTAATCCAATTCCCTACGGATAATAGTTCGATGATAATTTTAATGTTATACCATATTTGAATTCCAAATTGGAAAATTTTAATGAAGAAAAGGTAGGGCCATTATCAGATACCAGTGCGTATGGTACTCCAAACTTGGTGATGAGATTCTCTTCCAAAAATTTGATTACCACTTCTATAGTGCATTGTTTGTCGGGATAAGCCTTTGTCCATCTGGTGCAATAGTTTATATTAGTTAATATAAATCTATGGCCTACGGATGATGGAGGATTAATAGTTCCAATAAAATCTAGTCCCCATTGTGAAAAGGGACACATCTCCATCACCGGTTGTAATGGTTGAGCATTGACTCTTCCTTTATCTGATGTAGTTTGACATGTGTAGCAGTGTTTCACATGTGTGTATGTATCTTTGAAAAACATTGGCCAGTAATAGTTGGCTCTCAAGATGAGGTGTACAGTAGCTAAAGGTGCTTCATGAGTAGTTCCAATTTTATCATGTAATTCCTGCAATACTTCATTCGCTTATGTTCTATTTAAGCATCTTAAATGGATACCCTCATGGTTTCTTTTGAATAGAGCTCCTCCTTTGATCATGTAACTTTGAGATTTTATCTTAAGGGATCTTATTTGATTTATTTACATATGATTAGGGAAAGTATGGCTGACCAAATAATGCCATATATCTGAATACCAGTCTTCTTGATCTTTTACATCCAAAGTATATTGTTCACTCAAAAATTTGTGGATCTATTTCTACACTAGATCTAATCAAAGGTTGTCCCCGAGCCAGCTTCATGGGTATAATTTCTAGATAAAATTCTTGTAGGATTCTAACCCATTTGGCTCTTTTTTCTTTGAGTTTACTCTGTGTTAACAACATCTTGACTGTAGAATTTGGAACAATAGCTTTGACTATACTCCTGAGGATATAATTCCTAAATTTTGGTATCGCTTTGACCAAAGGAAAGTTTTTTTTTTCAACATCTGTATATCTTAGATCCTCTTCTTTAAATGGAGTAGTCATAAAAGAAATTGGATTCTCTTCTTTATCCACTCCCTTCTGTGTTAGTATTGTTGCACAAGTATGACCAAAAGAAAAAGAGTAAATATAAACATGTTTCACGTAATCCAGACTTACCAATATCGATGCTTCTATAATTGCAGTCTTTATGTTTTCAAAAGTGATTTTAGCTTTGTTTGTCCAATCTATGTTGGCATCTTTCTTTAACATATCATTGAGAGGTTTCACTATTTCGGTGAATCTAGTAATAAACTTTTGGACAAAATCGATCTTACCAAAATATGATTTCAATTCTTTCTTGTTGCTTGGGGGCTATAGCTCAAGGAATGTGCTCACTCTGTTTGGGTCTATTGAAATACCTTTTTTAGAAATAATATGTCCCAATAGCTTAACTTCAGTTACCTCAAAAATGCACTTTTTACGATTTAATGAAACTTCTTAAGTTTCACACTTCTGTAATATTACTCTGAGATCTCGAACATGATCTCTTCTATTTTTTGAAAATACTGTGAGGTCGTCAACGTAGATAATGATGCATTTTCCTATCAACTCATGAAAAGCATAATCCATGGCTCTCTAGAATGTAGCTTTAACATTTATCAATTCAAATGGCATCCTTTTGTAAGAAAAAGTTCCCCACTTCATGGTGAATGTTGTTTTCATCTTTAATCTTCCCTTGCTACCATTACTTGATTATATCTAGAGAAGCCATCCAAGAAGGAAATCAACTATGAACCATTAAATATTTGTAGTACTTCTTCTAGTGAGGGTAGTGGATAATTATCTTTCTCAGACGCCTTGTTAATTATGAAGCATTTTTTCCTTAATCATTTGTATTTTTGGCTTGAACAATGTTTTTAGTTTTTGGCATGCCACACTCAAGTAGAGTTATCATAAAGGTGTGCAATGCGCCACGTGGTGGTTGCAAATCTTTCATATTTTTTCTCCCTTTTGGGAAAGAGTTCATAACACATGTTGGCTTGTTAGGGATTTTCTAGGGAGGTATATTCATGAGCTCAAAACTGTCCGGCTTTTTGACATGTCACCTCTTCCTTGTAGGTGAAATGCATCACCTATGGACTAATATCTTTTGGGGATTTTGATGGAGCCACTTGGCATTTTTCTTATCTTGGTTTTTGGGATGGAATCTTTTGTAAGGAAAGCTAAGGTGTGGAAACAACTCTCCTAGCGTGAAAACCTTAGGAAAGAATGCAAAGGTGCTTTTAAATTTTCAATTACAGTCCAATTAAGATACACATGAAGAAATAGAAAAAATAGAGAAATGAAAATACACACATGAACACCAAATTTACGTGGGAAAACCCTTATGGGAGAAAAACCCACCACACCAAGAAAAAACCCCTTTGTATTACAGTAATGAAATTACATAGAGAGTACGGGCTTCACTCTTTGATGTCAATTTACAACAGCATAATCCTTGATCAACCTTGTATAGAACATTCAAGTTACAATGCTCTCAGAATTGAATTCACATTCACTGATCAACCATCGAACTATCCACCACACTGTTCATCCAACCGATCGTCCAACCATCTAACTAAACATCATCTACAATTACTTTATATATCCATGTCATCACTGGTTTATTGAACTTCCCCACAGAACAACCACAATAGACTAACTTCCCATTCGGCTTCTCTAATTGGTCGAAGACACACCACATAGGATAGTCATCACTTGGTCAGATGCATTCAAAATGTATTCGCATGTTGGTGAGACACTAACCATGTCTCCCCAATGCCACAAGACTGATTGTCATTATCGCTAAGAGTCGTTCCCATCGGCAAGACGTTATACCAAGTTCAAAAGTCGCATCGACCTCAGCATTCCCATCATCAAGACTATCACCATTCGACAAGAGATCATACCAAAGTCCAAAAGTCACATAGACATCAGTATTCCCTTTGGTGAGACTATCGCTCCTCGCCAAGAGATCACACCGAGCCTTCAAGTCATACCGAAATAAACAACCGTCGGCAAGACTTACCACTATCACTGAGAGGTAATAGCAAAGCCTTCAAAGCACCCTGAGATCATCCTTCGCCAAGAGTCATACCAACAACATCCCACAGCATCGGTGAGACAAACACCCATCACCAAGAGTTCTTACCAAAGTCACATGTTACTCTGATGACTTCTAGTGAATAACTATTGTTGAGACATCTCATATCGGTATGAGTCTTACCGAGCATTCAAATCTCTCCTCGAAGACTTTTGTCACCACAAGCCTCCCCGACAACCACTAGACACCAGCTCATCGGTAAGAGATCAGCTCGGGTGGTAAGAGATAGAAACTTTCAGAGCGACCAACATGTCATAGTGATAGCTCCAGTCGGCAAGACAACAATAAGGTCTCGGCGACCTGAACATTTCACAAGGTTGCACAACTGTTAGTCGGCTAGACAATAAGGATGTCACACTAACTTTTCTCTTTCAGAGGTTTCAGCCTATGAGATTGAGGCACATTATTCCAACAATCTCCCACTTGATGAAGATCACACTAGCACCTCCAGAGCACAACAAAACTACTGAAATTCATAAGCACTAAGGCCCATTGAACTGACACACCACCTGAAATTTTATGTGCTCACTGGCTTCATCAATGCATCTGTAACATTCTCTAGAGTATCCACTTTTTCTAAGGAAAGCCTTCCATCCTCCACCATATCTCGTACAAAATGATACTGTACATCTATATGTTTCATCCTGGCATGGAAAGTAGGATTCTTTGCCAAACAAATAACACTCTGACTGTCATAGTAAATTGTTATTTGCCCTACATCAAAACCAATGTTAGAACACAAACATTTTAACCAGATTGCTTCTTTACAGGCATGTGCTACTGCCATGTATTCTACCTTTTTAGTGGACAAAGTGACTACAGCCTGCCGCTTACTTATCCAACTCACCGCACCACCATTCAACATGAAAATATATCCACTGGTGGATCTTTTGCTGTCAATGTCCCCTGCCCAATCAGAATCCACATAGCCTCGAATGCTGAGAGTCCTCTGTGATTCAACCAAGTTCTCATGGTAATACAAAGCATATTCTGAAGTGCCCTTCAAATATCTGAATACTCTTTTCACAGCATCCCAATGTGATCTTCCAGGATTAGCCATAAACTGACTAAATACTCCCACTGCTTGGGAAATGTCTAGCCTAGTACAGACCATTGCATACATTAGACTACCAACTACACTAGCATAGGGCACACTAGTCATGTCCTCCATCTCAGTAGGAGATTTTGGATAGTCTTCAACAGATAGCTTTGTTCCCTGTAAAACTAGAACAAGGAGCTGCTTGCAGTCAGTCATACAAAATCTCTCTAGAACAGTCTTAATATACTTACTCTGAGCCAAAGTTTTCTACTCTTCCTGTCCCTGGTTATTTTCATTCCCAGAATATACCTTGTTGCACCAATATCTTTCATTTCAAACTTTGCAGACAACTAAGACTTAAGACCAGAAATCATTAATTTGCTATTGCCTATGAACAACATATCATCAACATAGAGAGCAATAATAAGGACTCAATCACTTTCAGCTTTGTAATACACACAATGTTTAGACTTTGATCTTACAAATCCCAATGCCAAAACAAAAGTGTCAAACTTCTAGTACCACATTCTAGGAGACTGCTTTAATCCATACATAGACTTTTTCAACTTGCAAACCAGTTTTTCTTTAGCTTTCTCCACAAAGTGCTTAGGCCAGGACATATAGATTTCTTCTTCAAGATCACCATGAAGAAATGTTGTCTTCACATCCATCTGTTTGACCTCTATGTCATACACTGCTGCAAGTGACAAAAGAAATCTGATAGATGTCAGCTTAGCTACAGGAGAAAAAATTTCCCCATAATCAATTCCCTCTAGCTGGGAATAACCCTTCGCAACCAACCTCACCTTATATTTTTCCACAGTACCATCC